>CM059219.1:23914064-24514064 GCA_030347435.1 Clarias fuscus
CACCTCCTCCAGTGTTCCCAAATTGCCCTGCAATGGATTGTCACCTTGTCCAGGGTGTACCCCGGCTCACGACCTCGTGCCCTAGGTTCCTCCAGGTGCTCAGGTTACCTACGACAATCCAAAGATGTGGCGATTATGTTAACTGGTGTTCCCAAATAGCCTGTAGTTTGTATGTGTGTGTGTCTGCGTGCCCTGGGAAGGATTGGAACCCTGTCCACAGTGTACCCCACCTCATGCCCTTAGTTCCTCAGGGTGCTCCGGTTTCTTTCCACAGTCCAAAGATATGGAGATTAGGTTAAGTGGTGTTCCCAAATTGCCAGTGGGTGTGCATGCATTGGCACCCTGTCCAGCGTGTAATGTACCCCGCCTCATGTCCTACGTTCCTCCGGGTGCCTCGGTTTCCACCCACAGTTCAAAGACGTTGAGATTATGTTAACCGGTGTTCCCAAATTGGCCATAGTGTGTGATCGAGTGTGTGTATGTGTGCTCTCTGCAATGAATTAGCACCCTGTCCAGGGTGTCCCCTGCCTCATGCCCTAAGTCTCCTGTGACAGGCTCTGCGACCCTGTATACAGAATAAAGCGGTATAGACAATGAGTGAGTGAGTCAAAAAATTTTGAGCAGGGCTACTTACCTGCAAAAAGCAAAGAAAAGCAACAAAGAGGTGAAACTGTGTGACAGTGTGAAAACAAACGACACCACCCATACTTGCCCAGAGCCTTGCCTTATCTAGCTATTCATAGGATAATCCAGTTGCTAGAATCATGCGTCACACCTCAGACAGACTGAATGAACATTTTAACATCCCTCATTTTGTATCTGGGTCTTGAATTCAAAACAAGATAAGCCTTCTTGGTAGAAATAAACACATCTCTAAACACAAGACTTTAACGTATCCCTCTAAGTCAAAATGGGCGTTTCATATTTTTTACATTCACGTGCCAGGGTGTTTCAGACGTCAGAACTTGTAATTGCATGGCTGCTTTCATCAGAGGTCAATCTGGTATATAGTTCCATGTGACAGATCTATTTGTAAACGCAACAAAAGCTGACCAGTTTGCTGTTCGGTTTTAATAGCTCCCACACCATGAAGCAAAGCCAAGACCACCGTTATCAGGATTAGCATCTGACTCAATAGACTGCTCCCATGCTTCTTTATTTTACCAGTGATACTTGTCAAACTTGCCTGGAAAAAAAGTGTTTCATACCCCTTCTGGGACATGGACTGTCGACTATGTTCCTCCAAGTGTCTGAAATAGAATTTTGACTTGTGCCTTTCCCTTCAGCTGACCCCAGGAGTAATCCAGTCTGTAAGTGTTAGCCTTCAGGTCACTACACCATTTGTTTAGTTTGCAGCCATACCTGCTTGTAGTGATGGTGATCAGGTCTCAGGCATGTGTTGAAGACGATTTTGACTTCTGTGGTCACCACTATGGTAAAAAACATCTTCATTTTCTATACCGCTTATCCTGTACAGGGTCGCAGGAAGCCAGAAACTTTGAGCACAAGACGGGGTAAATCCTGGACAGGGTGCCAAACAGTACGGGCAATTTGGGAATACCAATTAACCCAATCTGCATGTTTTATGGACTGTGGCTGGAAACCTAAGCATGTAAGCATGGCAAGAATATACACACTGACCCAAGAAATCACAAATGTAAAAATGTTATAGACCAGGCTTTTTAAGATTTTTTCATTGTTTTATGTAAGGAAATGCTAATAATTTATGTAACTTTTTGCCCAAGTTAATACTCTCTAGAAGATGTATGTGATGCTCCGAGGGCAGGTCTTGATCTACAAGACATTTTTCCCAGTCTTAAGCTGTGCAGTTTCAGTGAGCCTGTGCCCACTATATAGTATCTGCTCTTGTTGCCAGACAGAAGTGAAACCCATTGTGGTATTAAGCTGGTATAGCCCATCCACCACAAGATTCAATGTGTTGTGTGTGTGTCTAGATGTTTTTCTGCTTACCACAGTTGTAAATAGTGGTTATTTGTGTTACCATAGCCGTCCTGTCAGATCAAATCAGGCTGACCCTTTTTCCTCAAGACTTTCTCATCAGCGAGGCATTTCCACTGGCAAAATTACAACTCTTGGGACATTTCTTTCCAAGCTAATCAGTGAAAACTCTGTATACTGTTATGTGTGAGAATCCCAGGATTTCTAAACTACTCAAACCAGTCTGTCTGGAACCAATGGCCAAGTCATAGTCATAGTCAATGAGGTCAGATTTTCCCCCATATTTTTTTTAAATGTGAACATTAACCGATGCTAATTTGTACATATGTACTGTATAGGTGTTCATTCACTTACTTCTTATTTAACCATGGAGGTCTGATCACACCATACAGGATCTTGGTAGTCAGCATACAGTATGCATTGCATTTTGAGTTTAGTAAGGCATTCACGGTCACAAGCGGTGTCAGGACATAATCACACCAGACCTAACCTTGTTTATGTAACTGAAGAAGAAAAAATTGCGTGGGAGAGAAAGCCTGAGCTGCGATTTCACTAGGTCTGAGAACTCGCTTAGGAAGCGTATGATTTTGTAAAGCCGTTACAGAACACGTCATGTACAGATCAAAGCTGTAGATCTTTCAAAGGGATACAAAGTGCTCATGACCACAGCGAAAGCTCATACAGTCTTAGTGGCAACCACAAACTAGAACTAGTGTTACCCGCCACCACAACAACAACAACGCTCCTATCAATGTGTCGGCTCGGGCGTTTGATCATAATTGTCTTGGAAACAGCAGACAAGCAGATATTTACAATCAGGAAGGATCTCCGTTTTCATGTAAAATCTGCAGAGACTGAAATATTCTGATCAAGTACCTGAGAAATAATAATAATAATTTTTTTTTTTTTAAATGACAGAATGTGCTGTTACTAGAAAAATAACCAGTGATTATTTTGGGGTGATGTTCTATAAGTGTCATATTTTACCTACTACTATTTTATTATTTAATGAAGAATAGCACATCATAATTGTTTTTTTATCCATTTATGATTATTGTTATGAAAGGCCTCTTAAAGTTATTGCCTAAAATCAAAACTTGCATGTTTAATCCGTACAGAATAATAATTACATTCAAATTATACCTGGGACGGCTGTTGAAGAGAATTAATCAAAACTCCAGACTCAAGATCACTCCTATGGTATAAAATACTGTACATGGAGTCATCTCTAGTTGCTTATTTCTTATACAATATCTGCAAACGTAAGCAACAACAGTGCATTAATCATAACAGGCCTCGCTTTAGATGTTGCACTGAACACACGAGGTCAAGTCAGAATGAAGCCCCCGAGTCTATCTGGATAAAGGTGCGACGTCAATAGGTCAACAAGAAGGAGTGTAGGACACGGAGATGGAGATGGAGAGGGAGGACGGGGGAGGGGGAGGTGAATCCGAGAGTGAGAGATCTGATTCAGCATCGAGGGAGGTCATTCGGTGAAAGTCAGACCACATGAAGAGAAAGCAACAGGGCCTTGTCTTTGTAAAGGTCTGAATGAGGCTGCTGGCTTTGCACTTACGGGTCACGCTTCCTTACACACTTCTATTTTTTTGGTGACTGAAGTGGAGTAACATGCAAATACTGACACATTTCTTCCATTATTTATACGCTGGTGCTGTGTCTGGTTTTGGTTTCTTGCTCCGTCTGCCTTCCTGCTTTTTGATTAATTCGCGCTGTCTGAAAACACGACATCCACATGGCGAATAAAATCTAAGCTTAATCTCATACATCATTCACGATTGGCAGTTGCACAAACACACCCACCTCCCTGTGGGTGTCCAGTCACTTCCTGTGCAAAGGTCACGGCTTTTTAGCATTCATTCCAGACTCCCTCCCACCCAAAACACACACGCACGCGCACACACACACACACACACACTTTCTCCCGGAGCCGCAGACATCCAGAACACAAGAGAACAGAACAGAACAGAGCAACACAGTCTCGAGTCTGTCTGTCTGAGCTGAAGCCGTTGCTGAGCAACATTGCAAACTCTGCCTGTAAACAGTACGTCCGCTGAGTCTCAGCTGCCATGTTTGTGTAATAGCTCTGTGGTTTCAAGCTCTATTCCATTCCATAGAGGAATGCTTTGAGAACATGCATGCTATGCTTGCACAGTTCTCTCTCTCTCTCTCTCTCTCTCTCTCTCTCTCTCTCACACACACACAGACACACTGGAAAGAAACTCTTTTCTACCCTGCCCCTGCATTTGATAATAGGCTATTTAAAGGACCCTTGTCCTCTTAGGGTCACATTGTGTTCAGAAAGAGCATCTGGCTCTTTGTACAAACAGACCAGGTCACAGAGCACGTGCTCTCTTTTTTCTCTCCCTGAGAGAGCCACAAATCTGACCTGGCATGGCACTATTAAAATCAACGACACGCGGCTAAAGGTCAGCCATTCGAGTACAAACACGGCTATTATTCACATTCTGCCTAAACAACGTATACAAATTCATTGTTCTTAACATGCTCGGAATAAAAAGATATCAAGACAAACACAATATATTCTTGAAAATGACAAATATAGTAATATTTCTAATAATAATAATAATAATTAAAAATTCACATGAGCAAGTCATACTGGCTCATATGCATGATATATAGCCATAACAATACATGACCACCTGCCTAATATCAAGTAGGTCCCCAGTTTGTCCATAAACAGCCGTGCACTAAGTGTTCTGATACTTTTTTTTTGTCAGAACCAGCATGAACCTTTTCCTCAATTTGAGCAGCGGTGCATCAATGAGTCTTGGCCACTCCAATTGATTTTTTTCTTCCTTGGACCACGTTTGGTACATCCTGCCTACTGGAGACCAGGGATATCTCACAAGGGTTCAGTTGTCCAACATCACAGTTTGGACCTTGTCATATTAGTTCATTACAATGGCGCTTGGAAGTGGGTGAGATAAATCACCAAGGTACCATTTTGTAACTGAAGTTGATGTTTAGGAAACAGATAAATGGCCAAATGTAAGGATGTCCACATTGTCAACTGGGTCAGAGCGACCCCAGAACATAGCTCTTCTGGGATGTTCCCAGTTTACAGTGATCAGGACATATCAAAAGTGATCCATGGTATCACTAGATTTAGCGAATCGGTGACGGTGGTCATGGGTGTCCAAGGCTGAAGGCTGGCCCATGTAGTCCGATCTACAGTAATAGAAGAGCTATTGAAAAGGTTAATGCTTTTCAATAGCTCTTCTCTTTTCCATAAAAAGGTGTCAGAACACAGTGGACCTACTCAATATTAGGTCGGTGGTTATAAAGTTATGGCACATCAGTGTACACACGTGGACAAAATTGTTGGTATCCTTTGGTCAATGAAAGAAAAACTCACAATGGTCACATAAATAACTTTAATCTGACAAAAGTAATAATTTAAAAAAATTCTCTGAATGTTAACCAATGAAAGTCAGACATTGCTTTTCAACCATGCTTCAACTGAATTATTTTAAAAAATAAACTCATGGAACAGGCCTGGACAAAAATGATGGTACCCCTAGAAATACTGAAATAATGTGACCAAAGGGACATGTTAATTCAAGGTGTGTCCACTAATTAGCAGGTGTCTACAATCTTGTAATCAGTCAGTGGGCCTATATATACTGTAGGGCTCCACGTAGTCACTGTGTTGTTTGGTGACATGGTATGTACCACACTCAACATGGACCAGAGGAAGCGAAGGAAAGAGTTGTCTCAGGAGATTCGAAAGAAAATTATAGACAAGCATGTTAAAGGTAAAAGGCTATGAGACCATTTCCAAGCAGATAGATGTTCCTGTGACTACAGTTGCACATATTATTCAGAAATTTAAGATCTATGGGACTGTAGCCAACCTCCCTGGACGTGGCCGCAGGAGGAAAATTGAAGATTGAAATTGAAAATCAAAGAGACGGATAATCCGAATGGTAACAAAAGAGCCCAGAAAGACTTCTAAAGAGATCCAAGGTGAACTTCATGCTCAAGGAACATCAGTGTCAGATCGCACCATCCGTCGTTGTTTGAGCCAAAGTGGACTACATGGGAGACGACCAAGGAGGACACCATTGTTGAAAACAAATCATAAAAAAGCCAGACTGGAATATGCCAAACTACATGTTGACAAGCCACAAAGCTTCTGGGAGAATGTCCTATGGACAGATGAGACAAAATTGGAACTTTTTGCCAAGGCACATCAGATCAATGTTCACAGATGGAAAAATGAAGCATATCAAGAAAAGAACACTGTCCCTACTGTGAAACATGGAGGAGGCTCTGTTATGTTCTGGGGCTGCTTTGCTGCATCTGGCACAGGGTGTCTTGAATCTGTGCAGGGTACAATGAAATCTCAAGACTATCAAGGGATTCTAGAGAGAAATGTGCTGGCCAGTGTCAGAAAGCTGGGTCTCAGTCGCAGGTCATGGGTCTTGCAACAGGACAATGACCCAAAACACACAGCTAAAAACACCCAAGAATGGCTAAGAGGAAAACATTGGACTATTCTAAAGTGGCCTTCTATGAGCCCTGACCTCAATCCTATTGAGCATCTTTGGAAGGAGCTGAAACATGCTGTCTGGAAAAGGCACCCTTCAAACCGGAAACAACTGGAGCAGCTTGCTCATGAGGAGTGGGCCAAAATACCTGCAGAGAGGTGCAGAAGTCTCATTGACAGTTACAGGAATCGTTTGATTGCCTCAAAAGGTTGTGCAAAAACTATTAAGTTAGGGGTACCATCATTTTTGTCCAGGCCTGTTCCATGAACTTCAATGAGTTCATTTTTTTAAATAATTCCGTTGAAGCATGGTTGAAAAGCAATGTCTGCCTTTCATTGGTTAACATTCATAGAATTCTTATTTATTATTACTTTTGTCAGATTAAAGTTATTTATGTGACCATTGTGAGTTTTTCTTTCATTGACCGAAGGGTACCAACAATTTTGTCAACGTGTGTATGTATTCTCACCCTGGATGGGATGCCAAACCATTGGGGCCGCTAAGCTACCATGCCACCCGCGTATGTATTCATTCAGTAATAAACGCATTAACTCTCATGTGTACTGCGTAACACTGTGTTGATTCCAGGAAGGTAAAACAGTATACTGTATCGCTCTACCCTTGATAACGTGCTTACTATGTCTTAAATAATTCATTCAGGGAAATTTTGCCATCTGAGCATTCAGGTAAATGTTAGTGTATTCGAACCTTGATATACAACATAATACAATATATTACATAATTCATTAGGCAAACGATTACAGCAATATCTTCAGAATGTACTGTATATTAATTTTACATAAATGCACAAGCCTAGACATGGCAGTTCTACTTGATTGGGTGCTTTAGTGTAGAATATTGATCTAAAGTCTTGGTTGCTTTTTGGCCACAGCATTAAATATGTATCAGTCCTAATGACCGATCAGTGCCTGAGATCTCAGCCCTGAAGCCTGCTCCAAGCTTAGCCTCCTAAAGTGCTCACCGTCTGCAATCTAAACTCCATTACTCCATCATGACAAGGAGTACCGAGCATTTCTAAGGACGTTTGGTTTCCTCGCACTTCCTGCCTACGTACTGCACTTCACATCAAAAATCACTTCCATTTCATATCAGATATTGAAAAATGCAAACAGCACTTTCTTAGATAGAATAAATCAAATAACACGTTGCCCAGATTGGTTTAAAATCATCGTCATGACATGTTTTCAAGCCTCGCTCCTGACTAATAGCTGACCGAAGATATGTTGAGAGAAGGCAGGAAATGATCTAGACATAAATACAACCTGTTTCGTCATCGTAGGTCAGAATGTCATGCTGTATTTTTACTTGAGGCCCAGAGCTGTTGTATGCAGACATCATCTCACTGCTGAATTATAGATGGGATGCTCAGGAACAGTCCCAGGAGGTACTAAAGGGTTACAGATTTGAGCCAATTTTACCTCCTCCTCATCATCTTTTTATTCAATGTCCATATGTGTGTTTGTAATCAAGGAATTTTACATGCGTTGAATAGATCTGACATTGAAATCATGGTTTTTGTGAATGAAAGGTATGAAAATGACTTGAATTTTGTGTATCGCTTAGAGATACTCAGGGACACGGGCTGGCCGGGGCAAACATGTCTGCTGAAGACATGAGCTTAGACAAGGTAAACAAGCCGTGATGACATTAAGACATTTGTAGAAATGACAAAATCGAATCATTAACAACTGGATTCCCCTTGTAACCTAATCCCAAGCTTTAAAAATGGATTGCTTTTCTTTAATTTCGCTTCCCCTTTTCGTTTCCTCAATTCCTTTCTGAGGATGCAAGGAAAGCAAGATAGGACAAATGAATATATATATATATATAGACATATATAAATGTATCTATATAAGAGGCATGCTCTGTCTGTTTTTTTTTTTTTTTTCTGGAGCATTTATATCACTGGTCTACCTTACATGCTAAAAGACTTCCGCATAGGAAGCATCTGTATTTCCTTTCTGTTGAAGCAAGCATGGGTCATGAAGACAACCTCAGACCAATGGGTACCTTTTTTTCTTCTGCAGATAAAAAGTATGAACGACACAGATGTCACACTACATTCCCACGACTGATTTTTGTTAATGAAATAAAAAATAATTAAAAATTAAAAAAATAAAATAAAATGTGTGTGTGTGTGTGTATATATATATATATATATATATATATATATATATATATATATATATATATATATATATATATATATATAATTTTTTTTTTACTCTATATTTTTTCAAATCTAATCCATTACCTTCACATTTCCATCCCGGATCTTTAGTCAGCTCTTTTTTGCAGCCACTCGCTCAATAAACTAGCATCATATTTTACAATTTACTAACTTGCTACAGCATTAAATATTGAAACTTGAAACACTTGAACACTTCCTCTTCCTGAGGCCTTCCTGAGAGAAACTCAAAAAAGCTATGGCAAGCATTATTCAGTTCTCCACGTTCCATTCCTAAAAAGTTTTATGTAATCTTTTATTTTTATTAACTACATATTTGTCAAGAATCAATAAAACATAGTGCAATGTATAATAAAACATTTCCAGTACTGTGCAAAAGCCTTGAGCCACCCCTCATTTCTTCATATTAAATTAGATTAAATTAAAGAAATGGGAACAAATGTTTTACTGTGACAGGCTGCAAAGTGCCTAATAATGCAATTTAAAAATCGAGTGTTTATGTAACAATCTCAGCAGCGACCTCATTTCCTCTCTCTCGTCTGTTCCAACCACTCAGCATTCACCATGACCAGTTTACCAATCACCGGCCTGATCATCTGCTTCTCACTGGTTCATGCCTGAAAGTTTGCTATTTTGAATGTCTGAATGATTCATAGGTCACTGTGTGGATTAACAATCAAAACACATTCCTCTGGACCTGGTCAGATTGCAGGGACTGGGCTGAAAATGAGGGACAGAAGGTCCTGCGCGAATCCTGGAGAACTACTCCTCAAGGCTACATTAAAAACACAAGAAGGTCTGGCTCTTTGGAAGCAAAATATAACAAAACTGAGAGGTGGATCATGACTTTTGCATAGTACTGAGTATCTTACCTTGATCAAAAGCATCTGGAAACATCATCTGGTCTGATTACTGGAAAGCATGCATGGACACAGCTTAAATTCAATTAAATAGATATTTTTTATGTACAAAAATCAGTAAAGTGCCCCTAACACTGGCAAAACAGCACTAGGTCAGACTCTACATTATAAAGAAAATAAAGATGCAGTACATTAAAAGCAGTAAAGCATAAAATACTGTACAGTATATACGTTGTGAATATACAGGAAAAGGCAATATGGTAATTCATTTTAATGTAGTTCTTCTTCCTAGATAATTAATAATTCATCACATGAATTTAATACAGCAATACAGCATAAGAAATTCACATGCATTTCGATTCACTCTTTGATTCTTGTGGCTGTATTGAGTGTAAGTTACATTCATAAGCCATGCTTTGCTGATAGTTTTCTTCATCTGAATTGCATAAAACTCAAGATGACTTTTTTTTTTCCCCCCAAGTGCTTGAATTTGCTTCCACAAATTGTGTTTGCAGCTTATCTGATTTACACAGAAAATCCTGACAGTCCCTGTCGGGTATTATTCTGACCCAGAAACCTGACGGTATGGAGAGATTTTCTTCAGAGATCCGTTAGGAAAAACGTAGGGTGTACAAACTATTACGTTCTGTCTAGGCTTTCGAGATGTCTAGCTTGCTTTATATAACCATGCCTCTGAAATGACATTTTAGTAGTTTATAACATCAGCACAGGATATTAAAAGGCAGAAATCTGTTTTTTTTTTTTTTGATAATCGAAAACGGGAAAAATTGAGTTCAATTGCATGGCATGGTGGTTTAATGATCAGCACTATCACCTCACACCTCTAGGGTTAGGTGGAGCGGGGGGGGGGGGGGGTGTCAGAGAAAGTCTGAAGAAATGAGAGGAGCTTCTGCACAGAACTGTACTTCAAATGTGGAAAGTGAAGAGAGAAGAATAATCTATATCTTCTGTTTTTTGTTAATTAATAACTTTGAAGGTGATTGACAAGGAATTAAAAAAGAAAACACTTGGGAACAAATGAACCTTGGCGTGGTCTTGATTTGCATGAAAAAATAGTTTCTGAAAAATGTTTGTTGGAATATTAGTTACATACACGGCAAAATAGAATCGCTAAACCTGGCTGCAAGCCTGGTCTCATGGCGGAAATAATTTTCTGTGAGTATAAATACGGCCAAAGAACAATATAATGTGGACAGTCAGGACCAAGCAAAACAGTGCATGTGGTTTGGAGTTTTTCATTTCACATCATTTCATGAATCTCTTACATTTCTGTTCATCCTCAACACTGAATGCCTGCTTGATGCTTTCAGCTTTGATTCTTCCTTTCATCCTCGCCAGCAGCTTTTCCTGTTTGATGATCTTTGCATCCCTTGCTTTAAATTGGTTTCACTTTTATCTCTTTTTCATGCCTTCTTCTTCTTCTTCTTCTTCTTCTTTTTTATTAGTTACAAACTTGAGTTTCTCCAAGAATCAGTTCCTCATTGTCTATTTTAGCCATAAACTAGGCACGGGTTCCATCTTCGGCCGTTCAGATTAGGAAAAGAACCAAGACTGGGGGTTGGTGTGTGTGTGTGTGTGTGTGTGTGGGGCGAGGGTGGGGGGTGGGGGTGGGGGTGGGTGTACCACATCTACTTCCTCACTTGGTTGTTTTGTGTGGTTTGCTTCCTGCAATCCGAGCTGTGCATTTTTGCTTACTGCATTCCTGGAATACTCGCAGCCCTCTAACACACACATACACACACACAAAACGGGGGCATTCTCAGGAGCACTTTTTTTTTTTGGTGTTGTTGTTGCAAATATTGGATGACAGTCAATGCTAGATAGATAGATAGACAGATAGATAGATAGACAGATAGATAGATAGACAGATAGATAGATAGATAGATAGATAGATAGATAGATAGATAGATAGATAGATAGACAGATAGATAGATAGACAGATAGATAGATAGATAGATTCTTTATTGCCATTTCACAGGGTACAATTAAATTAAGTGCCCCTCCTTATGGTGCGGAATTAAAAATAGTAAAGGATAGACATAAATATAAAAGAATTTAAATCTTACCATATGTGATCAGATATTACTGAACAGAAATGACTACTACTACTATTACTGTAATTATTATTATGCTGTCATTAATTGATCAGCAAGGCCACTTAGTCTACTTAGTCATGCGGCACATTGCAATCCAGCCCTTTGTACACTGAAGGCCCCTTTTGGTAATAGCGTAATAGTGTAATCCGATATTCAGAGAGTCTAATGCACGTTGCGGAGAGCCGGCCTCAATCACAGACCGGATCAGAGTGTGTTTGGAGCTGCTCGGACATCGTTAGGCTTATCTAGGGGAGGTGAAATCAGATCCTGCGCTGCAGGAGGAGTGGACTGGGTGGTCGGGACGGACAGACGTGAGGATCCACAGGGATTCCACGTACTAAACCACTCCAGGGGGAATCGGGAGCAGGGTTACGCATGAGTGAAAGGGAGCGGTTTGGGGGAGGTGAACAGGCAATACGCATTACTGACATACCAGAGAGGGAGTCTGCTTTACTCAACCTTCCCATTACCTCTCAATCTCACACTATACACACTTCCCCGCACTGTCCATTACAATTTGCTTACAGACCAGGACAGCTGCAGTTTGCTTTGCACTGCAGCCTCGGATGGAGAAATCTGAACCGGGAACTCTGGTAACATTAACTACACTGACATACAGTTTGTCTGGGACTAGGTGAGGCACATAGATGAAGTTGTGACTCTTGAGGTATTCATTTCCCCGGCGCAGAATGTTTGCAGTCAGATTGAGTTTCTGACAAACGAGAGCGGAAAAAGGTGATGACAGCAGTGAGGGCATTTCTAAAAATAAAATAATTTGAAAAAAAAAAAAAAAAACTTTTTCCATCAATGTTAAACATACTGTAATACACTGCACTGACGTGTTGAATGGTACTCCTACTACTTCTACTAAATACCACCCAACCTTAGGTATATGACTTAACCTTAAGTGTATAAACTTACGCAACATGTTGTTTTTCATTTTGCCCGGGCTTTAAATTCCTATGACATTACTGCATCATTTTTTATTTTTTTTTGTATAGTTTTTAGTTTCCACTTCAAGCTAGTTTTCCTAACTCAAACACAAGACCTTATGTGCGAACACGTATATAAGACTCGAATGGAATCCTGGAACCCACCATGCTTTGTTATGACCTGGACACCACTTTGATATATTTTCTCATTATCTACTGGCAGGAAGAGACAAGGCCTGTGAGCTGTGCTCTGTCTGATTCGATATGCTGTGGGATCTATTTCCACAGGAAGCCATCCCACACCTCCCACTTTTACCACTTCCTGTAGTAGAGGAAAGAATTCGAGTTGCGCATGAGAGGCAGACTCGGTGACCTTACCGAGAAGCACGCTTTCCGTCGGTGAGGTTTTTCTACGCGGTTACTTGAAGTAATCTGCACGATACTGTAAGATGTGCGATATATTAGCCAAGGGGCGGTGATTTTTCATTCTTGCTTAGGATGGCTTTTTAGAAATGCCTTGCATCAATATATAATTTAGAGTATTGATCGAGCCTGATTGGGTTAGTGGAAATTATTCCGGTTATTCTCAGAGGGTCACTTTTGTGACAGTGATTTAAATAATATAACTGAAATAAATCATGTATAAGGAGCTCTGGGTGATCTTAATGAGAGAATAAAAGCAGCCTCTTAGCATGATGCCACCACCACTACCACCATGGGCATTGATTTCTTTGGGTGTTCAACTGTCTTACCCATTTAAGCACAAGGTTTGATGTTTTGACCCAGAGAAAGTGCTTCTGTCACCCAAGTAAAGCTTCACACATTCACGGCATGAGCAATAGACGCCAGATATTCCTGTAGCACCTTTAATGCCACTCTAGGTCCCTTGGCAGCCTTCCTGATTGACTTTTTTTTCCTTCCTGATCCTGGTCTCATTCTCATTTCATTCTCTCGACTTGTTGAAGCCGCCCTTTACAATGTGGTTCAACTGTTTAACTATCAAATACCTCTAATCCCTTTGAGTGATGATATATCTGCATATACACACACCAGTGTATGAAGGGAAAACATAACCCAGAGTCACAACTGGTTCTGGTAAGCTTAATTCCTTTTATGAAGGGAGGAGGTCACCTCTGCCCCAGGGTCACGTCTGACCGTTCAGAGGCTTTGGAATCCAACAGGGGATAATTAGCAGCACAGAGGTCTCACCGTCCGTAAAAATACCATTCGGAGTGTAAAAGTCAATCTATTACTTTCATATTCGTATAAATGGTATGCTTGTGTGTGTTTGTGGATAATTATGGATGCACTTATTTACCATGAAGGATGGTACACACACACACACACACACACACACACACCCTTTCTAGAGAAAACTGCATGCCATGTTTGAAGTTACACATTTTCTTTTAAAGTATATTTAAAAATACAAACATGACACGTCATCTGGTTAGTAACAGCTAAATACAAATACTAAATCAGCAAGTTGAGAAAGTTTCAACTATACCATGTGATTTCTCTGAAATGAAACATGTACAGTTTCATTTACATAGGGGCAGAAATTTCTGATACTGACAGTTTAATAGGGCCATCTAGTGGCTATTATTTTACACTACACCATAAAGGAACACTGCATTATTTTGATGAATGATTGATGACTTTGTTTGAATGAAAATAAATCTATTTGTGCAATAATAATAATAATAATAATAATAATAATAATAATAATAATAAGATAAAGAAGAAGAAGAGTGATCATCATCATCGTCGTCGTCATCATCAAAGTCAAGTACCATCACGTGACAGTTACATTTACCTATCAATGTAATCTGCATTTTAAACTCAGTCCAAAATTGTGTATAACCTTAACTTCAATTATTGACACTCAATCATGTGATGCACATTTGCCTCATAACACTAAATGCATTCTGTATAGCTGAGGCCAAAAGTTTTGAGCATGACACAAATATTCATTTTCGCAAAGTCTGCTGCTTCAGTGTTTTTAGCTCTTTTGTCAGATGTGACTGTGGCATATTGGAGTATAATTACAGCATTTCAAATTTCAAGTGTCAAAGGCTTTTATTAACAATTACATTACGTTCATATAAAGAGTCAGTATTCGCAGTGGTGACCCTTCTTTATCAAGAACTCTGCAATTCGCTCTCGCATCCTATCAGTTAACTTCTGGCCACATCCTGAGTGAAGGCAACACATTCTTGCATAATCAATTCTTGGAGTTTGTCAGAATTTGTGGGGTTTTGTTTGCCTCTTGAGGGCGTTTCCTGCCCATGGACCTAAGATTTCGATGATTTGTTCCCCAAGCCACTTTTTTGCCACTTTGGCCTTATGGCAAGGAGCATCATGCATCATGAAAAAAAGCCGGGGTTTGTTACCAAACTGTTCTTAGATGGTTGGGAGAAGTTGCTCTCGGAGGATGTTTTTGTACCATTCCTTATCCATGGCTGTGTTCTTCGGCAAACTTGTGAGTGAGGCCACTCCCTTGGCTGAGAAGCAACTCCACACATGATTGGTCTCAGGATGCTTTACTGTTGGCATGACACAGGACTAATGCGCTCACCTTAATACGTTACAAGAAGGGCAGCAAAGAAGCCACTTCACTCCAGGAAAAACATCAGGGACAGACTGATATTCTGCAAAAGGTACAGGGATTGGACCGCTGAGGACTGGGGTACTGTCATTTTCTCGGATGAATCCTCTTTCTGATTGTTTGGGGGATCCGGAAAAAAGCTTGTCTGGAAAAGAAGTGGTGAGCGGCACCATCAGTCCTGTGTCATGCCAATAGTAAAGCATCCTGAGACCATTTGTTCTCAAAACCTTTGGCCAAGGCTGTAAATCAATGCAAATCAAATCAAGACACATTTTTCCCCATCCAGAAGAGGGCGCTAACATTTGAAAATTGTAAATTTTTCTCCTAATCATTGGTGAAACCAGTTTGGCAATCACAATTACAATCCATGCACAAAACTTAATTTGTAAGGAGACGGGTACCTTTATTGATGATCATCTTCATCTTATGAAGTTTTGGTTTAATTTGGTTTCGTGTGATGGAATGTTATTGTATCTTTAGCTGCTGCAAGGTTTGTGCCACAGTATACTGGTATTTTGAGCTATTTGTGATTCCCATCATCCCCAGCTGTGCCATAGCATGATGCCACCCAGATCATGCACATAATAATAAACTGCCATGTGTTTCATTCCAAACATATCTTTTAGTATTATGCCCATAACAATCACTTTTTGCTTTACAGTTTGGGATGATTTAAGGGGATTGGACGTGTTTTTCATGAGAATGTGCTTCAGCCTAGCCACTCAATACAGTAACAAAATAGCTAGACATTATTAAAGGTGATTGTTGAGGTGACCTGTACCTGACGGATATTTCTGGAGCCCCGTTATATATGAATATTGTCCTAGGGCTCCTGATAACTGTCTTGATTTCAGATTTGTCCATTTTGAATGGATCTCCTGTTTTTTTTTTTTTTTTTGAAGCTCCATTGTTTATGCATAGACACGTGCCTTATTATAAAAGTATGTGCACATCTGTACAATTTACAGGTTAATGTAAGCTTTTTCTTTTTCTCCCTATTTTTTTAAACCTAAATTTTATTGGGTTTTATTGGGTACATTGACACCATCTCCATTCCAACCTGGTGTCAGTTGAATTCCAACAGAGGCACACCTCATTCTGCTTTATGAGGTCCTGGGTAGGTGATCTGATCATCTGAATCTAATCTTATTTCATGAGAAAAACTACTTTTAAAAAAACTACAAGATATATTAGAAGCATATAAATAAAGCATATAAATTACAAGTTAAAAAAGGTCATTGGAATTTGAAAAACAACCATTCACCATGCTGAAAGAGTTGAAAAGAACGATTTTGTGTTAGAAAATCCTGGCTTTACTGGCACAAGGATACAGTAAACATCAGGGTGCTTCCGTTCTTAACATTTTAAATTTGGTAGTACACAAGAACAAGCCTTGAGCAGTCGACATTGTGGACAACTAAGCTACACGCTGGCAGAGGGTGAAAACAAATCTCTTCTGACAGGGTGACCACAAACTCATTAGAATGTCACTCAACAACAGTAGGATGACATCAAGTGGCCTTCAAACAGAGTGTCAAACTGGTGAAATGCACAATGAGGACAGCTTAAAGCCAGAAAAAAAGTGCTTGATCAAATAGAAGTGAAGAAGAGCAAGGCTAAGGATTGAAAAAAGACCACAGGAAAACTGGAGTGAGGTCAGCTTTCCTGATGGTCCAATTTTCAGCTTTGGCCAACACTAGACAGAAACCCGAAGAGGCGCACAAGCCATAGTGTCTCACACCAACTGTGAAGTGTGGGAGAGAACTGGTGATGATCTGAGGTGCTTCTGCAAGGCTTTAATCTGCCAGCTTTATCTTTGTGTATAAAGCATGCATCAAACCATATACAAGGTTGTCCTGGAAGAACAATTGATTTCTTCTGCTCTGGTATGTTCCCAAACACTGAGGATCGTTTTTTTTTTTTTTTCCAGCAGGAAAATCCCCCATGCCATAAATTCAGGGCAGTCAAAGTGTAGATGGAGGGCCTCCAGATCAACACCCTGCCATTACCAACCAAATCTCCAGATCTGGACCCCATTGAAAACCTCTGGATTGTGATCAAGTTGAAGTCACAAGTCATCAAACAAAGCTGAGATACATACATTTTTGCAGCAAGAGTGGCATAAAATAAATCACTGTTTTTCTTGATACGTATGTGTACATCATAACTGTAAAAATAAACATCATGATATTAAAATCTCAGTAAGGACATGAGCTTTTATTTGCATTGTTCACGGAAACACTGCATTGTTTTCTTGTTATTGTGATGTGTATTTTTTCTTTAAATAAATATGGTTGTCAGGGGTTTATAGAATAAAACAAATCTGTTCATTTTACCAAAACACACACCTAAACATGACACCTAAAAGCTGAGAAATTAATCATGCTGGAGTGCCTTTTCCTCCCGTACATATATGCGTGCATATACGGAGGGGACAAAAAATGTATACACACTTTAACCGTTGTTATCTACTGTATGCCCTTTCGAAAAACTGAATTGAATTATGGCAGCAATGTGTAGTATTATGTTTCCTCTAAATATTTCAGTAGTCACACCATCGTTGATGTCCATATATTTTTCATGTAAATGTGTGTATGCATTTATTGGTCCCCTCTGTAGACACAGTGTATATACTACCAGTCAAAAGTAGCAACAACACACCATCTTATTCCATGCTCCTTCCTGATTTTGATTTCTTTCTACACTGTAAAACAATAATCATTTTAATAATAATTTAAAAATCCAATAATTTCATTTGAACAGTTAATATTGAAATGTGTCTGCTATTGATGCTCTGTAAAGCCTTCCTAACGGCTCTAATCTGAGATGCTGTTTGTTAATTGGTGATTAACAAAGGCTGGTAACTCTGAATGAAATTCTCTCTCTCTTTCTCCTTTCCTGGGATGGTCTTCATGAGTGCCAGTTTCATCGTGGTGCTTGATGGGTTTTCGCAAATGCACTTGACACTTGGATGCCAATCCCTCACATGGCACCATTCATACATTCATTTACAAATGACGCAACAACAATTAAAATAATCATTCATCAATAAACATCCTCATCATGTCCATCATCATCATCATAATCATAGATGTTCACTTGGTTAAGATGTTGAGCTTGGTTAAATAATTTTTTACACTATACCCAGCACTGAGATAAGGAAAACTAATCTAACCCAAATTTGACAGAGATAGAAGGCACTGTGAAATAATAGTAGTAGTAGTAATAATAATAATAATAATAATAATAATAATAATAAACACAACAGTCTAGCAGATCACTAATTGAGGTTCATACTTATATTAATGTGTTGAAGACCCCTAAATATCATGAGAAAATAATGAGACTTTATCTGTTATTCAGGATCAGTGTAACAGGGTAATCTGGCACCACAATCAAAACAGGTCATATCCATTACGTTCTGGTTAATAAACAGTCGCATGTTCGAGATTATAAAGGCATCTGGTGTACAAAAACAATCGCTTAGGCTTTTTGTTGCAAAGGTCCTTGGAAAATATATTGAGCTACAATACCATCAGGATAAGTAGTGCTAGGGTGGTGCAATATTGACAATAATTGGTCTCTTGAAGAGCTTATTTCCTTCAAAGCAACACAAATATGACTCCAGTTGCTCTTTTAGAAAAAAGAAAAGAAAAGAAAAACAGATTAAAACAGATGGTGTATTTCATATGATGTTTTTTTTTTTTTTTTTGCTTCTTGGAGTTGTAATGACGGATGCGGGTTAGGGTGTGGGGATGGGTGAAATAGAGGTCTGTGCTCAATGGAGAAGTGGCAGCAGGCAGATCCTAAGGTGTCAAAATTGCCTGGAGCAAAAAGAAAAGGGGGGGATGAGTAATTTAGAAAAAAAAAAAGAAAGCAGAGATGAATAGGTTCACACTGACAACTCATCTTTTGTGGAAGACCAACGATTAAATAGTCACTAAGGACTAGTGAGATCAGCATGCTGAGATGGAAAAAAAAAAGTTTTTTGTATAATTTTATATCAGCCAAACATTTTTTAAATAATGAAAATATCAGTAACGATGTTGTGCTTACTAAATTAATAGGCTAGTATATCACATTAAATATAGGCTTTGCATTCAAAAAATTTTAATGAACTAATTAATTTTACTTATGTTTTCTATTGTTTCCCAAATCCTACCCTACTATTACAGATTGAACTAAATCTCAAATGGCTTCCTGATCACCTGCCACATCGTTAGGTACACTTTGGTTTTACCAAGGTGTACCTAAGTACTGGGTTGGACCAAGGTCCTGGGTTGGACCCCCTTTTCTCTTAGGAACTACCTTAATTCTCAACAAGCTGCTAGAAACATTCCTTAGAGATTTTGGTCCATATTGCCATGACAGCATCCATGAGCCGATTCCCCCTTTCCACACATGCCAAGAAAATGATCTACTGGATTGAGATCTGATGACTGTGGAGGCCATTTATGTACAGTGAACACACTGTCATGCTCAAGAAACCAGTTTGAGGTGATTTTAGCTTTATGGCATGGTGCGTTATCCTGTTATCAAGGTATGGACATAGGTAGGTGGCATTTAACATACAATACTCAGGTAAATGTGGCATTTAAATGATGCTTAATTGTTACAAAGGAGCCCAAAGCCTAAAGACAATTTGCCCACACCATCACACCACCACTACCAGCCTATACTGTTGATACAAAGCAGAATGGATCCATGCTTTCAAGTTGTTTACGGCAAATTTGAATATCCCTAATATCCAGCAGAAGTTCATCAAGACCAGGCAATGTTTATCCAGTTTACTACTGTCCAATTCTGGTAAGACCATGAGAATTGTGACCACAGTTTCATGTTCTTAACTGACAGAGGTGGCACCCAGTGTGGTTTTCTACCGCTGTAGTCCATCTGCTTCATGATTCAATGTTGTATGTTCAGAGATGCTCTTTGAGTTACTGTTGCCTTCTTATCAGCTCGAACCAGTCCTGCCATTCTCCTCTAACCTCTGGCATCAACAAAGCATTTTCACCATGAGAACTCCCCCTCATTGGATATTTTCTCTTTTTGAGACCATTCTCTGAAAACAGTAGAGATGGTTGCATGTGAAAATGCCAGTAGATAAGCAATTTTGGATGTACTCAGACCAGCCTGTCTGGCACCAACCACCCTGCCACATTCACAGCCAATTAAATCAACTTTCTTCTTCATTGTGATGCTCAGTGCAATCTTCAGCAGATCATCTTGACCATGTATTCATGCCTAAATGTATTGAGTTCCTGCCATGTGACTGGAAGATTGGTTATCTGCATTACTGTGCAGAATAACAGAGCACAGTTATGAGAGTAATATAAGAGTAGAAATTCTTTTTATTTCTCTCTATAATCTCCTGCTACACTAATGCACTTATCTCAGCGTTTCACTAGTGCTTGGATACCATCATCGTAGAACGTTTTCTCAGTACACCAGATCACACCATGATCAGACTGCCTGCTTCATGTCTGAAAAGCTGGCCTCCCAGTAACTCCTTTATTAGCCAGTGGTTGTGGCATTAACTCCAGCCGAGTTGCTGTAATATGCAAGTGGTGTTGGTGAATGATTGTGTGTGCACAGTTCCCACAGACAAGTACGTCTCTTCCGCAAGTTGACGACAATGTATCGAGGATCAGCCGTTCGTCTCACTGAATGTTCATGGGAACAGCTACCACATCTGGCTTTTAAACTTTTTTTCCACCATTCAAATGTTTTACTGTCACCGTACTGTGCTTGAAGACTTTTATAAATGCTATTCGGTTTTATGTCTTCATTCATGAAAACTTTCATCAGTCCAGGTTAGGCTTGACTACCCCTCGTACATTCATTTTTGTTTATATCCAAACATGTTAATATGTCTATGCACCTCATTGTACAGTTTCTTTAGATTATCTACTTGATTGCACTAATGTACAGTGTATCATAGCATACCAATTAGAATTTCAAATAAAAAACTTTCATTTAAATTTAGCTTTAGCCATGTTATAATCAATGCATTTTTCTAGAATTTGTGAACCTCCTGCTTTAACAATCTAATCTAATCTAATCTAATCTAACCTAATCTAATCATATCCAATTTCGACATTTTATACAATGACCAGGACCAGAAACCAGTCTCAGTCTGTATGTCTGTATGTCTGTCCGGTCAGATTTTGTCACAGCATCGCGCAAAACTGGCTGAACAGAATTTAATGAAACTTTTACATTACTTAGGTATCAATGTAAGCAAACACCTGCACTGATAGATATTAATTAGAAACGGTAAACTGAACATTTTTTGTTTTACTGGGATTAGTTCATATTTTCACAGTTGAAATAACAGTGTCGAAGTGGTACAAGTGAATTTAACACACTGGAGTCGTTTTAAGACAAAACATAATATTTATCTTATATCTGTGATTCACTCTCCAATTTCCGAACAGGAAATGTTAATCTAATCTTTTCCCCCCACAACAAGTTACCATCAGTAACGATGTTTTATTCGATATTAAAACGGAAAGAGACTATTATTTTGAAACATTTCTACTTGTTTCCTCTCAGGACTTGACATGGTTACGGTTGCTCACTTCATTGTGCTAATTCCGGCTGATTCATTGTAGAGCTGCTGAAGCTTTAGCACTGACACTGACGCTGTTTAATTATACAGGTAATATTATAAAGCAATAATGTCTTCAGATCGTTTTTATCTTATACTACTGTGGGATTTCTCTGTGAAATCGGGATATTTGAGTTGTTTTAGGGGGTTTATATCGGGCTACAGAGCATCATTCTTAGTTAGCGGGTTAGCTAGCAACCTTAGCGCTAAGCATTATGTGTGTGTGTTTGTGTATATAGTGTATATAATTTTATGTTTAGCTTTTAAACGTTTCAGAGATATTTTGACGTGTCATGTTGGTCTCAAGCCAGTGTTTGTGATTTAGTGTTCGGTGTGTGTGTGTGTGTGTGTGTGTGTGTTATGTGGCTAGGTAGCATAGTGTTAGCTCAGCTTGTTAGCTTCTCATATGCTTCTGTAGTTTAAAAAAGCTAAGATAATTTCTGCTGAAGTTCACAGTTAAATATATAATGTAAATAAATAATATAAATAAATTTTTTTCTTACATAAAGAAATAATTATTTAAATCAATATACGGGTGATTAAACATGTTACCTAGGGAATCGCATGAGTGTGTTTCAGTGACATGACTAGCTAGTTAGCAAACATGACTAATGTAGTTAGAATGAATGTGACATTGTAAGACATTTATCTGAACAATGTTTCTCTCATTCTCTCTCTCATTCAGTTTGAAAATTTGTTTATTCTGTTTTCTTTTTTTTTTTAGGGTTAAAATGGACCGGTTACTGAGGCTTGGAGGTGGGATGCCTGGACTAGGACAGGTAATTTATATAAAATATACATTTTATATAACATATATATGTAATACAATTATACGAGGTGGTATCATAAAGTTTCGAGACTAGTTTTGTAACACATCGGAAGATGGCAGAACAAGGCTGCATGCACAGTCACAGGGAGTACCGACCTTAAGTTCCATAAGGACTTACATCGGGAGCTGTGCGGCTGGTGCTGTTCTGACCACGTGCATTACCATGACTGATGGTTCATCATGAACAGCAAGTTAGAACGAAGTGCAAACATGGAAATTTGCATGAAACTGGGAAAATCTGCCACGGAGTTGTTTGTCGTTGAGGTGTTGAGTTCAACTTGTGCATAATGATCGTCAGAGAACAATCCACAACATTGCTACCAACATTGGTGTGTCCCATGGAACAGTCCTTACAGTCCTCATGTGTGATTTAAACATGTGCCGTGTTGCTGCCAAGTTCGTCCCAGTCCCAGGAACAGAAGGAAACATTGTGTCAAAGTCTGCCAAGAATTCCATCAGCATGCTGTGGATGATTTGTCCTTCATGTTGAGGATCATTACCGGTGATGAAACTTGGGTGTATGGGTACAATCCTGAAACGAAGCAATAGTCTTTACAGTGGAAGAGCCCATTATCTCTGCGACAAAAAGGCGAGGCAGGTTTGTAGCGCTCATCGTCTTTTTTAGACATTCGCAGCATTCTTCTTCGAAAATTCTTGCCCTGTGGTCAGATCGGCCATAGCGAATTCTACTGTACTTTCAGTTTTAAAGGCGTCTGAGGGAAGACGTACTGCAAAAAAGCAGAGCTTTGTAAACGGAGCTAATCTCAACTTTTTATCACTTTCATACTTTAGTTTTATTCAACACATGAAAATGCTCCATACAGACTTGTCAAGCCTGGTTGATTAGTTTAAGTCTTTGTTAGAAACCTCTAGGCTGCATTCTCACAGTAGGGAAAAGTAGCTGACGCTCACGCTCAGAGAAAGCATTGTGCCTTTGACCAAAAAAATCATTCTATAAAGGAGGTGATAAGACCCTTTTGATATTCTGGTTTCCATCACATTATGTAAGTTACACAGAACCCATGCGTTTGGCACCAAGAGACTTCAGTGCTTGATTTCACACCGTGCATGGTTTTTCACTATCAGTGGGTGTGGTGTTTCAGGATCTAGTGTTGCTTCCAAACAACAAGGACAGGTGAACTGAGTGTGCAGTTGCTGTCTGTGCACATTTACCTCCTTAAATGCAGCACTCTGCTCAATTCACTAGGGATTCTCATCGACTTCGCTTAGCTAACTAAATATTTCAGGATTGTACCATTATTGTGCTCGAGCACCCTAACCTAACTAATCTTGGGTGAAGCCAAATACTGATGAGGAATCATGATGCAGCAGGTTCAATTTGTCTTCTTTAAAAGCTAAAAAGAAACAAAAGCTAAAAAGAAGACACACACCGCTTGTGTGACTCTCAACCCCAATCTGTCTCACGATTTAAGGGTTTTCCTTTTTCTTGCCCTTGTCACTACCCCTGCTCCCAGATTGAAGGCAGGTCAACAACGACCCCAGATTATGCTTTCATTCCTTTTATACAGAACGCTGAGGCACGATGAAGCAGATTTATTGTGTGGTTTGCAGATCACACTACTATGCAAATGAGAAATCTGTGTCACATAAAGCCATGTTCACTTGCTGTGAGAAACATTGTCATAGATGCTGCAGATGCAAAAATAGCATCAGTGCAACCAGTAGGACCAAGTGAGGACTGTTAAGCTTCCGAATTCCCAATGCCGCAAACCTATATTTTCTACTGCGCAACCCAAACTTTCTTACTGGGACTTTTTTTTTTAATTCTCTGAGGAAAAGGTCTGTCCGCTTGTGTGACTCTTTAACTCTTAATTCCTATTTGTAAGCGCTTTTTAAGCTTGAGATCGCTGACATTTAAGACATCTCTCCTCTGTTTTCCCTATTTATTTTTGAAAACAGTAAATACTAAGCGAAACTTTGTTCAGATTGCTCTTTCAGTGGTGTTAACAGTGAAATACTCCAACCTCATATTACATAGATACCCGTATCCACTGCAAAGTAAGCACTAACCAAAAGGAGCTTCAGTTCCTGTTTTTGTAGACAGCATACTTTTGTCAGATATTTCTGATTTCAGATGGCTGAGTTGGAAAATTCTTCTGAATAAAAGACTTCTGAATGTCTAGTGCAAAAGAATTTTTCTTACTGCGAGGTTTCTGATTTCCCAATAGAAAAGATTGTCATGTGTGGCTTTTCATTTTATAATTCCTACTTTTGAAAGGTTTTCAAGATGAGAGAACCAATATTTAAGCAGTCATTCGTTGGGATGGAAATCATGAGGAACCAGCCAGATATTACGATATCTAGTAGCCGATTCGATTTATATTGCACTCCTGTAAATGTCACATTTTTGTAAATATCCTGATATATATATAAATAAAAATTATTTGTTTGTTTGTTACAATTATAAACAAACTCTGCAAATAATTTCCATTCCATTCCAGGATGCTGTGCTGCCTTGTGATGTGTGAATAGTTTGGAGCACCACCTGTAGGATTATAGAGGAAATGCAACTTGAAAATTAGATTTTGACGTCAGTGTGGCAATGAACACAAAAGAATCACAATGCAGAACTAAATTTTCAAGTCTGTATTTATTCAAATATTAAATGAAATTGTTAAATATTGGGTAATAATGATTTGCTTAAATTGCCCTTTATAAAGTGAGCACTAACTGAAAAAATTGTCAATTACGCAGATCTGGTCTGGAAAAGTAGAATGTATGGATTCCTGACAGTTAATTTTGACTTGCATTACCGTGCTAGAAAACTAAGCGACCTTGTGTCTATGGTGTCTACGCCTGAAGTTAAACCATTTTTATTATTATTTAAAAAATTGCTCTTGCTTATGTGTCGTAACTTATGTTATTTCTCTTGTTTGCTTGTTTTGCAAAGGGTTTTGCAAAACTCTTTCTAATGCTGTTTTATTTTTTTTAATCGAACAAGCAGCGCGTCATCGTTGAAGTGTCTGATCCATATTAGTCAGTGTGAATTCTGTAATTAAACACCTTATCTGCCACAGTTGCAGTTATGAAGCGCACAATTCCCATATTTGACTCGACGTTAAGACGTGTTATGTGTCTAATTGTGCTCAGGACCCTGAAAAGGTGCTTTTAGTGTTTTGCAAGTGTTAGACCTATATATAATGTCATACAGAGTTTGTGAAGAACAAACATTTCACTGCACTTTGGAAAAGAAAAAGGAAGAAGAGTGTTCGGTATGAGGTACAGATCGGCGCACGGTGTGGCTGCTTCACTTTCTTTTAAGTTGGCTCAAAAGCGGTGGCGCGAAATGAAATGCTGAAATTAAAATCTTATTAAGAATCGGCTTTCGCAGGGAACAGTGTGCTGATCGATATGTTTAGAAATATTTATTTTTCCTTCAATAAGGAGAGAGAGAGATTTAAATGTGTAATCCTAGGGAGAAATAGCACCGGATTATACGCACTATGTTCAACATCACTCTCACTGTCGTCTCATTCCTCCTTGAAATCCGACACCTGATTAACCTTAAACATAATTCTAATGCATAAATTCCAAATTTTTAAAAAAGTTGCTTGAGCGCTCTCTCTCCCTCTCTTTCTTGTGTTCCCTTTTTAAGGCCTGTGGTGAGGTTGTGCACGGTGGGGAGGGAGAAATCTCCAAACTCGCTCCAACTCTGCCAATTAACACCTCCAGTAACAGGCTGCCTCCCTCAGATTCACACCGCTCCCAGCCAGCCAGTCATGGAGGGAGGGAGGAAGGGGGGGAGAGGAGGGAAGACTGACAGCTACTTCTTTTCCTCTCCCCCCTCCTCCTCCCCTTCCTATCTTCCTATTCCTACCCCTTTTTCTCTGTGCGCTCTGCTTTCTCTCAACGATAAGTCAGAGCTTAGGAATGATTTTTAGTACTGTTTTTTTTTTTTTTTTTTTTTTGTGCGCGACTCTATTGGGAATTCAGAAAAGCAAAATTTTGGGTGTTCCTGACACCTCTCCTTTCTCTTTAATCTTATTTTCAAAGCGAGCACCAAATGGCTGTTAATTTTTTTTTTCCTTTTTTCGAATTCACACATGTCCATATGGCCTTGCGTGTGTATCGTAAGGCGCCAGGCCTGAGCGTGCCTCACAGCCTCTGTAATTGTCTCCTAGCAGGTCCACGCTTAATAATATGCATCACATAATCTTCCGTCTTGACGAGGCATATGTCTCATGGTTTCCTCCTTTTTTTTTTTTTTTTTTTTTAATTCCCCCCTTTAATCTCACTTTCACTGTGCGTGTGCGGTTCAGGCTCCTAAACCCCACCTTTTGAAAATGAATTTTGATTAGCCCCTGCTGACAGACGACACCTCTCCGGGGTGTGAACGTTCACCGCACCTGCTGCGTTCTCTTTTTAAATCTCCCCGCTATTCCTCTGCGGCACACCAAAAAACACTAAACGCCAACACCCTCCTCCCAATCTCCTCATCGTTACAACAAAAAAAAAGCCCTGTTTGCACAGCAGAGTTTTGTGTAAGAGAACAGCAAGTGGTCCTAAGGCGAGAGGTGAAAGGCCTCCTCTGGAATGAGGAACGTGCTGGTGATTTGTGTAACTATTCTAGACGTCACTTCTGGATGTGCCGGTCACACTTGCTTTTGCAAGTCATTAGCAGGTGTTTTAAGGGGCCTCGTTAAACGAAAGGCTAGCGGGCTAATTAATCCTGATTGCTTGCTGCTCGGGTTGGGGGCTCAATTCATTTTTTTTGCAGTGTTAAACATGTTTTCTTGGTGAGAACAGCAGAAATTTCTGGAGGATGTAGTGTTACCTAACCTGGCACACCAAGGCTAAAACCCTAAGATTCAGAGAGTAACGAGGGGACTTGTCTTGGCCCTGTTTAGCCACAGTCTTGGCTGGCGGCACAGGGACCGCGCAAGGCGTGGCGTCAAGGCAGGCATCCAACTCGTGGTGCTTTTTGAAAGGACTATCAAGGATCAGCTATCCATCCGTCCGTTTATCCGCCCGTTCACCCATGCATTTGCCCCGGAGATTCACTGATCGCCTTAATCTCCGTAATCCGCACAAGTGACCTTTACTGTTGTGTTGTGTTTGATGCAGGGTCCTCCTACAGACGCCCCTGCTGTGGACACAGCCGAACAGGTGTACATCTCCTCTCTAGCCCTGCTCAAGGTAACGAGAGACACACGAGTTTGCGTACAATACAGGACACAATGCAATTTTTTTTATGACCAAAAGCACAAGCTGCATGTAAAATAATATTTTTTGTGACGTGGCTCAGATGCTGAAGCACGGTCGCGCCGGTGTCCCGATGGAGGTCATGGGCCTGATGCTGGGCGAGTTCGTGGACGACTACACAGTTCGTGTGATCGATGTGTTCGCCATGCCTCAGTCAGGCACGGTGAGTCTCTCAAAACATTCACACTCACCCACGTACTCACACCATGGCACAACTGCTAGCTCCTAGCTCCATGTGAAGTTTAACGTGTGAAGCGTTTGTGTAAACATTGGATATTTGTTGCCGAAGACAGGTTTACACAACGTGGGCTTCCCTAACAATCAAAGTTTCAACCAGAAATCAGATAGATTTTTATTCATTTACACACAGCAGGGTATGTATTTATTTATTTGTTTGTTTGTTTGTTTTTCGATTTCAATCTGTTTTTGCATTTTTCTTCCATACATTTTGTTAACTTTTAAAGGAAAGATCCAAAATAGATGACTAAATATTCTATATAGTTTGGGTGTGTGTTTTTGTGTTGTATGCTATATTTTAGGAATAAAAAGCTTTTTTGCAAACAGTACTAGGTTAATAAATAAATCGTAATTCTTTGTGCATCTAAACATATTAAATCATGTTGCCATTTATGTATGAGAAAGCACAGAGCTCAGTGCGTCAAGAATCCAGTCCCGGGTAGTGTGTGAATTGAATCGCTTGACGTACACAAGAGGCTAATAAAACAGATAATGACTTTGTTTGTTTTTGTATTCAAAGTTTTGGCTCTGATTATTGTTAAATTTGTGTGAAGGAGAAAAAATGAATAGAATAAACAAGCATAAGGAATTTGGAAACCTCAGCTGAATAAGCAGCAGGTTTGCAGGAACTTATTCATTGTAACGATTGTACAGTGATAGAAATAGGCTTGTTGTTTTCTGTGTAAGACTCAGCTAACTGTTAATCTATATTTTTGCTTGATTTTTTTATGATACTCCTTAATCACAAGGAGAGAGAGTCAGTTTTGACAGCATGGGAATGAAATTGTGTGCCCATGCATCATTTACTCACTCATTCTCTCTCACACACACACACACACACACACACACACACACACACACAACACTGGGTGGAAATCAACCCAACCTAGCACTGAGTAAATATTATCCAGAGCCCAGGATTATTATTTAATCCAGCTGGTTGGTTTGTGAAAATTTTTATCCACATTTATCTCTTCTATAATTTATGAATTCTATAATAATGACTGAATTTCACCAAGAACATGTTTTTTTTTCTTTTTTAGCATTGTTATTCTTACCATTCTAATCATTTTAAATGTTAATCTTTATACAAGGTGTTCAAGTCAAACCGGGATTTCATAGTGGATAACAATTGCATAGGATTTCAAGCGCAGCACGATGATGAGACGCTTAACTGCGATAAAAAAAATAATTTGAATGGTGCAAAGAGGAATGCCCGGTCTTTGTAAATTGACGGATAACTTGTTGCCAACTTGTAGAAGAGTCGCATCTGTCTGTGGGAACTGTACACACAATCATTCACCAACACCACTTGCACATAACAAAAATTCGGCTGAGAGTCATTCCCACATCCCCAGTATAGAACTTGGGTCCATCGTACTGAGACCTTTCTACCTTGATTTCGCACACCCAAAAATCCCGGTTTGACTTGAACACCCCTTATCTTCGAGTTCACGATTGTGTAAATGAGGAGACATGGAGGCTAAAGCAGACCACATTTTCTTACTTTCATTCGTTCATTAATATCTATAATCTTTTAGAGAATAAACCAATGAGATGTGTCAGCCTTCATAAAACAGGCCATGAATGATGTTTTACAAATGCCCATATCCACTATTGTATGAGGCCTGGAAGAGGACACAAATGTATTTTGCCCTCACACACACGCGCACACGTACACAGACACACAGCGAGGAGGATGGTTAGAGAGGCTCCAAGGATCACAGTTGGAGATTCACAGAAGACGGTAGCATTTTCGGGTCACAGAGTCTCCAAAGCTATAATTAGACCCCACCTCGGTGCCAACAAACTATTCGTAAGGTGCCAGAAGAAAATCTTTTCTATAATCTAGCTACAAATGTATGTGTCTAGACTTGGCGAAGCTATACAGGAAGGACGTTTGAGCAGAATTCGGGTTCTGTGGTTCTTTAAGCAAAACTGAGCATTTTGGCATGACGTACATATGTTATTCAGTACCTTACCAGTGATGGACTTTGATTAAAAACCTGTAGTGTAATCTGAAACGAGAGAGGACCTAGTGGATGTGGAGAAATCCTAAATTGAGGAAATTCTCGTACAGTATTCCAGCTATACAGGAGAAGACTGAGCTTGCAGAAACTATTAGAGCGCCAATAATTTCACAATCATAAATATTTAATAAATATTTTAGTCTTGGTTACATCATTATTTTACATCACTAGATTAAGCTAATGTATTTTTTCAAAGTTGTTTTTTCTTTATTTTAATTATGTTATCTTTACCGAGGGTGTCATTAGTTCTGAAGCTGATAATGACTGAAGTTGCATTATTTTGACAGGGTGTGAGTGTGGAAGCTGTGGATCCTGTTTTTCAAGCAAAGATGTTGGACATGTTAAAGCAGACTGGAAGGTAAGACTCAAGACATCAACTTTTTTTTTTTTTTAAATATATAAATGCAGATTTCTTATGTGGCAATTTGGTGCCATAACCTTTCTTTGTGTGTGTGTGTGTGTGTGTGTGTGTGTGTGTGTGTGTGTTGTAGGCCAGAGATGGTGGTTGGCTGGTACCACAGTCACCCTGGTTTCGGCTGCTGGCTGTCTGGCGTAGACATTAACACACAGCAGAGCTTCGAGGCGTTGTCTGAAAGGGCCGTGGCAGTGGTGGTGGACCCCATTCAGAGCGTCAAGGGGAAGGTACCCGCTAATCATCACTGAACATTTATTAACGTACTTCGACACGTAGATTAACATGCAGTGTAGCTTTTCACACATCTGTTCACACACCTACTGTAAATCAATTTTTTTTTTTATTACATTACTCTGCTAATTTTAAAAAAAAAATTTTCCCTGACATGCATCTTTACCTTTCCTTCCTTCATTTGCTCTCACATGTACTAGTACATCCTGACTGTCAGTCGTGTGTGTGTGGTGTGTGAGAGAGGGAGCAAGAGAAATTTCCTGGCTGCTGGATGCAGTTCTATTAGCACCTTCTTTGAGCTGTATGAGGAAGTGTGAAGTAAATCTCTTCCTCTATTCGGAGCATGTAGGGGGTCGTTGGGATAAAAAAAAAAAGGGGGGGAATGCTGGAAGGTTGGCGAGATTGGATTGGGACAAGAAGAAAGGAGATGCCTACTGTGAACCTTTTTTTTTTTTTCTTCTTCTTTCTGCAAGAGATTAGGTATACTTGAGTGGAAGGCTAGACAACTGAGCGCACACACTTATCCATTTAAATTTTTATTATTTTTTTTAAAGCTTTTTGGTCTTTTTATTAAATAACCCTGGCATTTGCCATAATAAAGAAATCCAGCCAGTGTTGGGAACAGTGCTTTTGTTTTGTTACTTTAGGTTTACTAAAAGCCATATTGAAAGCGTGCAATTTTTTTTCTCATTCTAAACTTGTATGTTTAACATGGATGCCTTTCGCCACCTGTGATTGGCTGTGTAGGAAAAACCGTAGCGGTGCTGTGGGAACGAGGTGTGCTAATGGCATTATTGCAGAACAATACCAAGCATTCGGTCTTCCAGCTGGAGGGCTCGCTGTATTCACCACAGAGAATTCAGGCTCTCGTGTAGTCCGCTCGAACAGGAGGCTGAACACAACAGCGCAGCGACAGCATGGCAGTCATGGCAGGCCAACATGCTGGATCCTCCCGCTCTATTTAAAATGATCAGGCTCACGACGAGAGCACAACTCTGCTGGTTTTCGCAGAACTTCGCTAACGAGTCTCTTGGGCCAAGAGGTGCGGCTTTGTGCTCGCGCATCCAGTAACAGACTCTAGCCTTTTTTTTTCTATTTAGTTTTCTGTGCGTCATCTGCTGTACTCCGGCTGGCTGTGAGAGTATGCTAACTCGAGTCGACTCTAATTTCAAAGGTTACTTCTTCAGTTTAGTAGTTAAAGCCCTGGGCAGAAATTACAGAATCGATGCCAGCTCTGTGTTTACTAACAAAAACATGCTGCCATGTTTTGGGTGTGGTCTGGAAGGAAGTGGCTGTTGTGTGGAATCCTTTAAGTCTCTGCATTCAGAAAATAGCATTTAAAGCAAACAGCAGGCCCTTTTTTGACCAGACCTTCATTGTCTGTCTGTAGTTTTAGTTATGATGACTCTACCAAATCTGATGAGAGCTGATTTGTTCAGAAGTCACGGACATCAAATCTTTGAATGGCTAGGAAAAGAAACGAGCTATGACCATAGTAATCCATCAGTGCTGTGAAGGTGATGCGTCACTTTGTAAGTTTAAAGTGTCTGTAGTGTTCATGGTGCTTTCACACTACAGACTTGGTCACGGACCCAAGTACACTTATACCAAAAATCCACTTGAAACGGTCATCGCTAGTATAGTATTAGTGTACTATGGCACAGTTTAAATCAAATATGAAAGCCAACTCCTAAACACTGGAGCAGGACCGTCAACATGCCTGTCTCCACCCTCTTCATTGGTCTGTCTCCACTATCTTCATGTGCATGTGGCACGCTCCGATCTCATCCTCTGGGCTGCACAGCTATATCTGATTAAGTAGAAAGGTATGCAAGGATGTCACTTTTCTCTGAAATATCAACAATATTAAGCATAGCTTTAAGGTTGACTTCATCGGCTCGCAAACCAGCTCGGTGCAGAAATCATTGGAGAAATCAATAACCGCATAACGCATGGACAAATACCTGAGCCGTAAGTTTCTTCAGTTATTAACAGTCTTCTGTAATAGAAAGACCGACTATTCAGTCACACTATGAACATACAGACAGTTAACAATTAAATAGGAAAGGATTTTTGATGACATGACTTTTGATGAACGCCCCTTCATTGTACCTTTAAATGATCACGTTTATCCTAGGAGGTGTTTTTTTTTTAGCATGAAAACAGCTAAGTGGGGATTTGGTCTGAAAGCACCATCCTGATCAAAATGGCAAGAAACAGTGACAATGTGTTACTATCCTAATACAGGATTTTTGACACTGATAAAATAATGGTGACGCTGCAGACATAGCCCACTTTGTGTTACTAGCTATGACACCTACTGTATAAGCTTCATGCCTTGCAGAAATTAATTCAAGAAATCTATGGCCATATGTGCTGGATTCAATGAATTGTCCTGTTTTATTTGTAATGGCACTCTTTATATTTACCAAAAAAAAGTGTTTGTTTTTTTGTGTGTGTTTAAGGTGGATACGTAGATGTTTTGTTTTTGTTTTTTTTTCAATCATGCTTTGTCAGTGGAAACCTTTACCATTTAAATCTGTTCTTCACTTCACTAATTTACTGCAAGTCTTTCTCATCGCTTCGAACATAGACCTGTGTGCGCGCGCATGTGTGTGTTCAGCTGGCACTGTTGCAGTTTCTGTCTCTCCCACTAAACAGCGTCAGCGTGTGACCGGTTAACCGTGTAACTGTGTTCTCTGTCCCAGGAGGCAAACTTAACCTGAGCAATTGCACCTGTGGGAGAAGATTGTGTACACACTCTGCTTAACCGGTCACACGCTGACGCTTGCGCCTTAACTGAGGAGATGGAGATTCTGTTGTCGTGCTTTAACCTTTTATTCTAAATGAGATCAGACTGTAGTTAGGCTTATCCCACCAGTCTGTCTGTTGTACTAAAACTTGTGTAGCTTTAATACTCTAATAAAGAGTAGTCATCTCTGTATGTGTAGTGTATAGTAAATAATGTCATGTAATCTGATGATTTTTCTCCCCTCCTAGGTGGTAATTGATGCCTTCCGACTGATTAATGCTAACATGATGGTCCTGGGACACGAACCACGGCAGACGACGTCTAACCTGGGACACCTCAACAAGCCTTCGATTCAGGCATGAAAATTTTGATTAGGCCTTATTTATTACTAAGTTGGTGAAAGTTTTTTTTGTTCTTCTTCAATATATAGTTGAACTTCTTTCAAATGCATCTCAACCACAAGTAGAGCATTTTAAGTCATTTTACCTGTAAAAAGGGACAAATTGCAAAAAATAAATGTTTTTGCAATTCTTTTTTTTTTTTAACATGTGATCACTTGTATGACTTTGTATGATGTATGTACTGTATGTTATTCTTTTTATAGCTATTATACTATACAAGTGATATAAACTTATGATTGCTTAAACTTCATGTGTCTGTATATGCTATAAGCCCGAAAATGGCATTTTATTTAAAATTTCTTTCCTGATCAGTCACCTCTATTGTTCTCTCTTAAATTGTCACACTACTGATGTTTTCATATTATGCTAGTGATTGTAAATGTTCCATTATTTTAGTTTTTTGGTTTGTTTTCTCAGGCTTTAATTCATGGACTAAACAGACATTACTACTCCATTACCATCAACTACAGGAAGAATGAGCTCGAACAAAAGGTGGTTTGTTTATTTATTTATTTATTTATTTATTTATTTTACAAAAATCTTTATATTAATTATTTTTTTTTTTTATTTAAAATGATCCCATAGTAACAGATTCCCAGAAATGAAAAAGTCTCACAGCTGGGATGATCTGATCTCATGTTTGTGCTGTGTTTTTTCCAGATGCTGTTGAACCTTCATAAGAAGAGCTGGATGGAAGGTCTGACACTGCAGGACTACAGCGATCACTGCAAACTTAATGAGACCATCGTAAAAGAGATGCTTGAGCTGGCCAAGAATTACAACAAGGTAACTGATAAACCCAGGATTTAGAAAAGCCCTTGATTCCAGTGCTAACACCAGCACACTAAGTTAAAAGTTTTAGTCATGTGCCTCCAAGGTGCGCAGTGGTAAAGTGCTCGCCCTATTATCCGGAGACCACGAGTTCGATCCCCGGGTGATGCTGTAACCTCTTGCAGCCGGAGGTCTAGAGAGAGCTCATTGGTCGAGCTCTCTCAGAGGGGAGGGATGAGAAGTATTTGGTGCTCCCAAATTAATCACGGCTCTACAGCCAATCAGGGGCGTCTGCGAGCTCACACAAGCAGAAGGAGCGGACAGCGTTTTCCTCCGAGTGTGTTACTCCGCCCCCAATGGTGCGTGAGCGAACAGTTCTAAAAGCTGGCGTTACGTGGTTCGGAGGAAACATGTGATAGTCTTTGGCCCTCCCGACTGAGTGGAAGTAGTAGCCTTAATGTGGGAGTCCCCTAGTGATGGGGAGGAATAGCACACGACTAAATTAGGGAGAAAATTGGGGAGGAAAAAAAAGTTTTAGTCATAACAGGAAGCTGAACATCTCACTGCAGCATCTGAGTCAGTACTAAACATGTATTCTTATATCAAGATAAGTGCCAATTGTGTGCACTTAACAAATACAAGCTATCAATCAATAATTGTATAATTATTAATAGTTCATGATAACCAGACGCACATTTGCCTCCAGGTTAAGTTTTATTTAAACTGTTCTAGAGGCACCATCTAGTTCAAGATTCAAGAATTTTATTTGTCACATACATGGTTGTACAAGTACAACAGTAGTGAAATGCAAGTGTGCCAAACTCCAGACTAATAAAAAACCCTAATAAGAATAAAAGAATATGTATGTACAAAATAAGAATAAGAAGATATAAATTCTATATAATATAAATATAAATAATATAAATTGTACAGAATGTTATAATCTGTGTGCCAGAATATGTGATGAAGTGACTTGTGTATGTTGGTGCAGTGTTTCCCATGTACTGATGTATTTGTGATAGCCTGCCATAATATCAACACTTACTAATTTAGTGTTTTTTAAAATTAACAAAATCCTAATACACAGCATTAACTCTCTCATAAACCCCCCGCCCACTGTCTCTGACACCTGTTTATGAATAGCCCGCCCCTCTGCGCGCGCACACACATCGGCTGCACACCTAAAATGTCAGATATCCAGTACAACAGCACAACCTCGAGTGCGATATTGCTTTTGTTCAGAAGTTCCACAGACACAATTTATTGTCAACAGATTATCGGTGGTTTCTTTATTTTAGTTATTTTGCTCTGCCAGCACATATCCTTCCGTGACTGGTGGAGTTGGTAATCGTAAGTAAAGGTAATTAACGGGAGTAAAAGTCATTTTAAATTCTTACCTGTACTAATGTAGTCAAAAGGTGAGGAGAAAAAAGATGGAGGTGGTAGACAGTCCTGTAACTCTCATAACTTTCAACTTCATATTTTCACTCATTCAACTTTAGGATATCAGCTCAGTTAACTTCCAGGGGTTAATTCCCAATTAGCGTTAAACGGAAAGTTAGTGTGCTGGGTGTACAATCAGTTGTTCCACACACCAAGTAGTGCGCTTGATCAGTGGTTAGAGAGGGATTTTTGGATTCAAGCTTGTGTTAGAAGCTGGTTAGCTTTGTAGCTCACCTTGCATGCGAATAAAACAACACAGAGGCAATTTGGAACGACTTGGAAGCAAATATTAATGAGAGACAAAGTGTTCTTTTAAGATGACATAGTGCTAGCAGATGTGTTGGTCTTGCTGAAGTGCTTCTGTGACTTGTTTTAAATGTGGGTTTTGACAAGCAGTTGCTCCTCCCCTTTTTCTAGGACTGAGGCCCGTACTTTCACTCATGCTGCAACCGACAGTGTAATTAAAGATTGTTAGGACACCTGTGACGTGGACTGATTTTAGTTAGCTGTCCCAGTACTGTTACAGTCCATTATCATCACTTGTGGAATGCCTTTCGGCCAAGGAGATTAAATATTCAGAACTAACTCGTGTATAATATATATACAGGTTTGTTTTGTGTGCTTTTATTATGAAGCGTGAGGAAAATAAAGACCGCATCAGATTGAAATCATGTCATGTTATTTAAAACCTACTGTATATTTGAGGACAAGCAAGAGTGCAGTTACACTGCATGTTATTACAGGTATGAGTCTGTGCTGGCTTCCAGACTGCAGGTCTCTAGTAGTTAAACAGATGTTCTGATATTCAATATGACAACATGATCACAAGTGTGATATCGGTTTTATAATATCGTCCTACATCTAAGGAATTAACATGTCAAGTGACATTTCTGGCACTATATGGACAAATAGTTAGTTTTTGCTTTAAAATAGATACAGAAGAAAACACAGGATTACGTAGGAACACAGCAGCTATTTTTTTAGGTAGCTCACATTTATCTGTACTTAAATGTACATTTGCTGGTCAGATGCCCGTGTTCCTGTTTCTTTTTCATCTTCATCTCATGAGCTTTAATATTTTGAGTCAAAGGTTCTTTCTTTTACCATGTCCAGTGATGTCAGTAACACTACTGTATTAACAGTTTCGAACTAGGAAGTGGAATTTTTAGGTGGTGCCATCAAACAAGCAGAGTCATACAACCAGTAAAACATTCCTCTGCAATTATAGGAAGTAAAGACACCTCTTTGAATGATGCTCAGATTTGTGCACTGGCTGTGTAGAATTATTTCATGTTTTTAAAAAATGTTTAGGTTACTTTTCTAGTTCATCACGGTTGACATTGCTGTTTTTCATCCTTTAGGCTGTCGAAGAGGAAGACAAAATGACTCCTGAGCAGCTGGCCATCAAGAATGTTGGCAAACAGGTTATAAACACTTTTCAGTTGGTCTTTTTTTTCCAGGCTCTCTTGAGTTCGCTGTGTATCACTGTAATTTCACATGTGCTTGCACTGATGACAGTTTTGAGCTACTTCCAAGATGATGCTCCATCAATTAAACTGTGTTCCTCAAGGAATATTCTGTTTAAATTTATATATCTGATATCCCTTGCTTTGTTGCTTTTTCCATAGGATCCCAAACGACATTTGGAAGAACACGTGGATGTATTGATGACCTCCAATATCGTGCAGTGCCTCGCTGCCATGCTAGATACCGTCGTGTTCCAGTAAAACTCCTATTGTGCATAAACGTTAATATTCATTGTCTGTTGTCTTTTTAAAAAATAAACCTATACAAAATCCAGTGTTTCAAATTGTGTTTCCAATCTATAAGGTTGCCAAATAAATCATTTCATTTTTGCCCACAGCATCAAAAATCACACTCATAATTTCAGGATGAAGGAAACATGCTGTAACTTGCTGTAGGATCTATAGCTCCATCTTTAGTAACATTTCCATTAGTCCATACGAGTCAAAGTTAAACCAGAATGAACCACATGTTGGAGCTCAGTGTGATGCAGGAAAGTGAATGATATTAATTCATGTGAACAGTAAACATGATTTCTTTCTGTAATAGGTTTTGCAATTTTAGTGGATCTTTTTATTTTGTCTTATTAGAATTGCTGTAAGAAAGATTTCCGAAACCAAGCATAAATCCCCTACTTTAAAATGTATGATATTGATATGCTCTATAAATTCACTTACACATTGAGTTCATTTAACGCAGTTTGGCTTATCCATGTGATCCTTTATCACAAGAATGGTCCAGTGACTAAATGTTAGTAATCAAAATGATGCCTGATTTGAGGCTTTATTCCACGTGCAGTTAGATGATTTCAGGTCTGCTGCTGTTTGTTTTTTTTCTTGCACTTTTTGTAACCTGTAAAAGTTCTGCGTCTAATTATATATGCAAGGATTTGAAAGTAAGAAAATAAATAAACAAATCTCAGCGCCATGCTTTTGCACACTTCCCCAATTAGGGCACGGGATCGACGTCAATTTGCTATAATAAGTCGAGGCCTTGCGCGGTGCAGCCGTCTCAGTGCACGGCGCGCGCACTGCCGCTTCATTAACGCGCACGGGGTTAAAAAAAAAAAAAAAAACCCGCAAAAAACAACTTTGGCTCGCTTCGAAGCAGCCGAGTGTTTATCAGCGTGATGCACCTGCAGCACTGCACTTCACCATCGGCCAGAAATGCGGCCAGCGACTTTCCTGACGACTTGCTCGCCGAGCACCACCCCGCTCCGTCCTCCTCCGGCGCCGCCCCAGGGAACCACCCGGCTCTAACAAAACTCCCCGCCGAGCTGACCGGCGACGAAGACACGAGGACTGAGCTCGCGCCCGTGCGCGACGGCACCGCCACCACCGCGTCCGACGCGCCGCGCGCTTTGGATGGGAGCCACGCGGAGAAGCGACACGTGCCCGAGCCGAGCCGAGCGCGCACCACCGTCTCCTCGTCTCCGTCCTCCGCGACCATGTTCTCATACGCGGCGCAGCACGGACACACGCTGCCGCCGTTCTCCATCACCAACCCGGGACACTTCGTGGCGCATCACGCCGTCATTCCGAACGGCCCATACGACGGAGTGCTGTCCGGTGCGCCGAGACAGAACTACACGAGCGCAGGGTATCCGTACGCGCAGGCTTACAGTCAGGCGTACCAGAGCGGCGCGCTGTACCCGCTCTCCCCTGCGCACCCGGGACTCATGGCCGCCAAAGCGCAAGTCTACCTGTGTAACCGTGCGCTCTGGCTCAAATTCCACCGACATCAGACCGAGATGATCATCACCAAACAAGGGCGGTAAGGCTGGCACCTGGTCATTTCCCCCTGTTCAATAATAATAATAATAATAATAATAATAATAATAATTATTATTATTATTATTATTTAGTTGTTCATTTTAACCTAACAATTGCTCTGTATTTTCCTGCAGTCGCATGTTTCCCTTCCTAAGCTTCAACATCTCTGGACTTGACCCGACAGTTCATTACAACATTTTTGTCGACATTATTCTGGCTGACCCGAATCACTGGCGTTTCCAGGGAGGAAAGTGGGTTCCGTGCGGAAAAGCGGACACAAACGTAACAGGTAATGATCTGTTTAAAAAGCGCATTTAATTTGCTTCCTAATGCAATAATTATGTCACATGCGACTGAAGTGAATTCATCCTTATTGTAAACCTATTTGTTTTCCTTATCCAATTCATTTCCGGTACACATTTCTTTTTTGTTTATTGTGTATCATGATAATATTTTTATTATAATTGTAGGAAACAGAGTGTACATGCATCCAGACTCTCCAAACACAGGCGCGCACTGGATGCGTCAGGAGATTTCATTTGGGAAACTCAAGTTAACCAACAACAAAGGAGCTTCAAACAACACTGGACAGGTGAAATAAAAATAAATAACTTTTACGATTTCATTTTACATGTGTATTTCTACATCTACTATAGTGTTTGCTTAAGCCTGGGAGGTTTCTCATGCTTTTTTTTTTTGGCACACGTGTAATGCGTAATTGGCGCTTAGTTTGTGCTTTCCAGCCTCGCCGTCAACCTCTGGCACCTTTTCAAGTATCTGAGGAACACGCATGATGGATTTATTAACACTTCTGTTCCTCCTTTTTTTTTTTTTTTGTTGTTCAAGATGGTCGTCCTCCAGTCTCTGCATAAGTACCAGCCCCGAGTGCACTTGGTCGAGGTGAATGAAGACGGGACAGAGGACTCGAGCCGGCCGGACCGCGTTCACACTTTCACCTTCCCGGAGACGCAGTTCATAGCAGTCACTGCGTACCAGAACACTGATGTAAGGACAGCACTGCACCCTCACCCACTAAACCCACTCAACCCACATTCACACAGCCTTTTATTATTAATAGAAAAGCTGTTAAGTGTGCGTTTAGTGTTAACTCGTACTCGTTCGCTCGAACAAAGTTATTGATTTGTTTGTTTTGTTTCTTTATTTTTTATTTTTTATTAGATCACCCAGCTGAAAATCGACCATAATCCGTTCGCTAAAGGATTCCGGGATAATTATGACACGTGAGTACTTTCATCTTTATTATATCTTTATGTATAATATGTAATTTCAGCGTGAGTTCTTTTGCTTTTCACACGTTGCATTGCAACATCATGCAGAATTCCTGTATATAACAATTCAAGTAGACATATTTCCAGAATCACCTAAATTATGTTTTTAAATGCTCACAATAGATCGATCACTGCTATTCGGATACAACGGAATAAAAGTTTTTTTTTTTTTTTTTTTTTAAAGATATATTTTGTACAAAGATTTCAAACAAATTCGACATTACAAGTACGGGGTTTCTTGTGAATTCTACTTCAACGCAAAGGGTTTTATGGTTTTATTTCTGCTATTTCCGAACAAATATGTTCTTAATGTTTTTATATAGCCTAGTTTTTAGGATATCATTTTACACAACCGGGAAATGGCGTTATACTCTGTCTGTATAATAATAATATAAAGATTAAATAGACCATTTATTTTTATTTCGTTTTTTTTTTTTTTGCTTCATGTTTTTTTTCGTACAGGGACTTTTATTGACATTTGAAAATAAATCAAAAATAGATAAAAAAAAACGATTAAAAAATAGTAATAATAATAACTCTGATTTAGTCATGACGATTCAAGTTTAGCTCTGTCTGTCTGTAATTTATAATTTCAGGGCTTTTCAGGAAACTGAGTCACAGTGATGCTCATAACAAAAATGTTTTTTTTTTAAATACATAATTTTCATGCATAACACTATAAAAGCTTGATGCGAGACTGACATTTTGTCAAACCCATGATGTGTGCAGGATTTATACGGCGTGTGACAGTGAGCGCCTGAGTCCGTCCTCTGCTGCCGAGTCCCAGCGCGCACAGCTGATGTCGGCCCGGTACGCCGCGGCTCCCTCCCTCCTTCACGACCAGTTCGTCGGCCACTACTCGGGTCCAGGAGGGAGCGCTGAGCGCGCGCTGCCGTTCCCTAACAGCCTGGCAGGCACGGAGCAGGCCGAGGACAGATGGTTTAATAACAGATTAGATTTTCCTGCTTCGACTTACGACGCGGCTGATCTGACTGGCAGCCTGCCCTCCTTGCTGCCCTATCCCGCCGCTGCAGGGGTCAAAAGTCAGACGCTTTCCGCTAGCCCGACTTCTGGCCGCGCGCTCGGTGCGTACTGCGCCACGCAGGCCGGCTGGGAGTCGCGCGCCGCCGCGCTGCCGAGCTGGATAACGGAGAGCAGCTTGGAGCGCGCGTACCTGTCCGGAGAGCACGGGAACGCGGAGAAGGACAGCACAGCGCCCGAAGTGTCCGAGCCGAGCAAAGACAAGGACGGTGCGGATTCGGGCTGGACAGAAACTCCGTCTTCGGTGAAATCCGTCGATTCGGGCGACTCGGGGATTTTTGAGCAGGCCAAGAGGAAGAGGATGTCTCCTCCGGTCTCAGAGGAACACTCACCTCTAAAAACAGACCTGCTTATTAATAATAACGCCCTCGACGGAGCCCGGAATTTGAACTACTTCACTTTTTATTCTCAGAGTTAAACACAGACCATGGGGGATGGATCTTATTTATTTATTTATTTATTTATGAGGGTGGGTGTCAGAGAACATGGACCTCTTGGATCTAGCACATTAGGCCATATTTGATCTTAAACCCCTTAATGACAATAGCTATTGCTATTACAGTTTATCTAATTATTAACCCCCCCCCCCCCCCACATGAACTGTTTATTTCCATTTAATTAATTAGGCCTAATTCATTTATTAAGGGCACAGTGGCTTAATATTTGGCTTGCACCTCCAGGGCCCGGGTTTGATTCCCGCCTCGGGTCTGTGTGCATGAAGTTTGCATGTTCTCTCCATTCTTGGTGGGTTTCCTATGGGTACTCCGGTTTCCTCTCACATCCCAAAGTCATGCAGAATTGGCATTTCCAAATTGCACACAGTGAGTGTGTATGTGTGTGTCCCCTGGGATGGACTGGCACCCCCTCCAGACTGTACCCCGCCTTATGCCCTAAGCCTCCTGGGATCCCCCGCGACCCTTTACACAGGATAAAGCAGTATAGATGGGTGAGACTGAGTGAGAGTGAATAGGCCTAGTTCATTTACTGGGAGCACGGTGACTCAGAGGTTAGCACCAGGGTTGGGGGTTCAAATCCACACATCCAAATGTGTGGAGATTGCATGTTCTTCCTATACTTTGGGTACCTTAGGGTACTCCGGTTTCCTCACAGTCCCACATTTTCTAATTGCCTGTAGCGTGTGAGTGGGTGTGTGCCGGTGCCCCGAGCTCTCTGTAACCCTACACATGATGCGTGAATGAATGCCCTAATTAATTTGTGTGGGATGGGGGGAAAGGTGTCAGATCTTCATTTTAAAAGGATAAACACATTACATGATTTGGTTTCAAAAAACGCTAATACTGTTGTAGCCATAGTTGGAGAGCAATTAATGTCAAATAATTAAAAGTGCAAATAATAATAAAAAAGATTGGTGTAAATGAATGGAATGTAATCAGTGTCTAGAGTGTAGACAGAGTAGCTTCATGGTAATTAACTTCAACTTCCCTTGCAAAAAAACTATATATATATATATATAGATATGTAGCCTATACTTTATCCTTTTAAATGGGCTATTTAGTCATATTAATTGTAGTTAATGGACGTAATCAAATTCAGCATATCCAGTCAACATATTCAGTCAGTTGTGGATGCCAAGTATTGTAACTGTTTATTTATCTTTCACAACAAATTGTGCAGGATGCAATTTCTCTCTCTATCAGACTAAGTAGCCTAATGTGTAGTAGGTTATATGCAGCCCCCCCTTAAATGGAGTAGAAAAAAAAAACTTTAAAGTGGGTCATTATGGAATTGTGAAAAATTTGAGTGTGCTTTAAACGTGAATTAAAAACGGAATGTCTTGTCGAGTTTTTTCCTTTTTAAGTGTTCATTTCAGTGCACGTTGTTGGTAAATTAGGCGAGCTCGACTGCCATCTAGCGGCACTTTGGTGCACTGCTACTCTGAGCCACAAGCCTTTTACTTACTTAACTTACTTAACTGAATTATAGTTTTTGTCTAACTGCATTGTTGCATAGTGCAGGGGTTAAAGCAATGAATTGTTCACAATATGAAAGTTTTACAGGAATTTAGCAGGATATGCAATATGTTTTCTTACATTCAATTTCTAAGCAATTGCCTATTACAGATTTTCAGTGTTTTAATTCATTCATTTAACTTATCTTGGTGGCACATATGCCACACTAACCTACAGAAAGGCCCAAAGAATGAATACACACTTCAATAGTTGTTATCAATTGAATTATGGCAGCAATGTGTAATATCATGTTTCCTCTAAAGTAGTCACACCATTGTTGATGATATCATGTGACCGTTAGAAGGGAGGCATATATTATACATGTTGAAGCTTCTATTGCATGTATATATTTTTTGGGCCCCCCCTGTATATGTCCAAAATTATATGAACACCCGACTGTGACACTTGTGCTTGTTGAGCATCTTGTTCAAATGTCGTTGCTTTAATATGGAGTCCCATCTTCATTTTGTCGGAAATAATATCCTCCACTCTTCTGCAAAGGCTTTCCACTTGATTTGTTGACTTGAACGATTTCTCTTCATTCAGCCACAAGAACTTTAGTAAGGTCAGGCACTGATATCAGATCAATTTTGGGAGGTTTTATCAATCCCATTGATATGCATTGGTGTTGAAGTCCCGGACACTGTTCTTCCACTGCTGCCTTTGGCAAAGTGATGTCATCATGGAGCTTGCTTGGGCTTGGGAACAATTTTTGGTCATTTTATATTGTATATCCTATATCAGCAGCACGGTGGCTTAATGCTGAATGAAGGCCAATGGTGATTACCATTGTTTATTCCCATGTTACAATGGCAATCAGCAATGGCCTCCACAGTCCCTAGCTAACAGAGGTTCCTATATGGATAGATGGATATCCTATTGCTTTTAACATTGTGGGAACAATTTTGGAGCCATGGCTAGGACAATTTTTTGATTAGAGACAGGAGAGGCCCTAGAGCACGTAAAGTATTTCAGCAATACAGTAACCACAAGATGGCGCCAGTGCAACTACATATGTGGATTTCTGATTGACCATGTTGTACGGTCCAAGCCTCTAAGAAGTCATCCATAAGCAAAATGTGCTTTAATATTAGACATATTATATGTCCTGATTCTAATATGATTTGAGATTTCTTTATTGCCACTGTATATTTGCTTTATTTTATGTATTTATTCGTTTCAAATAATAATTGGGATGATAATCTGTTGCGTTATGTTCTACGCCCTCTCCATCGCAACGCCTATAGAAATCGCAGTAACAGGCTTTCCGGATAAACAAATTTCTCGCTAACTGGGTCTCGTGCGTGTTCAACGTGTCGCGTTTCGCTATAAATACTCACGTGCTAAGCGAGCTGCGTCATCGCAGGAGCGCAAATTGCACGAGAACGGGTGCGCGCGCGCTCTCTCTCTCTCTCGCGCTCTCTCTCTCTGGGAAAAAAAAATCATCAGCGAGAGTCGACGTCTAGGCAATGGTTTGCAGCTGTTTTAAACTCTATCAGTGTGTGCATCTTTTTTGTTCCTAGATATATATTTTAACACACCCGGTCCACATTCAGCTGTGGCTCAGGGTGGGGGACAGAGAATGGACGTAAAAGATCAAGGAGCGCAAATGGAGCCTCTTCTTCCGCCGGTAAGAAGACACGTTCATCCTTCTAGTGCGTCTCATTAGCTCTTTTCTATTTTCCCCCCCCACACGGCCTAGGAAGGCTGCACTGCATGCAAATTATTTCTAATAATAAATAATTCTAACACTGTTGCTTTCTTAAGGATTGCATACATATCCAGCCAGGTGATGCGTAGCTTCAGCAAAGCATCGAACAAAGAATGTGAGATGTCTGTGTGTCCATTTTAGTCCTGAGCTACTGACTGGCATCATTTTTTTTTTTTTCTCAATGCCATTGTCTTCTGCCATAATGAATGCTCATGACTGGTAAGAGTCTGGACTGAATGGCAGTTTTCCCCTGAATTTCCTCTGCTATTACACTTGTCATGTTTAGTTAATGTTTTTCAACAGAATCTCTCTTATATCACGGGAACAGAGGACGCTCAGAAATCCTGCATGCATGCATCAATCATTAAATGCATGCCAGAACCATCCCATTTAGCCTTGAACCATACAGCATAATGCAAAAGCAACCATGAAAAAAATAAACTTAGATAGACCAGACAGCATGCAACCAATGAACATGACGTTTTAGATTACTGCATAGGGGATAGAAGCCATATTGCATACTCGCTCTAGTTCATGGAGTCGGTTAAATCTTACAGGTCTGCAGAACATAAACGTCAGACCGAGAAGTCGTTTTCGTGCCCTGCGTAGTGTCGGCTCTGTTGGAGTGATAGAAGGTTTGCTTGCATTATCTGGCTCTCTATTTCAGCACTTCAGCCAGGAACAGGTGCACTGCCTCGCTCAGGGCCCCGGGCCAGTCATAACCGTTGTCAACTTTCCTGCTTTTGCCGTCTGTCTCTACAAGACCACTCCAAATACACTGCGTAGCCAAAAAAGAAAAAGTGACTATATGGTTTTAAGTAAACAAAAAATGACCATAAAAATGATTGGATACTGGACTACTGATGTGATTAAGATGTTTCAGCTGCCCATGTTTCTTTTTACCCCAAATGATGGAATAATTCGCTTTAATAAAAAGCTTTTAGCTTAAATCAACATTGCAGCACATTTTCTTGTTTTAGGTAAGGAAAATTATGTCTTGGTAACAAGGCTTCTCTGTGAAAAAGCAGCTTTTGAGGTATATAATGAGTCAGCAGTGGCTGCCAGTTGGCTAGCAATATGAAATTATTAATAATGATAAATTAACGTTCACCTAGTCAGTTTGTCTGCTTCCTTTATTTAGAAAAAAGCACGTCTTTTTTTATTTGAACACTGTAAGTCTGGTTGAGTTGTGAGGTGTGTGAGGTGTTCCATGTGCCAATGTTTATATTTGTAATTAAACAGAGTCTAATATAAATTCCAAAGCAGTTACCCAGAAATGTTTCACAGGTGCAATACAAAAAAAAAGCAGAGATTTTCAATACAAGAGGGCAAATTCAATGACACAATCTGTGAACAGAAGCTGAAGACTGCAGAGTACCTGTCTGTTGTGTCTATATTGAGGGATCAAGGGTGTCCTAGTTAACCAGATGGGATTTTGTTGGTGTCAAGCAAAGTCTGAACCAATAAGAACAAATCGGGGATTGGGTTTGGGGCCCAGGTTTTGGTATTTCTTTCCAACCAATCATAAACCACATACATTTCTGATAGCTCACATGATCATGGGAACAGAGGCTGGTGATTGCGTTAGTGACTGTGTGTAACCCAGAGTAAGAAGATGCTTCATTTCTTTTGGGTTTTGAAAGTATGTTTGAAATCAACCTGGATTAAGGACAACAGGTATAAATTGGTTACTATGGCTTAAGCTCAATTTTTCAAAATGAAAAAATATTTCACTAAATTGTCAAAAAGTTTTCACCATGGCATCATCATCATAATTGTTGCTAAACATTTTCTTAACGCCGATCATTTTAGATTTTGTGGAAATCCACCAAAAGTCTATGAAAAAACCTCAAGTAGTGGTTAAGTTATTGGAGTACTGGTCCCAGGTTCAAACCCCAGCATCACCAAGCTACCGCTGTTGGGCTCTTGAGCAAGGCCATTATCCCTTGATTGCTCAGAGAAAAAATCTAAGTTGCTCTGGATAAGGGCATCTGCCAAATGCTCAAAGGCAAATGTAATCTGGAGGTACCAAGGGTAGCTTCATTGAGTGATTTCATGTTGATTAAGACTGATATTTTTCATCCATCATCACTAACACATTCAGAACAATTCATCATCAGTGACTGAAGAGACAGATGTGAAATGCAATCATGGGTGCAAAGAATGCAGGGGCATAATTTATTCTATTAGAGAATGGTACACAGGAGGAGAAGTGAACAGTAAATAGACCAAGGACGGTCCAAGAGGATCGCTTAATGAAAGTACACACTATGCAAAAAGTGGAAACAACAGAACTACTAGCGTTTGAACCCATGAAACACTTTTAGTTGCCTGTTTGCTGAGTTGAATATTTTGCACATTTTTCTTAAATGATTGTTGAAAACATTAACAATCAATACTTTTGAGACATTTTCAGTATATAAACATTGTAATGAAGCATAGCCGATCAGTGATCTATACTGTAGATTCATTGCAAGTTTCATTCTGAAAAATGCAGTTTCACTGCTGCTGAGTTATATTTGGGCATCATTCATAATGAACATAGACAAATGAAGTTTTTCAGGGAAACCCACACACGCTGATAAAAAAAAAAAAGGTCAAATAACATACGTACTAGAACTCATACAAACGTGCGGTTAAAATGTACATTAAATGTTTGACTAAAATGATCCTAATAATAATTTTTCGAGTGAAGATGATTAAAAAGTATCCAGAAAACCGCCCAATCTGGCAACACTGGCCCTCAACTGCACACCTTAACAAGGTAGTTTCTGATTGACAGTTTCTGTTCCAGAACATCAGTTCATTCTTCCTTTCAATAGAATGACTGAAAACTTTGCTGTCTTGTGATGCACAAGTTAACGTGAGCTATGGCGCATTATTGTGCAAAACAATTGCTGAGTACATTTTTATACAGTACTTTTAAATTCTTAATGGCAGTTACTCAGTCAATGATTGCAGTAATTATTAATATTCGTATCATCCCGGCTATAATTGTGGGTGTCGTTGAGATCTCATGATGAAGTCAGTTTTTTTTTTTTTTTTTGCTAATCTATTGATGATAAATACTGTATCTTCACTACTGGCACTTCACCAGATTGAAGCTTTCTATCTAAGTGTAACCTATTAAGAGAAAGCCGTTTATGTCCCAACCAATCTTAACTGTGGGAAGTTTGCCTGGAGACCAAATCTTTCGTCCTTTACATTTTTTTTTACTATAATGATCATAGAAAAAGGGGGTGAGGGGTGAGGCTCCTCTCAGAAAGAAGTAGATCTTAGAAAAGAAAGGGAATGGGTGTAATTTCTCGAAATTTCTATGCCGCTGTAAAACTGTAAATCCCTGAACATTTTTTCGCCACTTTTAAGCATCTAATTTCACCGAGAACACTAATAGTGCAATCCTGCAAAGCTTGAAAGGCAGCCATTGCAAAATGGTTTCACTTCAACTGTCAGTTTGTTTTTACGCTTGGCTGTTAGGGGGGAATTGCTAAGCTGAGGAATTAAACTGAAGACAAAACTGACAAGCTACAGGAGGCTTTGCAGTTCCATAACAATTTGCAGTAAGGGTAGGTTGGTTCTATCTCTAGGTGGAGCATGTCTGACAATGCTTCATGTGTTAAATATGGTCCTCATCTGAGTGTGTCCCTGGGAACAGGAAGGTGACCCTGATGAAGTCGACTTTTAATGAAACAAATCAAGATCTTATTAGTAATAAACTTAATAAACCTCCCTCCTAGGAACTCGTCACCTCATCTAATGTTACCCTGGTGTATAGATGGGTATTGTTCAAGAATGTCAATTTTGGTGTCATTGGTATCAGTTCCTGAGCAATATCTTTCTTTATACTAACCTTGTATGATCCACTTTAACAAAAAGATATTGCAAGATATCTACGCACATGATATTGAACATTATGGTACATACACACGTGGACAAAATTGTTGGCTACCCTTCGGTCAATGAAAGAAAAACTCTCATTGGTCACAGAAATAACTTTAATCTGACAAAAGTAATAATAAATAAGAATCTCTGATGTTAACCAATGAAAGTCAGACATTGCTTTTCAACCATGCTTCAACAGAATTATTTTAAAAAAATGAACTTATGGAACAAGCCTGGACAAAAATGATGGTACCCCTAACTAGTTAACAAATAGTTTGTTGCACAACCTTTTGAGGCAATCACTGCAATCAAACGATTCCTGTAACTGTCAATGAGACTTCTGCACCTCTCTGCAGGTATTTTGGCCCACTCCTCATGAGCAAGCTGCTCCAGTTGTTTCCGGTTTGAAGGGCGCCTTTTCCAGACGGCATGTTTCAGCTCCTTCCAAAGTTGCTCAATAGGATTGAGGTCAGGGCTCATAGAAGGCCACTTTAGAATAGTCCAATGTTTTCCTCTTAGCCATTCTTGGATGTTTTTAGCTGTGTGTTTTGGGTCATTGTCCTGTTGCAAGACCCATGACCTGCGACTGAGACCCAGCTTTCTGACACTGGCCAGCACATTTCTCTCTAGAATCCCTTGATAGTCTTGAGACTTCATTGTACCCTGCACAGATTCAAGACACCCTGTGCCAGATGCAGCAAAGCAGCCCCAGAACATAACAGAGCCTCCTCCATGTTTCACAGTAGGGACAGTGTTCTTTTCTTCATATGCTTAATTTTTCCATCTGTGAACATAGAGCTGATGTGCCTTGGCAAAAAGTTTCATTTTTGTCTCATCTGTCCATAGGACATTCTCCCAGAAGCTTTGTGGCTTGTCAACATGTAGTTTGGCATATTCCAGTCTGGCTTTTTTATGATTTGTTTTCAACAATGGTGTCCTCCTTGTTCGTCTCCCATGTAGTCCACTTTGGCTCAAACAACGACGGATGGTGCGATCTGACACTGATGTTCCTTGAGCATGAAGTTCACCTTGGATCTCTTTAGAAGTCTTTCTGGGGTTTTTTGTGACCATTCGGATTATCCGTCTCTTTGATTTGTCATCAATTTTCCTCCTGCGGCCACGTCCAGGGAGGTTGGCTACAGTCCCATGCATCGTAAATTTCTGAATAATATGTGCAACTGTAGTCACAGGAACATCTAGCTGCTTGGAAATGGTCTTATAGCCTTTACCTTTAACATGCTTGTCTATAATTTTCTTTCGAATCTCCTGAGACAACTCTTTCCTTCGCTTCCTCTGGTCAGTGTTGAGTGTGGTACATACCATGACACCAAACAACACAGTGACTACCTGGAGCCCTATATATAGGTCCACTGACTGATTACAAGATTGTACACACCTATGATGCTAATTAGTGGACACACCTTGAATTAACATGTCCCTTTGGTCACATTATTTTCAGTATTTTCTAGGGGTACCATCATTTTTGTCCAGGCCTGTTCCATGAGTTTATTTTTTTAAATAATTCTGTTGAAACATGGTTGAAAAGCAATGTCTGACTTTCATTGGTTAACATTCATAGAATTTTTTTTTATTATTACTTTTGTCAGATTAAAGTTATTTATGTGACCATTGAGAATTTTTCTTTCATTGACTGAAGGGTACCAACAATTTTGTCCACGTGTGTATCTGTATTTTTAGGCTTCATCTCCTTGGCATGCTTGCATACACAAAGTCATTTCATATCATTTAAAAATGGAAACTGAGTAGCGCAGAGGTAAAGTGCTCGCCCTATCATCCGGAGATCGCCTAGAGAGAGCTGATTGGCCGAGCTCCTTTAGAGGGGAGGGATGGGAGGCACTTGGTGCTCTCACATCAGTCGTGGCTCTACAGCGAATCAGTGGTGTCTGTGAGCTCCCACAAATGGAAGGATTGGATAGTAGTGCTACCTCTGAGTGTGTCACGCTGAGAGAAGAGAGAAAATTGGGGGGAGAGAGAGGGGGAGGGGGGTGTTCAGGCACAACACAATCTGTTAATATCGATAAATAAAATGTATAAAAGCCAGAATTGAATTGGGAGGCTTCATATTACCAGATCGCTGCTGTAGCTCCTGAAGCTCTAATTGAATGCAGTTCAGCACTTGATCTAACCAGCTCTCTCTGGCCGTGAACTAAAATTAAACTCGAACAATATCTAAAATTATATGAGGGTCACAGCTTAAGTCACTGGCAACACACTTAATACATTAATGTTAAATTTAGTAATTAACCGTGTACAAATCGGTTCAATCGTTTGTTTGCTATACAATACCTGCGGAAATCCCAGTCACAGCGCCATCCTTCAGTGGAAATTTTGAAAGGCAGTTTTTTTTTTTTACTATCATGCAAACTTGGAGGAAGATATCTGTGGTTTGTTTGCAGTCAAACAAGGACTTTCTCCTATTAAATTCATATTGTAGTCGGTCTGGCCATGGTGGTGTCGTGGTCGCCTTGCACCTCCAGGGTCCGGGTTTGATTCGTGGTGAGGAATCCTGGATTCCTGTCTCTGTGTGCATGGAGATGGCATGTTCTCTCCATTCTTGTCCCGGGTGCCTCGTGGCCTAAGTCTCCTGGAATAGGCTCCAGGCCCCATGTGACCCTGAATACAGGATAAAGCGGTAAAGAGGATGCGTGAGAGTGAGTGAGCATAGTCATTTAAAGAGAAAACAATTTTCTTTTTTTGTGTATATTGCATTGAACGCTGATAGAATCATCATGGTTGATGACTGACTCTTGAAATGGAGTCATACTTTTGACTCTGTAGACATCTTTACACCTACACCTCAAGCTACCAGAACCACTATTTCACAATTGAAGTCCTGAAATATGGCCGTGGCATCAAGGAAGAAAAACTCCATAGTAATACCCTGGTGATTCAGTACATTCAGGCCGTCATAAGGGGACTTTTCATTTTATTGCCGCATATTGTTGCTGAGCCTAGACCTGCACAACTGAAGCCTCCAAAGATCATAACCCTGCTGCCTCCTTCCCTCTGAAACAGGTTCGATCGGAACTCACCAGACCACATGATCTTTTTCTGTTGCTCCAAAGTCCACTTATACGCCTTAGCAAACTAAAGTCTTTCTTTCTGATGAATATTACTAACACGTGGTGGTCTTATGGCCATGCAGCTGTTTAGTTCTCATTACACTGTGCGTGTATAGAAAAGCTCTTACTTTCAGTATTAACCATAGTTGCGATTTCTACACAGATTTTTACAATACCACCAAGAGTTTAAACAATTGGACTTCTTTCTTGCTAGTCGAAACGTTTCAAGTAGCTCCTTCCGTCTAAGGGAAATTAGGAGAATTCCACATATTTGTATAAAAGCCAGGGTCAAGGATCTGAAAAAGCTCATTACTGGAACAATGGAGAAGGTGAGAGTAGGCGGGAGAGTCGTTAGCGAGCAGGGGAGGGAGAGAGTTGTTGACCAGATGTAAAGACCAGAGAGAGTAGGGGGAGTCCTAGCTTTCCTGGTTTCCTAGCTTTCTCTTGAACCATCTATCGTCTCTGTCCGAAATTTGTACATCCACGTCCTCAAATGTGTGTCCTTTGTCCTTCAGGTGTAGTTTCACTGCTGATCTGATTCTGGTCCTGAAATGGTGCTCTTTTTGTGCTGGTACATCCCCCTATTTAGATCTTGTTTTGCTTCCCCAATATAGAGGGTGGTTTGAATATAGTGGGTTTGAAATGAGCTAGTGTGAAATTTCAAACCCACTATATTCCCCACTTTTTTGTTTTCAGCCAGGAAAGTGATGCGGTCGATTGGTGAACAAATGGTGCATACTCGTACTATAATAAGGTGCAGTCGTCATGTACGGAAGTGAACCTAAAACTGGTAGAGGAGGAGGCTGGTGATGCTGTAGACTGAAGTTTGTTTATTGTTTATAAAGATTATGATCTTCAACGATCTTTGTGATTAAGAAGGTTTTGTGTGCAATTGTCACGGTAGCTGTGCGTGGGTTGAAAGAGAGGCATATATGCAGAGGTGACATGCTTGGAAGTGTTTTAATTGACAAAACAGGGAACAAAGGGAACGGAACATGAACTTAAATAGGAGATAGACCAAACATGGCAGACTAACTAAACATGACAAACTAGGAGCTACACAAAGGCTAGGAGAAACACTGGCTAGGAGAAACATACACAGGCTAGGCGATGCATACACAGGCTAGGAGATACACAGGCTAGAAGAACACAGGCTAAGGAGTTACATAGAGCTAAAAAACACAAGGAAACAACAAACCACTTAACTCAACAGCAAACCAAAATAAACAGATGCAAGACCAGGACTAGTAGAACTCAGGAACATTTATAATGAAACTAAGGAGCCACCTCAGTTCAGGTGAGCGCTCCCATCACCTGACCGAGGTGCATTCTGGGACATGGAGTTAGACATAGAAAACTACAAAAGGAAACAAAAGGAGTCTCTAGGCGCTTTGGCGCCCACTAGGCGTATTCCCAGACAGCAATAAACCTCAACACCTTTTTCCTTCATCTAATTTGCCGCCGCTACTTTCAGTTTGACTTACAGTGGAACCTCGGATTGCGAGTAACGTGGGTTACGAGTGTTCCACAAACTGAGCAAAGATTTTTAATACATTTTTAATCGGAAACCGAGCAAGTATAAGTTTACGAGCGCCGAGTATCATGTATCACGCATGCGACTGTTATTTTGACACCGAGCGTCACTCTCTCACCTTTTCACCCTCCCACGGCTTTGCAAACACACAGAAACTCTGCTCGTCTGTTTCTTTTAGTCTCTTATGCGTGTTCGTGCGTAATTTGACACCGACACACACACACACACAGACACACATGCACAGACGCTCTTTCGCCTTTTCACCCCCTCCCCGGCTTCACAAACACACAGAAACTCTGCTCTGTCGCGATTCTTTTCAAAGGTAAGGTGCTGGTTCATTTTTTTTTTGTTAACTTTACAGCAGTGATTCCCTGGTGAGTTCGGTTCCTCTCAAGGTTTCTTCCTACTGCCATCTCAGGGAGTTTTTCCTTGCCACCGTCGCCCTCGGCTTGCTGAGCATTTTGATTCATACACATTCACATTTCATACAAACTTAAATAATTATTTTGATTGTGTAAAGCTGTTTTGCAATGATGACAATCGTTAAAGGCGCTATACAAATAAAATTGGATGGAATTGAACTCACTAAAAAATCACAATCAAAGCATAAGTAAATTTTTTTCTCTTATTAAAACCCAACTAAAATATTATCAATATTAAATTCTGTACTTAAATGACCACAAACACAACTGCTGCATAATTTAATGTGCCCATTATGCCCAAACTGTGCGAGGTGGATTTATAGTGTTTTGCAAAATCATACACAATTTACACTGCTATAACCAAAATAAGATATTGGCCTAATATTTGGACATTTGTGCTTTTTAACACTATTGGTGGCCAAAAAACAGGCAGGAAGGATTCTGTATAAAAAAATTAAAAAAATCAAAACCTCAAAAATAGACTTCTCATTTTGCTGTCAAATGATTTAATCATTCACACACAATTTACAGTGGAACAGGACGTTTCTATGCCTTTGGTTCTGGCTAGTGGAGTCATTATGTGCTTTCAGCTTCGCCCATGCACCCGTCCGTCTGAGATTCTCATTGGCAGAGTGTCTCAAAGCGAAAGCTTAAATGTTATCATTATAACCAGCAGATTTTGGAATGACTCCAAACTGGATGAAGGTCTGAAATTGTTTTCTCTTTAAATACTTAATGCAGTATATTTTAAGGAATACAAAGTATTACGCTCATCTGAGTCGAGTCCTCTTTGCTGTGTTGCATTTTGCTTTGAAACAGTCTAATTATTGATTGACTCTGACGTATTCAGTAATAAACTGAGCTTAAATTGACATAATTTTTTTTTTACATAACTCTGGTGCCTTGCACCTCCAGGGTCCGGGTTTGATTCCCGCCTCGGGGTCTGTGTGCATATAGTTTGCATGTTCTCCCCATGCTCTGGGAGAGACATGCAAATTAGGCTAATTGGCGCATTCCAAACTATAGTGTGTGAATGTCGAATGGAGGTCCTACCTCAATCGTGAAAATGTTGTGAGTTTAAAGTGTTTCAGACTGCTTGTTTCATTTGAAGACCAAATCAGCAATGATACAGTAGCCTCTCTAGGGCTGAAGTTCGAAAGAGATGAAAACTAGCATCTGTAGCAATACAGGGGTCTAATAAAAGATTTAATCACGTGTATTTCATCCCATGTCTATATTTGCTCCAATTGATAAACGCTGTGTTTGTTAAGAAGTAAGCTTAGGTAATTTCACTCGAACCTGCTGTTGTCATAAATACCAGTGTGTTCTTCTTTTTCATCGCTGAAATTTATCATTGGTTGAGTGCTGATGTAGGTGGTGTAGTGGTTAGCGCTGTTGCCTTGCGCCTCCAGGGTCCGGGTTCGATTCCTGTGTCTGTGCGCGTGGAGGTTCCTCCGGGTACTCTGGTTTCCTCCCACAGTCCAAAGACATGTAGGTTAGGTTAATTGGCATTCCCAAATTGGTCATAGTGAGTGTGTGTATGTGTGTCCTGAGATGGATTGGCACCCTGTGCAAAGTCTCCTGGTCCCCCTTGACCCTGAATACAGCATTCAGCAGTATAGATGATGAGTGAGTGAGTGCTGATGTGAGGTGTCTGTGTGTGTACAGTATATGTATATGGGTAATACAGGGTAATCAATCTGTCACTTTTGAATTTGACAAAAAGCTTTGCCCCTGACATGGTTCAGAGTGCTCCTAATCCTACAATAATCAATTCTGACTCTCAGCGAACCCTCTACCGGTTATGAAACTGCTTCAATATTTTTTCTACAGACCATAAATATTTCTGCAAATATTTCATTCTCATTGTCAAATCATCTGTTTTTTTTTTCTTTCTCTCTGTGTCGTTCTGCAGGTTCAGAGCCCTGTGAGCAGTGAAGGGGTGAGTGTTCACACCGACCGTATCTGTGTCCCTGCATGCCTCAGTGTGCATGAGAAAATAGGCTGCCTATTGATTTCCTCCACTGTATCGCACCCGTGCTCCGGGGGCCGGGCTCCGTCGAATCGAAAAAATGTCATTGCGAAGAGGTCACAGAAGTTTGCACGGACACCATGGAGACAGATAGTGTAAAGACGAGTCTTGTCATCATTTTCACTCATTGGTCTGAAGGGTTCCAAGAACAGGATGAAACGGAGAGAGAGAGAGAGAGAGAGAGAGAGTGAACGAGTGAGCGAGAAATCATAATGTCAGTCTAATGGGAATTTAAACAAATGAAAAGAAATGAGCTGTGTGAAGTATTATCCATTAAGCTTTTAAAGGAAGAAGACAGCCCTTTTTGGATTACACCCAAGTATTAAAAAAAGCACCACATTTATCCAGAGACTGGACTCGTACAATGACATTACGTATTAAAAAAAAAGCAAATGTCAAATATCAGCTCTGGTGTTTCCATTTAGGGTTTTCTTTGCACATGTTTAAAAAAAAAATCTGTGAGCGAGAGAGAGAGGAAGTGGGAGCGGGGTTGTGGAGAGGTTGCGATTTCGGTCAATGGAAGAGCTGGACAAAGGCCATGCCGAACAGACGGACACACGGGGGGGAGTTGAAATGCTCTCGTCCTCATGCTGATCTGAGATCTGTGTGGAGGATTTGCTCTTTTCTTTCTTTGTCACCCCAGCCCGAGGCTTTTAGTCATATTTACACATCACTCGGTGCTAGCTTGAAATATTACATTAAGCATTATGAATTAAAACGAACAACAACAACAAAAAAAACGCCTGTGCTAGCCTGTGCAAAAGCACTACATTTCCCAGAGTGCATCACTTGTCCTCCTTACAGAGGATGCTGAGACATCTAGAAGGTGCGAGTGAAGAGACGGAGGAGAGGAGGGAGCTCGGTACAGCATGTACTGCTCACACACACACACACACGCACACACACACACACGCACACATTCACACACAGAGCACTCATCAGACATACACACAGACACCCACAAACCACATGAGCTTAGCCTGCAGTCCACGCAGTCAGTGATGTCGATGCTCTAACCTCCCTCCTGATTGGTGGACTCTCAGGAAAAAAAAAAAAAGAAACACACACACACTCACACACACAAGCTGGAGAGCACAGTCGGACGGGTTTGCCGCGCTGAAAGGCTTGTCTTGGCGTGAGGCTTGAGCTTGGTGAGGAGTGCCAAAGCACCAGCTCTGACTGGAGCTCACCAGCCTCTGAAACAGGCACCAGCGGGCACACAGCATGCAGCAGCGAGCCTCTGAGCGCAGCAGCTTTAACTGCCAGGTAGGACTGAAACCTCTGAGTTTCTCAGAGCCAGAGCAAAAACTCTGAGCAGTAGACGCAGCTGCTGTGCCCTTGACCTGGTTTCTTTTGGACTGTACAATAACTTGATGCTTTTAAGAGATTGGACTGTATTGTTGTGTTGTAATTATATCACAGGATGCTCACTTGATACGTTCTGGGCGTTAAGACAGGTTAAGACAAATGTGCTCTGCTCTTTGCAACAGCTTATCCAGGAACAAAGCTTTATTCCGTCTCCTCTTCCCTCCCTCCCTGTGCTACTGTTTGTTCCTGCTTCTCATTTTCTCCTCCCTCTGATGGCACTCAATTCTGTTTTTCTCCCTTTCCTTCTGTCCTTTCCGTCACTTTGCTCTCGCTTCTCGGTCGCATGACTGACAGATTGAGTGCTCGGTCTGAGCTTTTACAGAACGAGAACGTCGGCATGCTTCACGCTGACTCCACTTCAGGGGATGAACAGGGAGGATGCACATGTGCGTTGAGGAAAGCGCCGTGACCGAGACTTGATATAATAATCTTCTACTTACTGGTTGTTACAGTACAAGGTCACTGCACTGGTGCTGCGTTAGACACGTGAGCGTAGAAGCTTCTGTTCAGACATTTGCATGACAAAGCCGTTCACGTTTGATTAAGTGCTTAAGTGGAATTGTGCTGATATAGCACGGTCTGTGTGTGTGTGTGTGTGTGTGTGTGTGTAAGCTAGACACATCGCCACGTCATGCGTCTGATCAGTGTGTCAGAGCGCTCCACTCTCCACTCTCGGCTCTGTGAAAGGATACTGATGCTGAGCTCGTCGTCGCCATGGCAACCGTGGCCATCTGTAGGGATCAGACCCAAGGCTTTCATCCAATCACATGGCTTGGATCCCACCCCCTCCATTCCTGATAATCTCTTCCTTTTGCTTCTCTTGGCTGAAGCTCCTGAATAATCACACAGTCCAGAAGCACAACACTCTCCCTCATTCACACACTGTCACACACACTCACACACACACACATACACATGGAACAGATGTAGCCTATGTAGGGGTAAAAAAAAAAAAAAAAAAAACACAATCGAATATGGGCCGTGATGCATTCTGTCACTGGTTAATTAGAGCTCCCTGCTGGGTTCTTCTGGATTCTGGTCTTGTAATTTGGCCTCATCATGATGCTGTCAGTCATGTATGGAAATTAGCTTTCTTGTACATATCAATCGGCCGCAAGATAGATTTGCACGAGTACTGCGGCGCACGGAACTAGGTCATGAGGCGTGCGTGTCCTAGAAAACCTCAGAACAATCCATGTTTCTCTTCCCAGAGAAGATTAATAGGGAGCGATGGTGCACGTGTATAACAGTAAGAGAGAGAAAAAGAGACAAGGCATTGTTAAGGAACCAAAAGTGGTTATATCCTACACAATTTAAGGGATAAGAAACACAAAGTACTTATTGTAATAGTTATTATAAAAAAACCTCTATTCTTCTCAGGAGTTCAGAATCAGTGTGTCCAATATGGATGAAATGTAACATGCAACAACCGTGATTTGAATGCCACATGCCTGAATTAGTAATATTACAGTACCTATAGCGGTATGTGGCTTAGTGGTTAGCACTGTGGCCTTGCTCCTCCAGGTTCTGGGTTCGATTCCCGTGTTGGGACTGTGTGCATGGAGTTTATATGGTGTACACTTGCTTGATGGGCAAGGGTTTTCCTCTGGGTTCTCCAGTTTCCTCCGACAGTCCAAAGACATGCATGTTAGCCTAATTGGCAGTGCCAGATTGCCTGTAGTGTATGAATGTTGACTGGACGTCCTACCACAGTCATACAAAAATGGGAATAAATGGTCACTGTTGGACTGCAGAGGTTCATGAATGGATGGAATATGACTTATATGACAATATTATGCCATATTACTGACAGTGGGATGAATTGTTTGACATGTTACAACGTTGCATTGACTCTTTAAACTTGTTGATTTAAAAAAAGATCCTTTTTTCTAAGCTTAAGATAATTTACTTGTTGAAAAAACATATTTTCACATTTTTTTTTACGCAAAATTTTCCAAATAATTTTATGATCTTTTATTTTTTGATGAATTTTATTTCTATTCTTATATTCCAGTATTGTGTTATAATACAAGGTGTTGAAGTCTAACTGGTACTTGTGATGAAATTTCTCATGAATGAAGGTGTAACTCCCGTTGACATTTACAAAAGACTTCAAGCACAGGTCGAGTATGCTGATGAGACTCCCTCATCTCGGTAAAATATTTGAATGGTGCTGGGGGTAAACTGGGAGTTATTGCTGCCTCCTCTGTACAGTCGCTCCAAGCCATTTCCACATGTTTGGGCCATTTAAGGAGTTCCTGGGAGGCCGGCGTTTCAGATGTGAAGTAGGCAGTCCGATCATGGCTCCGGTGTACTGAGAAAACGTAGCATGATGGTATCCGAGCACTAGTGAAACACAGGGATTAGTGTAGCAGAGGAGTATATAGAGAAATAAAGGGAGCTTTTATACTCATTCATGCTCTGTTATTCTGCACAATCAATAGTCTCGGGTTGACTTGAACACCCATCGTATTTTGCCCCCGGTCTGAACAAACAAATTGCAAAACTCTAGAAGAACCGACTTTTATTCAGCAATAGAGAATTCCAGCATTCAGTACAATTTGCATTAAAAATGTATACAATAATTTCTAGCATTAAATCTATTTTGCTTCAACGTTATGTTCTATATCGCTACGCAATTTTTCTACTAATGTAAGAATAGGCTTATTTGCACATACAGTATACACAAGTTTCACTGAGGTACTGACTGAGAGCCTAATTGAAGTGTTCAGTAATGATGTGTGGTGTTGTGTAACTCTCTCAGACATGCTGATCAGCGGTGTTTTGCTGATTGCTGTTCACACTAAGCCTCGGTAATGAGTGCTGACCTATGCTCATTTAGCTGCAACACAAAACGCCTACACACGTTAAAAGCTTATGATAGGGATAATTAAAAGACAAAGCTGAAGTCGTTTAGCTACTGTAAATTAAGACGCATTTCTCATTTGCTTCCTGGGCGATTGGGAAGATGATGGGTTTTCCTGATCGTGCTTTGACAAAATGATTTCTTTTTAACAATCTTTTACTATTTTATTGAACTGAAACTTCAGATAATAGATTACAAAACTCATGGTTCGGATCGTATCATGGATCGAATCAAAAACATGGAGACAAATATACTTTTCACTTATTTCATGTATTTATTAATACTTGAAAATTTAAAGTAACTTCTGTGCATCATCTCACTCACTGATCTCTATTTCGCGCAGGCCTGGAGCCTAACCCAGGAGAATTAGGGCACGGAGGCAGGATACACCCTGGATGGGGTGGCAATCCATCACAGGGAACACACACGCACACATACGCTCATTCACACACTACGGGCAATTTGGGTGACACTAATTAGCCTAATCGGCATGTCTCCGGACTCTGGAATGAAACCAAGCATGCGGAGAACATGCAAACTCCATGCACCCAGACCCGGGGCAGGAATACTGGCTAAACAATGGCAGGTAAAGTATTAGGTTAATCTCTTCATGCATGAGAGACCTGGAGGAAGAGATGTCTTTAATGCAGGGCTTTATCAGTCTGGAACTTTGTGTAAAAATAGCATCAGGACCAAGTGCATGCATATTTAATGATACAACGGCATCAACGTCCTGCGTCTTCAGAGCAACCCATCTAGACTAGACAGTAAGATTTAGATATGTAGTAAGAATAAAATACTCTGGTTCTTGTGCGCTCTCTGCATTTAAAAAAAAAAAAAAAAGAAGAAGTTTTTGCACAAGACTAATATCTGATAACCCTGCAGCTTATCCATTCTGATATATACCGCAACGACCCTGAATGTACAACCTTCAAGGATAGCAAATGTTTACAGCCATGTGTGTGACAGAGAGGGAGTGTGTGCCCCAGCACACTGATGAGTCCCCGAGCCTTGGGAAAACTTCCTTTATTATAATTCAGTGCTATAGGGTGCTGGTCACATGTCACTCATTTCGTGCATGCTGGGAAGGACAAGATGACTGAGAGATGAATTGGGGGATGGGGTGATGAAAATTCTGGATGATGAGGGGGGAACATGAGAATGGTGTGACAGGGAAAAAAAATGAAGAGGCATATGGTTGCATGGGCGGAGGTATAGGTGGCAAGGGGGCTTTCAGGATTAATATTACACTTCAGCACGAAGTGTGCTTAATGTTTAAATAATCAAACCCACAGGGTGTGTCATAAGCTTTTATTAAGCACGAGTATGTTCACATCCGAATGTGTTGAACCTCGGTGACGAACAGGTTTCTCTCCATGTTATTCATGTGTTAAACATCATGCAGCACCGAGCATGTCCTTCAAATCTCCTCTGTGAGCTCGACAGAATCGGAGCGGTGGTCTCAGGCTGATGATGTCACTGACAGACTGGAAACAGTTTCCCAGGGGTTTGGGGGGGGGGGGGGGGGGGCGTTTCCATGGAGATACCGGGTTCTCATTCATGGCAGTGTCTCAGACATGCTCAAGCACCAGCCACCTCAGCCGGAACAGAGACACACGTGTATCACGCCATGAACACACTATGCTCCTTGATTTAATTAAGTGTATTGCAGTTAACTGTATTGCATCTCGACAGGCCTGACAAGGACGGTCTATTTTTGGACCCTGTGCAAATTGGACCATAGATGGACTGCAGGAGGGATTTATTTATTTATTTTTTTATAAAAGAAAAAAAAAATCCAGCAGATATTTATGGTCGATCGTTGACCTTCTTTCTGTGGCGCTGCTTGAGGCACAAACAAACAATATGCAGTGTGAAAGAACTCGGTTTGTGTTCTGTCTGTTCTCTCAGCCTTCGTGTAGAAAAATCTGTTTGCGTGTGTGAAGTGGTTGTGTGTTAATATTCTACGTTCTGATCCAGTGGGTTCATCCTCACTTCAAACACGCCTTCATCGCTTTCATCACTTTCACAGCCCTGGTTAAAAAAAATAAATAATTTGATTTCATTTCCACCTTGATTTTGGTCATTTAAATGCAATCTGTTATCACAAAGTCAGGTGGAAAATCTTCAATGGGAATATGTCACTGGGAGGTAATCCCTGTCTGGATTCTGGATTATGAGAGTCAGATTATAGCTCGCAGATGAATGAAGGAAACAAACAAAGGCAGGGCGGAGCGCTGATGTTTCCTAAAAAAGATGGATCGGCCATGGTTTATTGAATAACTTGGTTCGATTCCCGTCTCTGTGAGCATGGAGTTTGCATGTTCTCCCCGTGCTTGGTGGGTTTCATCCGCGTACTCCGGTTTCCTCCCACAGTCCAAAGACATGTAGGTTAGGCTACTTCGCATTCCCAAATTGCCCGTAGTGTGTGAATGAGTGAGCGTATGTGTGTGTGTCTGTGCCCTGCGATGGATTGGCACCCTGTCCAGGGTGTACCCTGCCATGTGCCCCAAGTCTTCTGGGATAGGCTCCAGGTTCCCTGTGACCCTGAGGATTAAGCGGTATAGACGGTGAGTGAGTGTTGTTACGGTACACGTTTAACGAATAACTTAATCTTAATCTCATTTGTAGGATTATGGTTAGTATGGTGGATCCTTAACATGGGCCAATGCTAATAATGATGGCAAAAAACAAAAATTTTAATTGAATAAAAAACATTGTATAAACATTCACACAGTGAAACTCTCTCTACGGAATTTTTTATATAGAGGACATTTTTTTTCTCTCCCCCCTCAGTGGCACGGTGGCATAGTGGTGGCCTCGCACCTCCAGGGTCGAGGGTTCGATTCCCAGCTCAGGTCTGTGTGCATGGAGTTTGCATGTTCTCCCTGTGCTTGGTGCTCCGGGTACTCCGTGTTCCTCCCACGGTCCAAATACATAGAGATTAGGTTAATTGGCATTCCCAAATTGCACAGTGTATGTGCCCTGTGATGGATTGTCGCACTGTCTGTTACCCAAAGTTTCCTGGTATAAGCTAACTGGCCCCCTGCGACCCTGTACAGCATCAGTGGTATAGAAGGTAAATGAATGTAACATGACAAGTATATTTTTGTTGTATTAATGTTAAAAGTGAGAGGCTGGTGAGAGAATAACTTTTTAAAGCTGTCATACTTCAAGGCAGGGGTAACTTATTGGTTAAGGTGTTGGACTACTGATCAGATGTATAATGAGATAAAACTGGATAAGTGCGTCTGGAAAATGCTGTAAATGTAAACTGGTAATTAATAGATGTTCCACAAAATGAACTATAAGTAGAGTAAAACAATTACATTTTGTTCATTAATATACATTTCAATCATTTTCAAAGTGTGATAATATAAGAGGACTTAGACACTTCAGGGCTTGTAGTTATAGTAATATAATTTCCTTTTAGAGTGGAAGTGAAGAGGTTACTCCACATTGTGTTATGGAATAATTTCCTATTAAAGTAAAGTTCCCATTTTCCTTATGTAGACGTACAAATCCTTGTGATAAGTGCATACAGATGTTACCTGCAGAGGTGACTAAAATTGTGCTCTGGGGATGACTGGTAGTGTGCTGTACTTGTTGCCATGGTGACTGTCCAGTAAGGTCAAACTCATCAAGGCTTATTTTGGGACGTTTCGTCTCGTCGAAAGGGAGAGCTGCATCCCTCTGCTGCTGCACTCTGCATACTGCAGATGCTTTCTCAGATAGATTATACTTTAATCAAAAAAAGGTATTATATTAACTATTGTAAATGTTAATGTAGCTTTCTGAGTGACAAGTGATATGCTACATTGACAAGCAAATAATAATGTGTTCTTGTTCTGTGCGGATATATAATTAATATCTATTTTTTTTTCATATTAAAAAATAATCCCCTTTGTCCCCTCTTCATGTCAGACAGGTTTCTTGCTCTTTTTAAAGAAATTTTTTTATTTATTTATTTATTTATATATTTTAATATGTAGGCAATTAGAAAAGGAATGAAACTGTCTATGAAAACGTGCAGAATCTAATGTATAAATTACAAAAACGTTATGCAGAAAGAATAAAGTTGATGACTTAATAGTTTTAACAGTAAAAACCACATAAATCACGTTCAGTATTTCTCCCCAAGGAGTGTTTGTTTAGAATAACCTTAATCGGTCACCTACATGAATCCATTTTAAGGTTTAACCAGATATGAATTTGATATGAGACATATATGGTCAGTGACCTGCACAAGTCAGGTAATGGATATACCGTTAAATAAAAGAATAAAAGCATAAGCAGTTCGCAGTACAATTAAGCACAATAATAAAACGTTTTAAATGTCTGGAATAGTTTGCCAGAATGAAGAACTGTGTGTACAGCCTCTCCTTCCTGCAATCATACTGTACTGTTTACAATACTGTCTAATTGTCTATCAATGATGCCCTGGTCTGTTTTGCACTTAGTAGACGATGACAAGTTTCAAGAGACCTGAATTCAGGAAAATGGTTGCCTCTGCTACAAGGTTAAGTCATGCTCATGAATGCATCTTGGGCATCTCAGTGTCTAGATTTAGTCCATGTTTTAAAAAAAAAAGTGGTCTGTAACTGGGCTAAACTAAAATCCTTTAAGACACTAAACATATTATTCTGAGGTATTGCAAGGGTGCTGTTTTTTAAAATTATTTTTATGTTGTGTTAAAAATATGGCTCCCATTTGGCAAGATTGTCCAGGTACGAGGTTTGTTGGATACTTAAATGAATGCAAGTGCAGATCAGCTTCGGTTCATTGATTTACAAGCACAGTGGACCAGTCCAAAAAGTAAGGATGAAAAACAAAATGTTACAGAAGGCGTAATAAGAATATCATACATAAAAGCCAGAATAAAAAAAAGAAAGGGCTGAACTACTTTGCATCTTTAAATAGGTGTTGCAGTTTAGTAATCAGGACACTTTGACCGGAGAACAAAGAGATACAAGGAATCGCAGTCCATGTATCGTAGTGTTTGCATGCTGCAGAGCATTCCAGGAAATTAAATTTGGAGGAAAATGAAGGAAACGGCGAAGGTGTGATGACCATGCTTTCTGGAAGTGTAGGAGGATTGCCGTTACTGTCTCTCCCCGGTCAGTCAGAGTGACACTGGCCAATAGTGCATCTTTGTAAATCAGCTATATGGGGGGGAAAAAAGGGCAGATCGTGCTTTTTCTTTTTGCCCTGATTTGTGGTTTCTCAGTGCGATCAACAAGTTAGAGGAGAGACAGGTTTGTAACTGAAGATGGTTGTAAGAAGAGGCAGAAAATACAGGCTGTCCTTGTTCCTCAATATAATACATGAGACGACGTCTGGCACAGAGGATTCCTCTGCTACAATAGCAGGTCAGGTTACAAAGCAACAGGTCAAGGAATCTTTACTGCCTGGAAATGTAAGCTCGGCTTTGTGATGTGGTGGACAAATGAAGAGTTATGTGGTGGTGAGGGTGGTGGAGGTGGTATCTCATTCTAATGAATGCATATGTATATATAATATGTATAAAGAAGGTTAGAAAATAGTTTTTTTTTTTTTTTTTAGAGATAAATAATAATAATTATAATAATAATACAGTCATGTTGTATTCATGTGAGCTGTGAGCCAGGATTTTGTTGTGTGGGTGTGTATATACAGAGAACATGTAATTAAATTCATTAATCACTATTTGTGCTTTTGCTCGCAGAGAAATGACGAGGAGGCCGTGTTGGACAGAGGTGGGACTCGTTCCATGCTCAATACCAACTTTGAGAAAGAGGAGCTAGAAGGTATGTATATTTATTTATTTACTGTATTTAGTATTAGGGGTTAGCGCTGTCGTCCTGTACCTCCAGGGTCCAGGTTCGATTCCTGCCTTGGGTCTGGAGATTGCATGTCCTCCCTGCACTTGGTGGGTTTCCTCCCATAGTCCAAAGACATGCAGATTGGGCTAATTGCCGTTCACAAGATACTCGTAGTGTGTGACAGTGAGTGTGTATGTATGTGTGCCCTATGATGGATTTGCACCCCCTCCAAGGCTGTACCCCGCCTCGTTCCCCAAGTCTCATGGGATAGGCTCCAGGCCCCCCCAGCCCAGTGTACAGGATAAATCGGTATAGATGATCTGTGAGTGCGTGAGCCTTCCAGCTATTTTTTCTTGATGACTGGGTTCTTCTCTTGTAGGCCACCGCACTCTGTACATCGGCGTGCACGTCCCGCTCGGTCGGAGGTCACACAGGCGACATCGTCACCATGGACACCGTCACAGGAAGAGGTCAAGAGACAGAGATTCAGGAACGGAGGATGGGAGGGAATCTCCTTCATTCAGTAAGTGTGTGTGTGTGTGTGTATGCGCATGTTCTGTAAAAGACAAAAAGCTTCTTCAATCCATTCTCATATCCTTTCTCTCTCTGGTCCGTTCACAGCTGACACCCCGTCCCAAAGGGTGCAGTTTTTGCTGGGGATGGAAGATGAGGATGAAGAGCACATTCCTCACGCACTCTTCACCGAGCTGGATGAAATTTGTCTGCGAGACGGAGAGGACGCTGAGTGGAAAGAGACTGCACGGTATAACAAGTTCACACATGCACTCATACGCACTGTCTACATAGACTTTTTGTCTCATTGTATCACATCGAGTCATTTCTGTGGAAAAAAAAGGCATAAATAAATGTCCTGTGAAAGTTAGACCTGGAGTTATGTATAGCTCGGTATAGCAGTGTGTTAGATTAGTTGTTCGGTCTGGCACCCCTCACACTGCGTTTGTACTGTGAACACATTTTATATATCAGCTGTTATATCGCACCATCTGTTCTTTAGCAAATATTTATTTCCTTGTTACCTTTCTTTTACGTCATTCCTATATTTTTAGCTGGATGATCGTGATTTCTTTTTTTTTTTACCTTCTTTTCAATCTCGAAGGCCAGATGTTTAGGAATGCTCTCCTTTTGTACTGAACTTAATTATTCATATTAATGACTTTAGGAAGTTGGGACAACGGTGAATTTTAATGAATGATTCCACTATATATGAAATGTTTTTTTGAGTAACCTAAAGTGAATTCATATTGCGTTCTCTGTTCCATCGCTCGATTTGCTATGGAAACTAAACATTGATTTTCTCTGCACAAGTGATCAGAGCAGTGTGCTAGTCACGATTGTCTGGATGACCACACTGACCCCTTCTCTGAACTAAAGCTCATGATATTCTATCGGTACTCATATTGCCCGAGATGCATTCACTTGTTCTTGACTTGCACATCTTGCATTATTTTATTGTCACTCAGGCTTGTGTACAGAGCCTCCTTGATTATTTAGGAGGTATACTGGACCAGTAGGTGCTGAAGCTTAGAAAAGCAGATACAGTATGTACATGTTTTTAATGTGTTTTAATGTGCGTTCAAGTCAAACCGGGACTTTCGATTGTACCGCAGCGTTTCACTAATTGTGGAAATGTCTTGGACTGAGATTAGAACTGTACGGATGATGTGGCAATAACTCCAAGGATGCATTGCATCCTGGAATGCAAAAGTGGTGGTGGTGAATTGTTGTGTGTACAGTTCCCACAGACAGATGCGTCACTTCCACAAGTGAATGTACACGGGAAGGACTGCTGTGTTGATCCGAGCCACCTTGGCCGGATCCTCATTCACGCACATTTGTAAAAGGTTTGCACCATTAGGTGTTTTAGCAGCCTCATCACGATTTACACTCGAACTCCCCTTGTTGGTGCATATTAAAAAGTCAGACCTGATCCACTGAAATGGCTTCGCAGGCTAAATGGATGAATGTAAACGCTTCTTCTTTCACTCAATGTCTCTTACTCAACATCTATCTACTCTGCAAACAGAAATTCAATTGCTGTCCAACAACCTATCTATATTGCACTTTGTGTTCTGTTGATATAGATGGCTGAAATTTGAGGAGGATGTGGAGGACGGAGGGGAGAGATGGAGTAAACCCTACGTAGCCACGCTGTCTTTGCACAGCTTGTTTGAGCTGCGCAGCTGCATTCTCAATGGCATTGTCATGCTGGACATGAGAGCTAGCTCATTGGAGGAGATCGCAGGTGTAGTAAACCATTCCAACAATACTTCTTAAAAAACAAACAAAAAAAATTCTAAATTGTAACACTCAGTGATTGCTTGCATTTGGCCATTCTCTATGGACAGACATGGTTCTCGATCAGCACGAGACATCGGTCGCTATCGGAGAGGAGGTGCGTAGGAAAATCCGCAATGCTCTTCTAAAACAGCACCACCACCAAAACCAGAAGAAACTGGCCAACCGCATCCCAATCGTTCGCTCGTTCGCTGACATCGGAAAGAAGCAGTCCGAGCCACATTCCATGGACAAGAACGGTAAATACACACTGCCTGCCTCTCATACACATGGGCCTGATGGTGAAGGAAATTCCATGTGAGGTATTACCTAAACCAAGTTTGTTGACCATTGAAAAGACATTTATACACTTGTACAATAGTCTGATTTAAGAACTGATTCATCTTCTTGATAAATGATGTGATCATTTATCAAGAAGATCTAATGATCTAATGATGCAAGAGTAAATACTTACTGTACTGTATAGTTGTATGAGTTCAATGTAAAGCTACATCAAAATGGTTACTTCTATGGTAACAAGACATCAGAACCTAAAACCTTAGACATGTAATTAAAAAAAACACTGCATCTGTTATGGTGTCACTGCAGATTCCAAAGTGTAATAAAGACTAAATCATGATTATTCATCTTTTTGTAAGGAGACATTGTATTTGTCAGTTTTTAGAAGAATCTCCAGTTTCACTCGGAAGCAGAAAAAAATTTGCAAAGGAGAGAAGTGCAGTTTACATGTTGCATGCCATGTACAGTATGAAGTAACCTTAGAAACCTATTTTTCATTCAGGTTTTGTGACCTTAAAACTAGCAGTGCCCAAATCAGTACTTGAAGGAGCTGTCCAGAATCTGGTGCTGAACGCTACATGCTTGGTGTTGCTCTACTGCATAAAATACATACGTAGACTTGTATATAATTGCTTTTGTATATGTACTTTGTACAATGATAAAGATTAATTTATTCTAATCTCATTCGTGTGCTACTTCAGAAAATCACTGCTGTGGTAGTTCAAACAAACTAACGCATGCTGAAGCCAAATATTGTCCATTATTATATGGTAGTTTTAGCAGCAGTGTCTGGTATCTGATTTTGAATATCTGTATAACAGATTCTTTTTACCCACAAGCCGGAAAAATGGTTCCTCACATTTAACCATGCAAAGGGTTCCTAATGGAAAACTATATAAATGCTGCTTTGAATATTTTTAGTCTACAAAGGTCACTTAAAGGTCAGCCAACATGACAATCTTGGGTGCTTGTAGAGCTTGTTTGAGACTCTGATGTCCACTAGGTGTAAAACTAGGCATCTCTTAGTCACATTAGGCTCTGTAACAAGCTCCTTCTTGATTACAGGATTCTTGAACTTGAATATGTGACCAGTTACTTCGAATAAGGTACATTTTTGGGTGATCATGAGTTATGCATATTTCCAGATTCCTTGTTCAATAAGCTCCATTCTGATAGCAAGTTTATTACTTTATCACGTTCGGTTGCTGAGATGTGGCCAGTGTGTGTTTGTTTACGAGGATGGCCTTGGTAAAACTTAGTCAAATTCCTATTTTTAGCACATTTAAATGCGGATTTTGTGATGTAAGAAAGTGGGAACCTTCAGCTTCATTTTGACAAAGATTTCCTGAATACTTCTAAAAATAACATCAACAGTGTGAGCTTATAGTGAAAGAGAAAATGGAGGAACCAGCTCGGATGGTGTTTAAAACAATGTCTGATTAAAAAAATTTCTCGTTTCTGTAGAAGGTTTAGTTAGTATTCACTAACTGATATGTAACTTGCTATTTCAACACACTTCACCCATGGCACTCTATTGGCTATAGTGCGAAACTCATCTGTGCAACTGGATATCTGACATGATATCATGGGTTACATTTGATCTGCCACTTGGTGTTATGATCATGTGGTGATGAATTAATAATGTTGTTTTCTTTTCTTAGGTCAGACAGTTTCTCCTCAGTCTCAGCCAAGCTGCACAGAGGGCCGAGGTGATGGCAGTCGAGAGAACAGTTCAGTGGACTTCAGTAAGGTAAAACTCCTTCCCATAAGGTACAGTCTTGAGCTACCCCTCATTTCTTCATATTAAGTTAAATATTCCTCAAAACTACATTAAATATAGCAAAATATTAAGAAATGAGCGGTCCTTCAATATACGCTATATATACGCTACTGCGATCTATATACGCTACTTCACATGAGAAATATCAAGCCATTTCTGGTGATTTAAACCCAATACTGTGTGGCACTATTCATATTTTCAACTTCTCCAACTGGAAGTTGTCAGGGATGTAACTGCACCTTTTTGGAAATCTGCAGATAGATCTCCATTTTATGAAGAAGATCCCACCAGGAGCGGAAGCCTCAAACATCCTAGTTGGAGAATTAGAGTTCCTGGAGAAACCAGTGGTGGCGTTTGTGCGTCTTTCTCCAGCTGTGCTGCTCAATGGACTGGCTGAAGTCCCCATCACCACCAGGTGGGCACCAGGAAGACCATAAATAATCTTAAAAGTAAATCTACAGTAATGGGAGAATCATACTTGTATAGAATACTTGTATAGAATACAGTCTAGTAAAGTTTTGAAATGAATTTGGTTATCTCCAGATTTCTTTTTATACTGTTGGGGCCGTTGGGAAAAGGACCTCAGTACCATGAGATCGGACGCTCCATAGCTACGATAATGACAGATGAGGTCAGCATCGTTTCAGAATAATTTATTATTATTTTTTTACATCCTTTTTTTTATTCTTTAATTATATGTTTTACTTCCCTACAAGGTGTTCCATGATGTGGCATATAAGGCAAAGGACCGCAGTGACTTGGTTGCTGGAATTGATGAGTTTTTGGACCAGGTGACTGTGTTACCACCAGGAGAGTGGGATCCCACCATCAGAATAGAGCCACCCAAGAACGTGCCCTCTCAGGTGAAGCCTAAAGGTGTATTGGATATGTTTTGGGGCAAACTGACCCATTCCTTCAGTGATACCTGACTGGCCTCAATTTATTTAATTAACATGAAAAGTGTTTGGAAAACTTTAGTAAAAAAACAAAATTAAGTACATTGATTTTTAGTACAAGTTTTTATTATCCTGGAGTAACAAATGGGGAAATATCTGAAATAAGATTTTGTCACACTGTATCTTTTATTTGAACATGTCTGCCATCAAGAGGATGATGGGAACAGATTTGATTAGCACATTGTAGTCCTGCCTTCTTCCTATCTGAACTGGTTTTTACTGGGTGCACTGTTTGGTCACAAGCACACTTTTTTTTTTTTTTAATTATTATTATTTTTTTCCTGGCTGGACAATGTATTGATGTAATCATGCAAGTGCATAATGCAGGGGTCTCAAACTGAGTACCTGGTGGGCCGCAGCCCTACAGAGTTCAAATAAGCCTTAATGACTTGTTTAGTTGGATCAGGTGTTTTTAATTATGTTTGGAACAAAACTCTGTGGGGCTGCGGCCCTCCAGGAACTGAGTTTGAGACCCCTGGCATAATGCATTTCAATGGCTTCTTTATTTGACACATGGATCATCTTAAACAGCCAAAAAAATCACGAGAAGTAACTAAAACACAGAAAAGTGGAAGTTTCAAAGGAAACCAAGACTTCGGCACATATTATTAAATAAGGACAAAAAAATCCAGAAGAGGGTATAAATAGGCAAACTAATGACTGACTAACTTGCAACAGCTGGACGCAATCAGGAAATGAGCAAAAGATAGGACCAAAACAGGGACCAACACAAACATGAACACATGGTGCTTGTTGCCATGGAAACCATGATGCCGAGAGGAAATCAATGCCTAATAACAGCTGAATGTAATGCTGCAATAAAACAACCAGAAATCAGACATAAGATTAATAACTATTGAAATTATGTCAAATTAAATTCTTTTTTTTTTTTCTTAATGTATTATGGCCCATATATACTGTAATTTCTATCCTGAATGCTTGTTGAATAGCCATTTGAAGTCTTTGTTTTGTAGGAGAAAAGAAAAGTTCCTCCTCTACCTAATGGAGTGACTGAGCTGGGAGAGTCAGAGGAGCATGGAGGCCATGGAGGACCTGAATTAGAGCGCACGGGAATGTGAGTCCGTGTGTACGTCGAGGGGGAGGGAGGGGAAGACTTCTTCTTTTTGGTTACAGAAGTTAAGAATAGCTTTACGTGCAGGCATAATATTAAATTTAGTAGACTTGAAGAAAGCAAGTATTTGCTGGGCCTTTGTTTGCTTAACCCCTCCCCTTTCTCAGTTTCTACATCTACTCACATACAGCATTTCCCGCTCTATTTGTCTATTTAAACAGTCTTAAAGATTTTGACAATTACTTGTTGAAGATTCTGATTAGCCAGGTATCAGGAGCACCTTTCGGAGCACCTAATTTTAAAGCTAGTGGCGTTTTTGCTCATTAGTACTATACGATGGAAAACATCTAAGCAACATGGGCAAAAATGTGGACCTCAATAAACCTGGTTTCTTCTTGGGAGCAATTTCCACACAACTAAAGAGACCAAACATTTGTAGGCAAATATAAACATCTCGAGCCCACCCATAAACTGCATTGTTCCAGGATAGAAATGGTTCCCAGGACTAAACAAACTTTGGTGTAAAAGACTAAACAACCCATCAAATACCTGGTGAATAGTGATTTGAGATGTCATGGTCCAAATATCTGCATCCTCAATTGTTGTGCAAGGAAGAAGTTTGTCTCCTATTTGTAGACAGACATAAAAGTTTGCAGATGATTACCAGCATTTTGGAGGAGCGTTCTCTTTTCTACGTATAGAGACATGAGGCTTTTAATTGTAAGAACACCATCTGGGAAACACGGGGATGGTCACATCACATCATTGTGGGGGTGAGACCGGTGCACCTCAGGAAATTTGGCTGGTAGGGAATGAGGACTATCTTGCTCAAGACATGATTCACACATGAACTCGTTATATTTAGAGCAAATACGGATACGTAAATTTGGTGTTACTATTATATTTACTCCATCCTTCATATACATCGTTCTGGATTTTTAAAAAATTATTTACTAGGGAAAGAAGTGCTGATGTGTATTTGACTCTCCAGGTGTTTTGGAGGTCTCGTCCGCGATGTAAAACGCAAAATTCGACACTACCTGTCTGACTACACCGATGCCTTCAGCCTGCAGTGTCTGGCCTCCTTCCTGTTCCTCTACTGTGCCTGCATGTCTCCCGTCATCACTTTTGGAGGCCTGCTTGGGGAGGCCACAGAGGGTCGAATAGTAAGGACGCAATCTATATGCTCTAGAATTGCACACATCTATACTGAGACAAAATAATGTAAATAATTTAAATTCCTTGTTTGTGTCATTCAGAGTGCTATAGAGTCGTTGTTTGGCGCCTCTATGACTGGGATCGCGTACTCTTTGTTTGCTGGGCAGCCGCTCACTATCCTGGGCAGCACTGGTCCTGTCTTGGTATTTGAGAAGATCCTGTTCAAATTCTGCAAGTGAGTTAAGGCATTGTTTAAAAGTCGATTTGAGGAATGTGACAGATTCTTGATTCTTCTATACAGTACAGTCGACTCTTTAAGTCTTTCTGTTTTACACTGAAGACATTTTTATTTATGGTCTCATCGTTTGAGCTCAAACCCAAATCATAACTTGCTCCTTGACCACCTATTTGTTTGGGTGAACAAAATATTGGAACAAATTGCTTTAAACCAGATGACCAAAAAGAAATGAATTGGTCTAGCTGTCCCAATACTTTTGGATGGAAGTTCAAAGTGTAATCATATCTGATAAAGATTTCATATTTCCATTATTACTATTAAGCTTATTAATGTGTGCCTTTTATTAAGGGATTATGAACTGTCGTACCTCTCCCTGCGTGTGTGTATCGGACTATGGACGGCTTTCTTCTGCCTGCTCCTGGTGGCCACAGATGCCAGTTCGCTGGTGTGCTACATCACTCGCTTCACAGAGGAAGCCTTTGCTTCACTCATCTGCATCATTTTCATCTATGAAGCTCTGGAGAAACTAGTGCACCTGGGAGAGACGTATCCCTTCAATATGCACAATGACCTTAACAAGCTCACCCAGTACTCGTGAGTGCATACACATACCCACACACACACACACACACACACACACACACACACACACGTAGTCATCCAGTAACAGCCCTTTCCTCTTTTTTCTCAGTATTGCCATATTAACTGTCTGTTTCACCACTAAACTGCATGTTATTTCCTTTAGCTGTGTGTGCACGGAGCCAAAAGATCCAAGCAGCAGCACACTGCAACACTGGCGGGAGAAGAACATCACCACCTCTGAGATCGACTGGTTAGGTCTGGATGTTAAGGTGAGGACACTCAGCCGTTCTCAGCCTCTGACATACGCAATTGCAGTGGACAAACCTTTCACACTAAGTTTAGGTGCTTACTGCTGAACAGGCTAACTAGAACGCTGTTCACAAGAGTGAGAAATGAATTCATACCAAATCGTACTTTATAGTTAAATATTCTGTTTATTTATTTATTTATCTATTTTTATGTTCTGCTAACGTAAGTACCTGTCGTTGATGGGTAAAACTAAAAAAGCTAAAACTAAGCTGATGAAAAATCAAAAAAGTAGGTCAGAGACAAATTTGTTTTAAAACGACTCCAGTATTACAATTCACTTCCACATGTTATTTCATTAGTGGAAATAGAAAGTAATCCCAGTAAAAATATTCATTTTACTTTTCTAATTAATATCTGTAGCTTATTTAAAATCTGTTCATAACATCACTTTTACTCAAACGTTTTGATTTCACTTATTGTGCAGGGTAAAAGGCAAAAGTAAAATTCTGTCCGGTGGTCTATTTAAGACACGTCCACGCTTTGACACATGAGCAGTATGCTAACAAAAGTTGCAAAAGTTTTTAATCTTTCGCATAACTGCTCTTAACTTCGCTTGTAGTCAACATTTCGATTTCATTCATTCAAATGTTCATAGTGTACGTCCCATTTTTTTGAGTGAGACATGCGTGTGTGAGATTTGAGGATTTTGCCGGGTTGTAGGGACATCATGGTCATTTCTGTGTCTTCTGCATACTCTGTGTATACGTGGTAAACTGTTGCATTGATTGGCTCTATTGAGTGATGCATAAAGCCACACCCACCTCGAGGCAAAAGCACTGAATAAAGTAAAAGTGAGTAAATTTATTTATTTATTTATTTATTTTTAAGCTGTAGTGTGATTGGTCAGACAGAGACTGGTTTCTGGTCCTCCAGTGTATGAAACGTAAAAATCAATGAAAGAGCAAGTTTTGACCAATGAACAGACAAGACCTTTATTTTATTTCTGTAGATATTCTGAGGTGTAAGTGACATTGTAATCGTGAGAACTATTTCGTAGGTGATGCATAGCCAATTCGGAATTGGTTTAAGGTATATGATTGGTTGATTCATCGAACGAGAATTTGAACAATTGATCACTAGCAGAAAGTTCTGGAGTGGTAGAAGGACCTTTATGAAGCCATATCGTGAAAAAATGGAGGCAACCATCCGGCAAAAAGGATTTGCTGAAATGTGAACATTCAATCAGTGGACTAAACTAGGCCTGTCTAATCTTGTTTCTGTCTACACTTACACTATATATCTGTCAGGTCCTGAGAGTAAGCGATCCGTAAAAGGAGAACACCATATTTCAACCTTATCTTCATCTGCAGCATATAAATTTATTCAGCGTTCCAAGTATTTGGAAAAATGACTTTTGAATGGACATTTGTTGGCAGGCGTTAAATTCTGTCAATACACTTGTATAACTGTGTGTTAGAAATATTATTGGTAAAGTAAAGTGGTAAAGTGCTCGCCCTATCATCCGGAGATCACAAGTTCGATTCCCGGGTGATGCTGTAACCTCTCGCAGCCGGAGGTCTAGAGAGAGCTGTTTGGCCGAGCTCTCTGAGGGAAGGGATGAAAGGTACTTAGTGCTCCCACATTAATCACGGCTCTACAGCCAATCAGGGGCGTCTGTGTGCTCACGCAAGAGGAAGGAGTGGATAGCGCTGTCCTCCGAGTGTTACTCCGCTCCCGACGGTGCGTGAGCGAGCAGTTCAAAAAGAAGAGGTCGGCTGGCGTCACGCGATTCGGAGGAAACGCATGATAGTCTTCGGCCCTTCCAATTGAGTGGTAGTAGTCTTAATGTGGGAGCCCCCTAGTGACGGGGAGGAATCGGATACGACTAAATTAGGGAGAAAATAGGGGGAAAATCACCTATATGTTAACACCTGCCAATAAACGTCCATTCAAAAGTAAAGCCACAGTGTGTCATAGGATTCAAAAACAGAATATGTATGCAGTACTAAACTAAACAAAGATCAAGGTTGAGTGTAGAAAATATGAAGGGTGTTCAAGTCAGGCCTGGACTTTTGATTGTGCAGAATAACAGAACACAGTTATGAGGGTAAAAAAAAAAAAAGAAGGAAAGAACACCTTTATTTCTCTATATAATCCCACGCTACACCTATCTCACCGTTTCATTAGTGCTTGGATACCTTCAAGGTAGAAAGTTTGCTCAGTACGCCAGAGTCATGATCAGACTGACGGTGTCACGTCTGAAATGCTGACCTCCCAGGAACTACTTTAACCGACCCAAACAAGTGGAACTGGTTTGGAGTGTGAGGTCCAGCCCGTACGCGGGATCCGGCAATAACTCCAAGCCGAGTTCCTGTAATGCACAAGCGGTGTTCGTCAATTCGATATGATGCGTATGTAAGAAATAATAATGGAGTGAGGTTGGGTGGGGACAAATCGTGCTTCCCTGCATCACATGTTCTACACAAATTATTTTTTTCCAACATGCTCACACACAGCAGAAACCATGAGCTTAAAACCCTAAATCCTTCCTTCACTGGTCTATTTCACTTTATTTACTTTCCCGCAACCCCATATTTTATCTGATAAGATATCAGATCAGAAAGAAAACCCTTGTGATTTGAGCCAAACGCATTTTTTAAATGATCTTGTAGTTTTATAAAAAGACAAGCCTTAAGTAAAGAATTAAGCTGATGAAAGCTGTGTAACAGTACAGCGTTATAATTTTTTTTTATCAAAGTCTTTTTTATTGGAAATATAAACAAGTTACATATACATACATACATTGTACACTATTTTTTTTCTACCCATACCCCTCCCCACACAACAATGAAACAACAACAAAAATCTAAACTAAAGAAGAAGAGAGAGAAAAAAAAACAGCCAGTCAGCAGAAAGAAAATTAAATAAATTACGCCTCAAACAGAAAATGTAATGAAGGTAGTATTAGAAACAGAGATTAAAAAAGAAATCTTTTATTACAGATCCAGTTGCTCTGCATCTATATTTTCAAAATGGCTTATAAATGGTTGCCAGACATCAGAAAATTCCTGAGTCGATCCCCTTATAGAATAGCGAATCTTTTCTAGGTGAAGAAAGTACAAGACCTCTTTAATCCAATGAGCGCCCACTGGTGGTGACGACTCCTTCCACTTAGCCAGGATCAGTCTCCTAGCGAAAAGGGAGCTAAAGGCGATCGTATTGGCCATGGCGTCATTCAGACGAGCACCACTTGGGTCAACACCAAAAAGTGCAATAAATGGGGATGGTTCTAATGGTATCTGGCATATTTTTGACAAGGTATCAAAAATAAAACTCCAAAAATTGTTTAGCTTTGGGCACGTCCAGAACATCTGCAGTAGTGTAGCAGGTTCCTGCTTACATCGGTCACACGTGGGATCAACATCCTCTCTAATCTTTGCCAGTTTAACCTTGGACCAGTGAATAACTCTGTTTGAGGCAGACTGATGATCAGTAAATTCTTTGTGTTATCTTTTGCCACAGTTGATCTGTGAAGGAGACAAAGGGAAAGACCCAGAATTACAGGAAATTAAATTCCTCAGCTGAAGATATCTAAAAAAAATGTGTCCTGGGAATGCTAAACTTTTGTAGAAGTTGTTCAAATGAGCCAAAGATATTATCAATGTAAAGATCGTATAATGACACAACACCACACTCAAAGCAAACCCCAAAAGCATTATCTGTGTAAGAAGGAGCAAACATGCAGTGCCCATTCAGTGGTGCTATCAGAGATAGATCCGTAAGCTTAAAATGATGCCGAAACTGATTCCAAATTTTAACGAAGCGTATAACCAGTGGGTTTGAGGTAAAAGTAGAGGGTTGAGGGTTGTTTTTGTGGCAATTTAGCACATAATAATGATGAGAGAGATATTGATCCCATGGATGCTTCCTCTATAGCTACCCAGACGGGAGGGTTGACGGCACACTGCGCCCAGAATAACATTGCCCTCACATTAGCAGCCCAATAATAATAAAGAAAGTTTTGAAGTGCCATTCCTCCTAATTCACAGGGCCTCTGTAGGATACTTTGTTTAATACGTGGTTGTTTTTTATTCCAAATAAAAGTAGAAATCTGACTAAAGTTATTGAAAAAAGATTTTGTTAAAAAGATTGGAAGACACTGAAACAGGTAAAGGAATTTTGGAAACAGATTCATTTTAACTGTGTTTATTCTTCCGCCCAAAGAGAGAGGTAGCAGGTCCCATCTTTCAAAATCTAATTTTGTTTTGGAAAGCAGAAGCTGATAATACAGCTTCTGCTTCGCCTTATACAGATCTGCATGGTTATGTGTTATCCAAATCCCTAGATATTAGATTTTTCTGGGACTAATCTTAAAGGGGATCGAATCAGGAAACTGTCCTATATCGTTTTTAATTGGCATCATTTCACTTTTTTGTAGATTAACCTTATAGCCAGATATTTCACCAAAGTCTTTCAGTAAATCCACAAGTTTTGGTAGGCTGTGATGAGGATCGGACATGAAAAGCAGCATGTCATCAGCATACAGGGAAACTTTGTGTTCCACCCCCCCACGGGAGATACCTTTAATATTGGCATTTTCCCTTAATGCGATAGCCAATGGCTCAATAGCCACAGCAAAGAGAAGAGGTGAATAAAATGCTGGAGAATAAATTGAGTATTTTCTTGTAGTAGGATTACGGAACCGCCAAACATCTGTCACTCCATAGGCCTCCAGGAAACTATGTAAAACTTTTGCTGATTTGGATTTGGGCGTTTTTTTATTTATTTTTTAGGCGAACGGCGATCTAAAACAGTGGAAAGAACGCAATTTATATCACCTCCTATGATAAAGGTGGTGGGTCGTCATATTTGGAATCCGAGACAGAAAGTTAGCAAAAAAACCTTCATCATCCCAATTGGGTGCATAAACATTAGCCAGAATAAGTGGAAGCCCGTATACTTGCCCAACTACGATAATATAACGGCCAGCAGTATCTGCATCTACAGTAGTTGCTACAAATGGTAAGTTTTTATTAATCAGAATAGCAGCCCCCCTCGCCTTTGAGCGGAAGTTGGAGTGATATACTTGTCCGATCCACCCCTCCCTTAATTTAGATTGGTCACATGTGCGTAAATGGGTCTCTTGAAGAAAAGCAATATCAGCTTTGAGATCTTGCAAATGAATAAGGACTTTTTTCCTCTTTACAGGATGGTTAAGAGATTTAACGTTCCAACTAACAAAATTGATCAAACATCCATTAGCCTGTCTAGAAGAAACACCTATTTTTGTCATGAGAAGTTAATAGCAATAGTGAAGCTGCAGATTTACAAAGAATAAAATAGAGCCATGAAAAAAAAGAGAGCAATTAAAAAGGAGAAAAGAGAGGGAGAAAAAGAGATTTCAAAAAAGTACTGCTGACTGGCCTGAACCCTAACCCAATCACCCATTAAAACCGGGTGATTAACCTAAATCACACACACATATCCACACACTGTGCTTACCGGGTGATTAACCTAAATCTGCCAAAATCCTACTGCGCCAAAATCAGGCTCTCACTGAACCAACTTATAAGCTTGGAACAATAAAATATATAAACAGGTAATTAACTAGTCAACATCATCCTTATTATGGTTATGAAGTGTTAATTACAAATAGCTTTGTACTAAAACTAAAACGGGAACTTCAACACAACTACACTAACTTGTAATAAACCACTATGGCTTTCCCCGGTCAGTACTGTGTTTACCGTCCATGTGCCAACGATACACAATGTGAACATCCTTCAGTAGTTAAGGTCTGGCTTCTGCAGGAGTAATAACACTATGCTTAACATAGTGCATGGCTTTATCCGGATCTGTGAACATCTTGTGCTCGCCCTTATAGGTGATACGGAGTCGCGCAGGATACAAAATGCCGAAGCGCACACCGTCCTGTCCTCGTAAGAGTTTTCTAACTTCAGTAAATGCCGCACGAGCCTTGGCCTCACTCGGAGTGTAATCGGGAAATAAGGCTATTTGCTCCCCGTTAAAGCGAAGTGAACCTCAGGACCGGGCTCGTCGCAGCACCTCCACACAGTCCTGAAGGTAGTGTAGCTTGGCGACAATGGTGCGCGGTTTCCCTCCTTGCGTGTTGGGTCTGGAACTTCTGTACGAATGGTCAATAAGGAGGTCCTTGTCCATCTGCAGAACTTCGGTCAGGAGTTTAGAAACCGACGCGGTGGAGCTTGACCCTGGTTCCTCCGGAACACCCAGGATTCAAATGTTACAAATGGATTCAAATCGCCGCATTTTCCCTTCCATGTCATTTATTAAATGACCTTGGCAATAAACAGTTCTTTTGTTCTGTGCGGCAGAGCTGTGTGGAGCACAAGGGCGAGTTCCAAGGCAGTATGTGTGGACATCACGGTCCTTACATCCCTGATGTCCTCTTCTGGTCCGTCGTCCTGTTCTTTTCCACTGTCGCCATGTCTTCCTTCCTCAAGGAGTTCAAAACTAGCCGCTACTTCCCCACCAAGGCAAGCATGTCGGCGTGTGTGTCGTCAATTTCAGCTTCTAGCGAAGCATGTTCAGGTTTGGGTCTGTAGCTTTACCTGTGCATGTTTCTTTCTGCCGTTTCGTAATACAGGTGAGGGCAATCATCAGTGACTTTGCAGTCTTCATTACCATCGTCACCATGGTGGGGACCGACTTTGCTCTGGGGGTTCCCACTCCCAAACTGCAGGTCCCCAATGAATTTAAAGTAAGTCAACCAGTTTCAATAATGAGCAAACTTTATATTTTATAATGAGTTTTAGTAAATATAATCCTAAACCTCTGCAGCCTACTAGAGATGACCGCGGCTGGTTCATCAGACCTCTGGGACCGAACCCGTGGTGGACCGTCATCATCGCCTTCGTCCCAGCACTGCTTTGCACCATCCTCATCTTCATGGACCAGCAAATCACGGCTGTCATCATAAACAGGAAGGAGCACAAGTTGAAGGTACTTTAAGAGCGAGATCTTTTTAAGATTTTGATCCTCATTTAAATAGGTCTATGCATTTATTTTCACCATGGTGCTCGGACAATTCTTTGATTCATAGCTCTATAACACAATGACCAGGTTTAAAAGGGAACTGTTATATTCAGTTATTGCTGTTTCTGCTACCACATTGTGGAGGCTTTATGTTTTGGGTTGTCTGTGTTTCAGTTTATCCGTCTGTTCATTTGAGATTCTCATTTGCATGCTGTCTCAAAAACAAGTGAACTAATTAAAGCTTAGAATGAAACCAGACAGGGTCAAGGTCATAATTGACCCCCTGTGATGGTATGTTGAAATGAGTTAGAGTATGAGGATGTTGTGAGGAGGAGTCTTTTTCAATACATTAGCAGAGTTAAAATGGAGTAAAAAACACATTTTTTGGTTTAAAAACTTAATAATAGGCCTCCGGGTTGCGCAGTGGTAAAGTGCTCGCCCTATCATCCGGAGATCACAAGTTCGATTCCTGGGTGATGCTGTAACCTCTCTCAGCCGGAGGTCTAGAGAGAGCTGATTGGCCGAGCTCTCTCAGATGAGAGGGACTTAGTGCTCCCACATTAATCACGGCTCTACAGCCAATCAGGGGCGTCTGTGAGCTCACGCAAGCAGAACGAGCAGATAGCGCTGTCCTCCGAGTGTGTTACGCCGCCCCCCGATGGTGCGTGAGCGAGCAGTTCGAAAAGATGCGATCGGCTGGCGATTCGGAGGAAACGCGTGATAGTCTTCGGCCCTCCCGACTGAGTGGTAGTAGTAGCCTTAATGTGGGAGTCGCCTAGTCACGGGGAGGAATTGGACACGACTAAATTATGGAGAAAATCAGGGAGAACAAAAAAAAAAAAACACATAATATTTGATCATAGGATCACATTCACCTAAAGAAAAAAGAGCCAGACCCTGTGTTTATCTGCAGAAAGGCTGTGGCTACCACCTGGACCTGTTTGTGGTGGGTGTGATGCTTGGAGTGTGTTCAATTATGGGACTACCGTGGTTCGTGGCTGCCACCGTCCTCTCCATCTCGCACGTGAACAGCTTGAAGCTTGAGTCTGAGTGTTCAGCACCTGGAGAGCAGCCCAAGTTCCTGGGAATCAGAGAGCAGCGCTTCACCGGCCTCATGATCTTCGTGCTCATGGGCTCCTCTGTCTTCATGACTTCTGTCCTAAAGGTCAGTATGCTTTGACCTGTAGTATATAAAACACATTACGTTCTTTTACAAACAAGCTTTGTTTAAGGAAATGCTTTTTTTTTTTTTTTGGTCTGTAGTTCATCCCAATGCCTGTGTTGTATGGCGTTTTCTTGTACATGGGGGCGTCGTCTCTCAGAGGCATACAGGTAAGCATACCTAGTGTGCTGCATTGCATTCTTACTTTTCAGTTATGTCATTTAAACCAAGCATTTTGTCCTAGAACTTGATGCATGGGCTCACAAATGGTGCAAGACAAATGGAGAAATTTGAATCCAAGCCATCTGGAGCCCTAGGCGAAAAAAAATCGTCTGGTCTGGGCTGCCTGGGTGGGAGGGATTGTGTTACGCTATCCTGTCATTTAAACAAACACTAAACAATCATGGCTGATTGTGTGTAAACTTGAGTAAAGTGTCTAAGGGTAGAGAGCTCATTTCTCTAAGTGATTATTACATGAGCTACGGTTGAAAGGATACAGAGGAAACGAACATTAAGCTTGTAGACTGGGTTTGCGTTAATAAAGGAGCTTTTGGAGAAGAAAACAGACCAAACACACCTTTTGCTGAACAATAGTTCATTGTCTCTGTGTAATCTGGCAATGGTCATACTTTTTTTTTTTTGTTTTTTTGTCCTGTTTGCAGTTCTTTGACCGTCTGAAATTGTTTGGGATGCCGGCGAAGCACCAGCCGGACTTCATCTATCTGAGACATGTTCCTCTAAGGAAGGTCCATCTCTTCACCATCATCCAGCTAAGCTGCCTTGTCCTCCTCTGGGTCATTAAAACCTCCAGAGCTGCCATCGTTTTCCCCATGATGGTAAATCTAGTTCAAGTCTAAGAGAAAATGCTGATACTGTTTAGAAAAATAAATAAATAAATAAATAAATAAATAAAAAGATCTTGTAATCTTGATAGTGAAATGGAGCTGCTTTGTTGTACAGGTATTGGCTTTAGTTTTCATCCGTAAGCTGTTGGATTTCATCTTTACAAAGAGGGAGCTCAGCTGGCTCGATGACCTCATGCCTGAGAGCAAGAAGAAGAAACTGGAGGATGCACAGGAAGAGGTACAGCATGATCGATCCTGGCCGTTCCCAAACTTAACAAAGCTGCAACACCTTTAAGCACAACTCTGATCAACACACGAGACTAAGATGAATGAAGAAGAATTGTCAGTACTTAAGCAGAAATGTTGGATGGGTGTTTTAGACATAATTACAGACTTTTAATTAATTTTGTTATAAATGGCATCTCTCTGCTCACCTACAGTACCCATTTGGCCCACCAGGGGGCTGCGGCACACACTATGGGAAACACTGCTCTAACCAATCACTTATGTGAAAACAAAACCTTGAATCACTTCGGGAAACCTGTTTGTTCTTTTACAGGAGGACCACAGTGTGATGGTGGAGGATGAGGGAATTGTCCAGGTGCCACTTGAAGGTCATTACAAGTAGGCAAAATGACAGATCTTGTCCATTGTAGACTTTACCAGGACGATTGTTTAGATCGGTCATGCCGTGTGATTTGTTTTTTCCGTCTCTGAAAAGCTTTTCTGTGTTGTTTGAAGGGACGACCCCTCCACAGTCAACATTTCAGATGAAATGACCAAGACCTCTTTTGGAAACATCTGGAAAAGCCTTAGTACTGACGACGGCAAAAACGATAAAAGTTCAAAAAGGTTTGTGACGATTCCATAGTTCACTCCTTTTATCAGGGCTCGTAATCCTGTACACACTGTGTGCACATTTTATATGATTTTGATTAGTTTTTAACGTCACTTTATGCACTTTTCTAGTTTTTTTTTTTCTCCACATTTAGCTTCTCTTCTGTGTTAGCAGGCAAATACTATCCTAGAAATGAGCAAAAGAAAACTTTCACATGATGCAGTACAATATAAATTTCCTCACTGAAGTAAACTGTAGTCCAAAGAAGCTAGAATACATTTGATTTGATTTAATGATTTTATACACAAGTATGTGTCCTGGTTTATTTTCTTCTTTTCTGTACTTCTTTAAAGCACAATTTCTGTCTGGTCACATGGACTCAAGGCTACAAACCTTATAGGTTCATTCTCTGTCTTGTATTCTATTAATGCCTCTGAAGCACAATCATTACACCAGATCTGGGATGTGACCGTGTACATTTACCTCATTTACTGTAGTTTAAAACATATCTTTTACACATCTGTACTTTACTTTAGTAGTTTTATTTAAGGATGGTTTTTGCTTTTACTCTGCTCAAAAGTACAGCAAATATCTGTACTTCTACTTAAATACATTTCTGCATTACCTTACCTAACCACAGGGGTGAGTGGTGTATGACGCAGGAATTTTTTTTTTTTTCCCAAATATATTTATTGGCATTTAACAAAGATACAGCATAGTAAATATACAAAAACATGCATTTCAAATTTCTACTTTCCAACCCATCCCAGTCCCTCCCTTCCCCCACCCTAACTGCAAAACCGAACAAAAACAAACAACCAAACAAACAGAAGAAAAAGAGACAGAAAGAGAAAAAAAAAATAAAAAATTAATCCTCTACTGCATCTTCATGTAACAGATCAATAGTATCAATATAATTTAACACTGGTTCCCATGTTTTATAAAAGGTTTTTAAAGACCCTTTTAAAGAAAAGCGGATTTTTTCTAGTTTTAAACATAAAATAATTTATTTTATCCATCTCCCATAAGAAGGTGGGGAAGCGTGTTTCCACTTGAGGAGAATAAGCCTCCTGGCCAATAGTGTGGTGAAAGCAACAACAGTTTGGGTTGTCGAGGATAAGTTTGAATCAAAAGGAATTCCGAATAGAGCTGTTAAAGGATTTGGGGTGATTGACAATCCGAATGACTTTTCGAAAGTATAAAATATTTTAGACCAGAACTCTGTCAAGCTTGGACAGGACCAGAACATATGCACACGCCGGAGACTGTCTGCACCTATTGCAAGTGTCACTTCTGTCTTGGTATATTTTAGCTAACCTGGCGTTAGTATAGTGTGCTCTATGAAGAATCTTGCACTGTATCAGTCTATGTCGAGCACATATTGAGGATGAATTTATTAGACAGAGTGCGTTATTCCATTCTGTTTCGCACCAAGTTCCTGCTCCCATACATTCTTCACTGATTCAGTGGAGTCAGTATTTAAAGTGCCGATTGATTCGTAAAAAATCCCTGATAGATATAAGACCCTTGAAGGACCAGTCAAGAAAAACTGCATCCGTACACGATGGCAGAAAAGATATATTTTTTGCTACGGGCGAAAGAACCGATGGAGTGGTTAACCCAAAATGTTTTCTAAAAGTAACCCATATTCTAAGAGTATTGGTCACCACTAAGCTGTCTGAGACATTTTAATGCTTATAGGAAGCTGAGAACAGATCAGTGAGTAAAGGGAAAATTTAGAAAATGACAATTCCATTTGGGCCCAAACAGGATGTTCAGAGACTCTAGAAGTGTTAGTCCAATATTAAAGCTTGCTAATATTGCAAGCCCAGTAATAATGTTGAAAGTTTGGTAAAGCAAGACCCCCTTCCGACCTCGGAAGCTCAAGAACTTTTCTTCTAATTCGTGCATGTTTTCCAAGCCACAAAAAGGAGTTAGTTGTCTGGTCCAAAGTCACAAAGAAAGACTTGTTAATATAAACAGGTATATGTTGGAAAAGATATAAGAATTTAGGCAGAATTGTCATCTTGACCAAATTAATACGCCCAATTAGCGATATTGGAAGAGAGGACCATCTCTGTATATCTTTCCTGTAAGCATCCGTTAAAAGCATTTAAATTTTTCCTGAAAATAACCGTAACTGCTTTAGCAACAAAAACACCCAAATATCTGAATCCCTCCTGGGCCCATTTAAAAGGAAAAGGGTGTCTATGACGCAGGAATTTTGACACCTGCTGACTCGCTCATCATCTATAGCGCTTTATCCTGTATTCAGGGTCTGCATTCAGGGTTATCCTGGACAGGGTGCCAATCTATCTCAGAGCACACACTCACACACTCATTCACACGCTATGAGCAATTTGGGAATGTCAGCTAGCCTAACCTACATGTCTTTGGACTGTGGGAGGAAACCGGAGTACCCGGAGGAAACCCACCAAGCACGGGGAGAACATGCAAACTCCATGCACACAGCGAGGAGAATCAAACCTGGCTGGGAATTGAACCCGGACCATGTAGTGCTAACCACTACACCACCGTGCCGCCTGCTGACTATTAACCTTATTTGGGTGTCTTGCCAAAGAGGGAGTGAGAGATTTTTATTTTGTTTATTTATTTCTTTTATTTATTTATTTTACTATAAAGAAAGACTAATACAAGCCATGTACTTTTGACACTTAAGTAATTTTGAAGGTAAGTACTTCTGTTCATTTACTCAAGTACATGAGTAAATGGAGAACTTCTACTTTTACTTCTGTAATATTTACCCTAGGAAATATTTGGAAACTAGGAAACTTTGACCACCTTTGCCTTACACCTCTACTCCTGAAAACACTTAATATTCTCTCCTATTTAAAGCTTTTTATACAGCTTTTTTGTACCTTTCTCCTATTTTGACTGAATTTCTCCTCCCGTCTCACCCATTAGCTCCCTCTCCTAACCTCCCAGCTGCTGATTTTCCAAAGGTAAGATGAGCTCCCAGTCTAATCCTGGTCATTAAGGACATTTTAATCTTTTTTCTCAATATTTTTTTATTTGTTTTGTAAACTCATTAACTGCAGTCTGATTCAGAAATGTAACTGTTGCATATAAAGCCATAATTGCTATGATTTAAGTGTGTGCATGTATATGTGATGTATAGGAAAAGGATGCATAATTCTTTTTTTCTTTTCTTCATATGGCAAACGTGAGGCAGGGGCTGTCACTTGCTGTAATCAAATGCCTACTTAAAGATTAACTTGACCACCTGTCACATTTATTCAGTTATTCTTTAAAAAAAGATGCATGTCACTATCATATACACTGTGTGTGTGTGTGTGTGTGTGTATGTATGTGTATATATAATATTACACACACGCACGCGCATCACTTTTATATTTGAACCTATGACGACATGAACAGGTTTGGTTTGTCCTGGATTAACTGTAGAAGGATTTAGCTCACATATAACTTCACAAGTGGGCAAAGTTGCTCTTTAAGCATATAATCTCTGTGTCAGAAGGCATCCAGTATTTGCATGTTTCTTTTTTGTTTAAATGCATTCAAGATTTGATTCTTTACACCGTATTCTTTGTTCTTAATACTTCTGATCTGCTCTTTCCATCATAACTTGTGCTGACCTTCTTTTCATTTCTCGTTCCCATTTTTGTGACTCTATAGATCTCCAGTGAAGGGCATCGGTAGTCCCATGAAAACAGAAGAGCTGAAGGACTGGAGCATTGACCGAGAGACGAGTTTGTGATATCTCACGTTGCTTTTAAAATACAAAAGAGAAGTATAGTGCCACCGTATAGCACTAATCTATGTTTTACTGTAGCTCACTGTTTGTAACACTGTGCTCACGACTTTATTCGACAATACATGCGAGAGTGAGTGTTTAACGAATGCCTGAAAATGTGTGTTTGTAAGGGAGGAAGCTTCGTGTGAGATCCTTTTACAGGCTAAAAACCTTCACGATTTGAAGCTGCTTTCGTTTTAAACCTAGATGTATTTTTTATGTTTTTGTATTCCTGATGGTAGCTTAACCTTTTCACTATCCTTGCCATACCGTATGAAAGATACCTACTTCGTATATAAAGATATTTAATGTATTTTCAACTTCTTGAAGCGAAGGATTGCAAAACAGTCAGGTGACAAATTAAAGGGCAGAACAACACCGCGTATACGCAGTTTGAAACATCAGGACAGCTTCGGTGCACTCTGGTATCGGTTTTACAAACCCCTGGAACCGGTGCTGGAGGGATGAACAGCATTCTCGTGTGTGCCGTTTTGTGTATCGGTACAAAATCTCTCAAAGGTCTTCAAATGGATGACCCAAGGGAAGCCATAGCGTATGATTTACACTCCACTTTCGCTCTTACGCTCATTCAGTGAGATCTCGTGCTCAAGGGATGGGGATCTTGGTTATTCTCGAACAAAAATTATAAATACCTCCATCAGCAGGGAAAGTTTTAATGTTTAATGTTTTGCAGTGACACTCCCCTCTAAGGACACACGGTGTTCGAAACCATTCCAGCCAAATTCCCTTTTTTTTCCTTAAAATTTGTCACCTGTCTGTAAATATTGCTGTAATTATGATATTAAATAATAAATAAATAAATAAATAATATATATATATATATATATATATATATATATATATATATATATATATATAGAGAGAGAGAGAGAGAGAGAGAGAGAGAGAGAGAGAGAGAGATACCGACACTACATTAATTTAAAAGTATTTTCTGACATCATGTACTTGTCTATGATGCATCACATCGTCATCCCAGTCAGTGTTAAGAACTGTATATACAAGTGCAGTCAGAAGTTTACATTCCCTCAGAATGATCATTAATGTCACAGCAATATTGGGTGTTCAGTGGATTATTATTATTATTATTTGAACTGGTCTTTTTCTGATGCAGAATGCTTGCATAGGATACACACTAATCAGCCACAACAACACCACCAGGTGAACTGAATAACATTTATTAATTATATACCAGCAAAACTAGTAAGAGGATCATGGGCAGCCAAGGCACATTTACACCCGTGTTGACCAAAGGCCAGCCTGTGTTTGTATAATCCTACAGAAAAGCTAATGTAGCACAAATACCTGAACAAAAGAAAAAGAAAAACATGCTCCCCTTGATAGAAAGGTATCAGAACACTCAGTCCATCACAGCCTGATGTGTACAGAGGTCAAAGAGGTCAGGGTTGCTGATCCGGCCTCCAAATTCTTCAGATCTCAATTCAACCGAGCATCCATGTGATGTCCAACCTACAACCCAAAGCAACTGCCGTTATCATCCCGGTGCCAGAGTCATGCCCTGAGGGGCCAGACCTGCCACAATGGTACAAGGGGAACCTACACAATATCTGGCTTCGTTTTTTGCATTTTAATGTTATATAGTAGCTGGATGGCACCTACAACACACCTAATATTTGGTTGAATCTCCATTAGCAAGTTTCACATTTACGTAGCTGTCAACATGCTTCTGGTAGAAATCTAACTGGATATTTGCACAGAATTTCTTTTGTTCAAATAAACGTGGCTTTCTCAAACAAGCCAGACTTTCAAACACTGCTCCTATATTTTTATATGGTTCATATCTTTTTAAATAGTTCATATCTTCTTAAAGCGTTAAAGTTGTTCTACTTCATCCATTTCATCACCACCGTTGATGTGCACTTGTGCTCGTTGTCCTTTTCAAATCACTTAATTCTGTCCATATACTGTAAATTTTGATAATTTGAGGAAAGAATTCCGAGAATGTCCTGTGTCCTCATTATTCCATCACCTTTGTGCAGTGCACCAGTCCCACTGGCAGCAAAACAGCACCAATGCATTATGCTTTGGTGCTTTTTTTTGGATGCCAGCCTTTTAGTCCATGGTGATATTAAACATGTTTGGCTGTACACGGTGATGCTGGTGTTCCAGCAACTTCCCCTCCATGGCAAACCCGAGCCTTGGATATTCCTGGGTTGCTCCTGAACCAACCATCAGAATAAATTTACTTTCGGCTGAGGGCGACAGTTTGTGTCTTCTTCCAGACTTTATCAAAAGTGGCACCACCTCCCAATAACCTGTACTTGGGTACAATTGTTTGAACTGATCTACGATTTGGACAACCGTTCTGAGAGACTTTTTTGACTTGTGTAAAGCTGCCATCCTCCTCCTTAGATCTGGACTGAGCTCTTTGGGCTTTATTTTACTGTGCATTCCAGTAAATGCTATCAAACAAAGTCTTTTTATGTTAACCACTTTAATTAATCATCACTTACAGGATTGGGCCTGTATTGATGAACCAAGTGGGTGCATGTGTACTTTTGATCCTGTGCTACGGTCATTTCAGAGATCTCAATTAATTAAACCTTGTGATTTCAAATGTTTAAAAAAAAAAAAAGAAATTCCAGAAAAAAAGCCCAGTTCAAAGAAATCATTTAAAGCCCAATATTACTATGACATTCATTTTTGTGATGAGTGTGTGATGCTGACTGTAAGTATCTGTAAGAATAAGTATCTTGTTCAGCATACTAACACTTTGTAAGGTAAGCTGACCTGTTTATTTGTAAAACCAGCAATCAATATTTTTAAATGTACTTTTATGGACTGTTCTATGTTGTATAATGTGATTTTTTTTTTTTTTTGTCAGAATTCTTAGATTTACTATACAAAATACTGAACAGAAAATCTTTCAACTTTGAACATTCTTAAAAAAAAAAAAAAGAGCTGATACTGCATACACTTTCCGAGTATTATGTTTTACGTAAACACTGCTATAAACCATATGTCTTTTGCTTAAAGTGTAAAACCATCAAGTCTCCGCTAAGAAGAGATTCCTGTTCCCGAACAAACTCATTCACACGACTGTGCAGGCAAAATACTGACAAGTGATGCAATAATCCTTTTAATAAGAGGGGCATTATATCATGTATTAACCTGAGACAATTGACATATGATCTGTACATTGGTTGTGTATGTTTGCGTATTATGTAATGGAGTGTTTATTTCACATGTAGATAGGAATAAAATGGATATGGTGTGAGAGAGCTGGTATTTCCATGGTGATCAACAATGCTGTAATGTCTTTTGTTGCCATTTTTTTTTCCGTGTATAAATATTAAATTTAACTTGCAGAATACCGGTGCAGATTGATGCTGAGCGATAAATTTAGCATCGCTTATTTAAACTCATTTCTATTTATGATCTTAATGGACGCCTATTTGTCTTGACACCTGTATGATGTCCTTAGCAGATACGGCAAGGACATGTCATCATATTGTTCATGTGAAATATTTCCTACGTATATAAGAATTATGTACAGATTTTTTTTTCTTCAACATGCCATTGATATGTAACCACTGTATCACCTGAACACATTAAATATGTACAATTTAAATTGTAAAAAGTATTTTTTTTTCCTCAGCATATTTCTTTGTTAAAAACCTGTCTGTGTTACACAACAAAATAAGCCCTGTTTGCTGAATACATAAAGCATTTGAATTACTTTAATAAAATGACTTTGCGATAAAGTTTAATGAACGACCAAAACAATAGTTCAGGACTGAAATTTCACAGACAGTTTTGCACCTGAGCCTCCAATAACTTAAACACATCTCCTTTTATATTGAACTTTCAGCACACAGTATGACTTTGGATCAATCTCCGATATCAATGAGGATGGGTTCCCTGTTGAGTCTGGTTTCTCTCAAGATTCTTCCTTTTGACATCTTGGGAAGCTTTTCCTTGCCACCATCGCAAATCATTTCCGGTTCTTTTTGACACTTTAAAGCTGCTTTCGTGAAAACGACTACTGCACAATGTAAATAACATTTTATTGAAAAATTTTTTTCAATGTTGCAAATAGAAGCTCAAAAGACAAAATCTATTCGGACACCGTGTTCAACCACATCCATGGTCCTATAAGTTTGTAAAAGGGTTAGAATTAGGATTGGGACTGACAACAGCTTCTCACACACAGTGCATGCATCTCATGTCAAGCATCTTTTAGTGTTTTAATGTAATACCGCTGTTTGTTTTTTTTCTTGGAAATATCAATATGTTAATGTTTTTTTCAAAACATTGTGTTTGGGGCAAATTTTCAATGTTCTCCCATTAACATTTAACAAAAGTGATTCTAACTTTCAAAACCACCCTAAGTTGTCACCACAATTTTTTTTTGACAACCAAAAATTCCTGGGGGGGATAATTTGCGTGGTCCTCACCGACATACAGAACGCGGGTAGGGGAAAAATAAGTACACCCTATAGCAGCAGTTCTATAGATTTATTAGAAATGCATACACACCGCTGTTAAATTGTACCATATAGAAACACCGTCAGCAACAAGAACTTAAATGGATTAACCATTTTCTGTTGGACTTATCAATCTTTTATATCTTTATTTTAATAACATTTTCTCATTAATGTTTGAAAGAAGGGTGCACTTTCTTTTTTCCCATATCTGAATAATATAAACAATCTATGCTCTTTAGCTGTTTGCTATTTGCTGTAATGAGGACTGAACCCCTAGTAGGAATTTCCTCCAGGAATAATTAAGTTTTATCTCAACTTATCTCGGATTGAATCACATTTGCTGTATCACCAATTACATGTTGCTGCTTGGTTGATGCACTGGGTTTTTAAATAGAAGTTAAATCCATAATTTGAACGAAAGATTTCTATTAATGCGCTCATTCTAATCTCTTTCTCTAGGAGACATTTATTCAACATTTAAAGGGTCCATATTTTGATAATTCTTCAATAATTCTTCAAGTTAAGAGCTAAGCTAAGAGCTCCATTCCCAGATGAAATACCCTCATATTTTTATTTTCCTTTGTAATGAATAAAGCAATCTATCTAACGATCTATCTATGAATTCATACCTAAGCTTCCCTTCGTTTCACTTCTTTTCCAAACATGCTGTTTCAGTGTCTATGTAAATGACCTCCTGCTGAACCACACCACTTTGGAGAACTTCAGAGCTAGCAACTGGGGGAGGGGCTCTTCTTATATGAGGTCACCCTAGGGGAAAATCTAATTGGCTTGTTTAAAACTCTAAAAAAAAAAAAAAATCTAAAAATGAATAAAAGGGAATATCGCATAATGGGTCTCTTCAGGGAGGAGTCTTCCGTGTCAGAGACTTAACCCACAGTGATATTTGAACCTTAAAAAAAAAATTGTAATCAAAAGCTGCATTTAAAATCATAGCATTTGCAGATGCTGTTCTGGGAACACTCTGCGCAAGCCAGGAATACATCCTGGATGGGTCTAAAATTGTGTCTACATACTGTATATAAGCTGTGTTCAGCACTTTTAACTAATCTTTAAACAACCAGACACTTCATCTTAAGTGAGACTCCTGGGGATGAGCATACACATGGAGTTTTCCTCAGGAAACATCCTGTAACAATTCTGGTAAGTTAAATTCTGATAAGTTGTGAGATGAAGCGTCCATGGATGAAATGTTCCTTTTGTCCAGTTCGTCCAAAAGATGCTCGATTGGATTGGGATCTGGTGAACCTAGATGTGTGTGAGTGAGTGGGTGAGTGTATGTGTGTATAAACTGTCCACTAACTACAATGGACTCATGAGCATCAGACACACACACGTATTAATTCACATGCTATTTTTTTTCCTGAAGTAGCGTTAGTGTCCTGTGTTATCCAGTAGGGGGCGATACACACCAGAACAGGCTTCTGTTTAAACTGGGTGCCACGAAGAAGAAAAGTGGCTCCAGTCGAGATGTTCAAAGGGGGCAGACCTGCAGCATCGTTATGGATTTTCTCTCAGTAATGGTACAGATAGAAACGCAGGAAATAATATAAACCACGTGTTTCTTTTGTAATTTTTGTCGCTGTAATGATTCAGCACGAGGTTGTTTATAAACAGGAGATAAAATAGATTTTCTCTCAGCGCATTGCTGAGGTCTGTTTCCGAAGTGACACTTTCATTTCCTTTTTCACACAGATGCTGAAAAAGCGGTGAAACCCCGGGGCTAAAACCGGCAAATAAAGCAGATGGAGTATAGGAGAGGAACACAGGTTCTACGTGTCGAGTCCAAGTAAGAGCTAAACGGAAAACAGAGTCTCTGTTAGTCCACTAGGCGGCAACATTGAGTTACAAACATTCAGCTACAATTTCACGTCCTGGTAAAAAGAATAATAATAATGATTTGACCCGACCCATACATACTCAAACATGCTGGAACCAGTTCTGCTTTAAGTTGTAAAAGATTCAAATTCAGTTTTTCAACTTAAACCCTCTACTTTCCTAAAATTATATTTATGTATGGAAAATATCGTATCTGTTATTCCACTAGGGGGCACCATTGAGCTGCAAACCTTAAGTTACAATATCGGGTCATGCTCTGAATAAAATAAAATAAGGAGCCACTCAGTTGGTCCTTAATCTTACAGCCTCAAACAAAGTCTGCTTAAGGTTTAAAGGATTCAGATTCAGTTTTGTAAACTACAATCCTCCAAAAATCTGTGGTATTTATATACGGAAAATCAGTCCTAGTTATTCCACTAGGGGGCAACATTGAGCTACAATCGCAGGTCCTGCTAAATAAAAATAAATTTAAAAAAGTTAAGGGAAAACATAGGCCCAGATTGACCTGAATTTAACATACTCAAACATGCTGGGAGCAGGTCTGCTTAACGCTTAATGGATTTAGAATCAGTTCTCTAAACTAAAAGCATCTAATTATATGAAATGATATGAAATGTGGAAAAGAGTCTGTTATTCCACAAGGGGGCAACATAGAGCTACAAACTTTCAGCTACAATCCCAGTCCTGCAAATAAAATGCAATAAAATAAAATAAAACTTAATTGAACACTTAGTCCAGTTTGACCGGAATGTAACATATTCAAACATGCTAGTAGCAGGTCTGTTTTAAGGTCTAACAGATTCAAATTCAGATTTTTAAAGCTTAAACCATAAAATTACCTAAATTTTTATATATAAATACTGTGTATATATCCATGGAAATGAGAGTCTCTGTTATTCCACTTGGGAGCAGCATAGAGCTACAAACCTTCAGCTACCAGCTAAGGTCATGCTAAAAAAAATACAAAATAAAAATATGGGAAAACTTCGTCCCATACATACTCAAACAGGTCTGCTTAATGATTCGGATTCAGTTTTTGAAACTAAAATCCTCTAAATATTTTAAATAATATTTATATACGGGGAATGGACTCTGTTGACCCACTAGGGGGCAACATAGAGCTACAAATGCTCACTTTACAATATCAGATCCTGCTAAAAAAAAAAAAAAACAGATTTAGCCCTGGTTTGACTTGAACAATATATACACATGCATTTATGTGGTAAATTTACAATTCCCTTGATTGAAACTAACAGGTTCAAACCTTTTGTGCTTGTGCAAAAAAACAAGCTTTGAGAAGACATAGTTTGCCATGTTTGGACTGGAAGACCTCGAGTGACCTGCACAGAAATCTGACCTCAACCAACATGTTTGGGATGAACTAAACGACCAGGCAGCTTGCCTAAACTCAGTCTCTGACCTCTCTAATACTCTGTAGATGAATGAGCACATATTCCCACAGCCTCGCTCCAAAATCTAGAGGAAAGTTTCCCCAGAAGAGCAGAGATTACATATCAACTGCCCTTTTGCTGTTAATGAAATGTGATATATGTGTGGATGGTCATATATACAGTATGTGTATGTTTTCACAGCAACATTTATGCAGTTAACTTTTATTTGTGTGATGAAAGAAAATGAAAGAAGAACATAATAAAATAAAATACAATTTTGGTGTAAAGATATTCTGTACCTTTAAATCTGTAATGACTCCATTTATTAATGCCTGTTTTTTGGCATTTTTAGTAACTAACAGTCACAACGCTGTCATTAATTTGTCCAAATAATCCATGAAGGCGGAAAATATTCTTACCTATGGGGTCAAAGGCAGAAGATACACTGAAAATGCTCCGGGTGAACAAAGCCACTTCAGACCACGTGTGGATAGTGGACAGTCCATCTGAGAGTCCACTGGATGGCTCAGGATCTGAAGATTCCGTGGTGTCCGGCCCAAGCTCACCATCTCCTGCGCTTCTTTTCCTGAGATGCAGAGCGTGTGAGAGACTTTTCTCCAAAATGAAGAGACAAGAAAAACCAAGAAAAAAACTACAAGATGATGGTAAATGTTTGACAGTTTGCTGCTCTAATTACTGTGGGAATATCCTGATCTTACACTAGTGCTTTTATTATTATACATCCAAATTCTTGGTTATGTAGACTAAAGCGTCCTCTCTGATTACCCTTCTCAGATCCAGCCTCGCTGTCGTGTGATGAGTGGATGCTTAATAAAACATGGCAGCCATGGAGACGACATCAATCCCGAGGGTACACATGTTTAAAAAGTGTGTTAATGAGAACTGATTGCATTTTTTCCCTCTAAAACATGGGCTGTACCTTTTTCTCCAGGTTGTTATGGGTGCACTTGAAGCGCATCAGGGGTCGAGCTGCAAAGCAGTTAGATGACGGCATGGTACATGAAGCCTGGTCGTTCTGCTCCAGACCGCACGTCTTCCTGCAGAGGTCTGTCTAGAAAATGTGATTGGGAAAGATTTCTAGATTGGAATGGATACTAATATTGATAAGATTATTTTCTAGTGGATGATTGTTTACAGGACTCTTATATGACTGACCTTTGATTAAAGGGGATGTATATGGGGTGGCGTTCAAGTCAAACAGGGACATTTAATTGTGCAGAGTAAGAGAACACAGTTATGAGGGTATAAACTTCCTTTATTTCTCTATATAATATGCACTTATTCCAGCCTTTCACTAGTTTAATCATGGTAGAAAGCTTATTCAGAATGCCATGGCAAGCCATGATTGGACTCCCTGGTTCACATCTGAAACACTGGCCTCCCAGGAACTCCTCCTTTAATGGTCCTTTCATTTAATGAATAAACAACCTAGTTTGATCACCAAAGGTATTCTGATGTTTTTTTTTTTGTTTTTTTTTGTAGGACGAACTACTTTAATGAAACTAGTGAAACCCTGGGATAATGCATTAGTGTAGCAGGGGGTTGTATAGAGAAGTAAAGGAAGTTTTTAACCCTCATAATTGTGGTCTGTTACGCTGCACAATAAAAAGTCCCAGTTTGATTTGAATGCCCTCATAATGGTGATTTTACTCATAGGAATTTGCGTCTCTGCAAAAAGATGCGTGGGAAGCCTTCTAAAAGCAAAGCGAAGTCACTCCATCAGAGGAGAAATCAAGCAAAACACAGTGGAAAAAATCAGAGGCGAATGAAAAGGAAGTCCTCAGAGAAAGACGACACATCTGAGCAGGTTTTCCCAATGGATCTCTCCATTACCTCCAATGACAAACTGCCTGCAAATGACAACACTCACCATGAGGGTTTGCAGCGATCAGAGAAAGTCTCCAAGAAACAATCTGTTACCGATGTGAGTGGCTTCATGGACGTTCAGGCTAATTGCAGCAGCCTAGAGGGAACTCGAAGGGTGCTGAAATTTGACTCCTCTCCCACTGCTGTCGTAGCTGAAACACAGAAACCACAGCAGCACATGGTACATAAACATGCAGGAGTAAAAGTGGATTTCACAGCAAAGAACAGAGACTGTACCATGATCCTAGATGATGATGTTCTGTGTAAGGATTCGGATGTGTTCAGAACACCAACGGATACTTTCAGTACGGGTTTGAAGGTTACCAAAAAGAGCAGACCATTGGTTCCGCGTGGCGCACGCAAGGACCGCTTCAGGACTATGTTAGCTGCGTCACTCGGGCAGAGTCATAACAAGATTATTAAAGAGTCCCATCACTGATATTTGGAGAAAATCTTATTGCACACATTTTTCTTTTCAGTCTGTTCAAGTCACGATTAACCAGCCTGCATGTTTACTATCAGATGTCTGTTCAAGATGTTCGGGGTTTTTTTTTTTTTTTTTTTTTTCCATACTAACCCCTTCCAGACATTGCATCACAAGTGCTTACACAGACTCTGTTAAAAGGCACCAAGCAGTGACTTGTTAAACATTTGTTTGTTTAATTATAAATATATATATATATATATCTTGGTTGGATCCATGCTCTCATTTTTGTTTCAGTGAAGAAAAAATAAATTTGGTTGACGAGACTGTGCATTTGTTGCAGTTCCAATCTTGTCCACAAGGTGGCACATAAACCCAACCAAAAAGTTCAACAACCCAATAACAATGGGAAGTAATATATATTTTTAAAAGTTTGAAAAAAGTCTTATTTAATATTATTAAGTCAGGAAAGAGACATTATTATTATTATTGTTAATTTATAATATTGTTAAGGTTAAATAAAAAGCAGATTTTGTTTAAGGTTTAATGTGTATATATATTTATTTTAGAGTTGTTAAATTAATAGTTTTGTTGTTAAGATGTTACTGTTCTGCATCTCTCTCTCTCTGTCAGATTGCGGGAAAATTATCTATTTCCTAATTAGTAATATATATATATATATATATATATATATATATATATAAACCACTACATTCATCTATACATGAATCACTTTGAATCATAATTTGTAGCTTCATCTCTCTCTCTCTGTCAGATTGCGGGAAAATTATCTATTTCCTAATTAGTAATATATATATATATATATATATATATATATATATATATATATATATAAACCACTACATTCATCTATACATGAATCACTTTGAATCATAATTTGTAGCTTTATTTGAAATAATCCTATTTTAAACTAATTTATTTGGGCACTCGAGTCACTCATAATGTCTTGTAAAACATGATAATGGTGTGTGTGTGTGTGTGTGTGAGGGGTAAAAATCTGACTAAAATCCAGTTCTCTGTAAGATGCAGCGAGGGGCTGTGGTGCTCTCGCTCGTGATTGGTCGAAAACTATCCGAACTCGAAATCTCTGTCCAATCAGAAACGGCGCGTGCTGCCCGGCGCGCGACACCTGCTCCGAGTGGAACAGGGAGAACGTGCGGACTTGAAACCGCGAGCGCGTGCGCGCACGAGCTGAGGACATGATGCGCTCCGAGCGGATCTGATGGTGACTCTGTTCCCTCCAGCACCTGGGCTTTGATCTCTGCTCTGCTCCGCTCCGCTCCACACTAACGCTGCTTCTCCTGTAACTGGAACAACATGCACGGAGTTGAGCTGTGAGTCGATCATGAAACCTCATTTACACTCGTACAAAGTCAGATTAGTCTAAAAGGTCAGAAGTTTTTATTCTCAATGTGGGTTGATTTTGAGTAGTTTATTTTGAACCATTATTTTGCAATAATCTTGATGCCTTAATCACAAGACAAGGGTTCTGCAAGCAGTGCAATACAAAAATAATAAAATTATATAACTTATTTTCTGTCTGTTCTTGCAGTCTGAAGAGCATCTTAATCAGTGGACCTGGTTTTTAAGGCGCTTGTTTATGTTAAAAACCATGAAGATGAAGCATCTCTCAGCTCTGCTGGTTTTGTTCTTGCACATGGTAAGATATTTGATTTTATTGTTTTTGGATGTGAGCTAAAATTGTTGCAAATAAATAAACAAATTATATATATATATATATAGATATAGATATAGATTTATATATATAGATATAGATTTAGATATATAGATATAAAGCAACACTTGAAGAAATTTCTTGCCGCACAACGGATTTGGCGATATTTAGTACATCCTGTATATTTTAGTAAAGTAAAATGAGGCGAGCAAAAACATTTACTGAGGGCAAAAAACTTCATTAAACAATAAAAGAAGTAAACCAATTAAAATGTCACTTAAAATTTTTTAAATAAATAAATAAATCAGTTTGGTTTTTCTGAGATTTAAAAGTACAACTTCTCTCAACAAAATTGAATAAGAATAACAAGAATTTCTTAGACATAATGCATTGTACAAATGAAAGTTCTAACACTACAGTATTTTTAGACACATTTAAAAAGTGGCATTGTGCATATCTAAATAGATATTGGACCATGTTTATTAGTGGTCTTTTACTTCAAATCCAAAACATTCAAAATACCTTTCCTCCATTAGACAGGTCTCAGCATATTCTTGAATATTCCATTATTTAGCTCTACACCAGGTGATGTGGGGAATACACTAATCTTGTGCAGGACGGGATGTCTGTACTCCAAGACCTTAGACAGGAACCTTTTCTATTTTATTTTTTGAATAAATAAAGACTCATGGTATTTACGTGATATGCGCTGGTGTTCTCGTCATGATGTAATTTGCATACAAGAATCGAGCTATTCTTGATGCGGGAATAGCTTAGCATCATATTCCTTCATCCACGTCAAATCACAGCGATGCACTGAGACTGTAAAAATTCTATAGAATTTGATAAGGAAATCTTGCTGTGCCGCTTGACTTTGGCTGAGACTCAGCAGAGGAATCTGACAAAAACAATGAATTCCTGATTAATATGAAACAATACAATCTCATCCATAATGCATGGACGTTCTGTTGAACATTTGTGAAATACGATGACTTGAACTGCTGAGTGGAGCGGGGGAGAAAAAAATAAATAAATAAAGATTACGTACAAATCGACAGCCTAATCACACACGCCTTAGGCTAAAGAAAAGACAATTCCAGTAATCTACAAATGACCTACAATAACTGGAAGTTATATACTTAACTTACACTTTTATTGAAATAAAATGAAAAACTATCAATTGTGAGCCGCACATCAGCTCCTCTCCTATTCGATGTAATCTTTCCCAATCCTCATCCATTTTGTTTAAAACTACTTTGCAGGGTACAGGGCTGGCTTTCCGGACGTCCAGCCAGAGTACGAGGTATTTTTAGTCGGTCGTTACTGCAACAGTGTCATTAAATCCTAGTTAGTCCATGGAAAATATTTAGTGCAGATTAAACCGACAGATAGCAGTTTGCAGAGCTGCAGCATGCTACGTTCGTCTAATCCGTCTCCTGAAGAAATCCTTAATCCCTACCAAATTCTTCCTCACACAGAGGCATGATATTTATTTTTTTAATCATTAATTTGAAATGGGACATGTTCATGGTGAGGCCCACACACACACACACACATGGAAAGGACAGGTTTTTAGACTTTAAGGCAGTTAAATCACAAATGAAAAAACAGCTCAGAACGCACCACGTTATTATTATTATTATTATTGTTTTTTAAAAATTGTAATAAAATGTGCCTACACTGGATTACGTCCCTAAGCTGATGATTTCTGAACAGGTTTTACTGTATGCTCGAGTCAAATCATTTCCTCTCTCACACTCTCCAGTCTCCTATCTTCACCCCAGCTGGCTTCTGAACCTCAACCGAAGGTGTATATTTAAACGTCTAGACGACCAATCGAATAAGCCTTCACTTCCTCGACCCCAATACACCCCGGCGTATTTCCGTTAACCAGCATGCGTACGTGTATTTGCTTTCTCCGTACAGGACTCCGTGCACCAATAAACACCTCAGCAGTCTGGTGGCCTTTAAAGCTCCGAACGCTAACATTAACTCGGCGTTCTCATCTCAGAGAAGTGTTGTCAGCGTGAGGCATGCTACTTAGTCTGGGATAAAAAAAAAAAAAAAAGAGAGAAAAAAACTCTGCATATTTAACTCCGCAGGCGAATCACTGGGGTTGTGTTTGCTTTGTGAATTGTGGTGCCTTAGTGATTGATGGTAGCTGTGTGTGTGCGTGAGAGAGAGAGAGAGAGTTTGTGTTAATCTCATAGGCGGTGTGTGTGATTATGCACAGGTGAGGGCAGAGATAGTGCACGCATTGAAGCGGTATCGTGGGCAGACTGTGTACTGGGTGTTCTTGTGGAGGTGAAGTACCTGGAGAAGTGACGCAGCACCTTCGCTTCCCGCTTCACAAGCTGCAAGTCACCTTCTTTTTGGAATTTGGGTCCCATATTGGGCCGACATAACGCATGACGTCAGAAATAGTGACACAGTTTGAGAACTTGAGGTCTGTTTGAGAACTGTCCTGTTGTCTGCAGTTAGATAGAGAGAGTAGATAGAGTACTTTATTAATCCTGAAGGGGAATTGTAATGTTACAGCAGTCAGTTCACTGATTACGCAACAACATACAGGCAACAAGGTGCAGAAGTATATTACAGCTAGGTAAAAAAAAAATATATAAATAATAATAAAAAAATTGGCAGCATGGTGATGTAGTGGTTAGCACTGTCGCCTTGCACCTCCAGGGTCCGGGCTCGATTCTCGTCTGTGTGTGCATGAAGTTTACATCTTGTCCCCGCGCTTGGTGGGTTTCCTCTGGGGAATCTGGTTTCCTCCCACAGTCCAAAGACATGCAGATTAGGCTAATTGGCCTTCCCAAATTGCCCGTAGTGTGTGAATGAGTGTGTGTGTGTGTATTTATGTGCCCTGTGATGGATTGGCACCCTGTCCAGGGTGTACCCCGCCTCGTGCCCTAAGTCTCCTGGGATAGGCTCCAGGCCCCCCGTGACCCTGAATACAGGATTAAGCGGTATAGATGATGAGTGAGTGAGATATATATATTTATTAATATTATATATATATATATATATATATATATATATATATATATATATATATAATATGAATGAATAATAAAATTATACACTTATGATCGCCAATGGAAGCCCACAGTAGGCGAAGTGTCAACCCAAAAGCTGCTTAGGTCACAAGCTCTTACACTGTAGAGCAAATGCTCTCTCTCTCTCTCTCTTTTTATTTCCTTTAAATTCCTCTAGAGGTTAAACGGGATGCTGTGGTTAAAGCCTATGAAACCTCTCCGAACAAACCAGGCTCGTGTGAAGTTTGAGAACTCCTCGGCATGATAGGCATGATGGTATCCAAATGAGTGAACCTGAGAGCAGGGTGTGAAGTGTCAGGACCCAAGAGGTTTGCAGGCACTAAACTTACTATATAGCAAAAAAACTAATGCTTGGTCACCTGACCATCTTTACCCGTATGTGCTTGTCGAGCACTTGGTTTCTCCTGCTGGATCACATCCAGATTCCCTTAAATTTCTATCTAGAATTTTTTTATCAGAGATTGGGACATGCCATCACTTAGCGCTTTAATGTTACCGCTCTGTTTCTTTTTCTTTCAGTAACATTACTGTGAGCTGCATCATAGCTCCCAAAGCGCTCTACTGTAATATGGTGTTTGCACAACATCTAAACCGTATCCCCCATTTTCACAGAACAGATCTCTGACTCAGACAGTTTTTTTTTTTTTGACCCATTCCGGCTGCTTTATAGGCTCATATTTTGGTTGAGTCTACTAGCATCAACAGCATGTTCCCTAGTGGTCCAGTGGTAAGCGCGCGGTCCTCTCAGCACAGTGACTGGAGTTTGAATTCTGCTCATGACATCGGTTTGGTACTAATGCTATTTGTTAGGGGAATCCGTTCAATGCTATTGAAAGAGCGAGTTCTGACCAGCGTACAAACAAAACCTTTCTTTTATTTATATAGATGTCTGGGAAAACTTCAGTTGGCCCGAGGGGTTTACCTTGTTCTGCAAAAAATAGGGAAGTAGACGTGCAACCTCCATTCCCATGGTCAGATTTATGTAGAAAAACGTGCGCCAATCTCTTAACTCTATGTTCAGTGACTTCACAAACAGACCAGATCCGCTTCCTGGCCATTGACCCAAACGTTCTAAACTCTACTGCTGCAGTTCTGTATCAGGGGTTTATAGACTAGAGTTTCATACCCAGAACCTCATATTAACTTAAACACATTTCCCATTATACTAAATGATCAGGATAACCCACAGATCAATACCTACTATATCTGTCTGATGTCACCTAAATGAGGTCTGGTTCCCCTCAAGCTTTCTTCCTCTTGACATCTCAGGGGGTTTTTCCTTGCCACCTTCGCCATCAGGGACAAACTGATCGCTATTTATTTATTTCCATAATTCCTTTGATTCTGTCCAGGTGCTTTCCAACATCGAGCGTTAGTGTACTAACACGTGTACTAGTCAGTGAGTAACTGCCGATCGGTTGGTGCGGGATGAAACCAGGTGAAGTTCTGTAGGTCCCTGCATGTCTGCATGTATTTCAGCTTAGATGGAACCAAATCGTTTGTCAGCTCTGCTGTTCGTCTGTAAACTCTACCGGGAAACGTTCATTGAAAATGATACATTTGATTTTTCTCCAGGGAACCGTTTTTTCTCTCACAAACTCATTCATTCTGTGGTTCAACAGCAGTGTGGTTTCAGACATCATTCGCCGTTCGTCTTGCGTTCCATCCGAGGACCTTTCACCGGTATAATAATATTAACGCAGCTTATTAACGCTATTCTACACACAGACAGTCCATCGCTAAGCTTAATCTCTTTTAGTGTTTATAAAATGTTTTGCCAAAACAGTTTTTCTTATGGGGACCAGACAAATGTCCCCACATTGTCAAGACCCAGATAGTGTGAAGGAGATTCGGGTGCATGTTTGTGTGTGCCTATTGTTCATTCAGACTTATTGATCTTATTACCATAAATGGGTAATGGAATTGTATTTTAACTGGATTTTTCCCCGTTTTTTTTTTTTTTTTGTCTAAAGGTCATGTGTGATGCAGAGCCCAGTGCAGCAGTAGCTCCAGTAGGATGGAGGGAAAACGAAAAGGATAAAAGCATTTCCCGGCACAGTTCCCGCTCAGACCTCCTCAAACCCCTGTGGCTTTACTCACACCTGTCCCTAACCAGCGAAGCCCCCCAGCAGCTCGCGGTCCAGGACCTGTGGGCCTGGCTGTTTAATCGCACAGAAGAGAACGAACAGAGTCTAACTAGAGCGAAGCGGCGGCCCATCGTCAAGACGGGCAAATTCAAGAAGATGTTCGGTTGGGGTGACTTCCATTCCCATATTAAGACAGTCAAGCTCAACCTACTCATCACGGGCAAGATCGTCGACCACGGCAACGGCACGTTCAGCGTCTACTTCCGTCACAACTCCACAGGCCTCGGCAACGTCTCCGTGAGCCTGGTGCCCCCCTCCAAGGTCGTGGACTTTGAGATCACCCAACAGGAAACTCTGGACGTCCATAAAGACACCAAGTCGTTCAACTGCAGAGTGGAGTACGAGAAGACCGACCGGAGCAAGAGGACATCGTTTTGCACCCACGACACCGGCAGGGTGTGCTTCCAGGAACAGACGCAGAGCCACGTCTCCTGGCTCTGCTCCAAGCCCTTTAAAGTCATCTGCATCTACATTGACTTCTTCAGTGCCGACTACAAACTGCTGCAGAAAGTCTGCCCGGACTACAATTACCACAGTGACATGCCTTATACCTCCATGGGGTAGAGCTTCGAACCCGCCCCGGCGTACTGTTACGTGTCTGTGTGTGGAGTTGAATTTCTGTCATCACAGCCCACCGTTCCTCGTTCCCTTGTTGTAATGAGAGGGCTGAAGTTAAGTCTAGGCTGAAGGACCTGCTGTGAACAAGCCTCACTCGAGATTGAAAGAATCCTAAGAATCTGTAAAGCGTTCAAACCCCGAACCCAGCTTTTGATAATGTTACATCTTTTGCATGTTCTGACCATTCGGGAAAAAAATGTTGTAATAGTATCTGTAAATTTGGTCAACAGTACACAAGTGGACAGAAAATCTCACACTTACCTCATGAGTGTCAACGCTCATTTATTCACCTTGAACCATGAATTCTTACCAGATAAAAGAACAAAAAAGATGTTTTTGATGTCTATGATAACATTACCCCCCTTACATGTTCAGTGACGTCTTTATGCTGTATGCTGGAAAGCAAACTTTAAGATGATCACGAATACCGCTTCTTCTTCTTGAGTCATCTTGTACAAATCATTCTGATCATTAAAATTGTGTGATCTCCAAACACTTAAGACTAACTCTGTTCTCCTGAGGTTTTAAACACTGGCCTGAGTACAATGCAAACTGAAAAGACAGGAAATATAGTAGTGTTCTGACTAGAGCTGTGAATCAGAAGGTGGCTCAATTCAAGTATCGCATTTTTTTTGGTTCAAATTGTTTTCGTCCAACTGCACATTAACTCAAAAGAAGAATTGACAATGTTGCGTAGATGGACAAGTCTTTATTTCTCTAGACTAATGCACTTAACTCATGATCACTTTCTGCTGAAACACTGGCCTCCCAGGAACTCCAATGGCCCAAACATGTGGAAGTGGCTTGGGACTGCAGAACCAGAATGCCTTTGATCAAAACAGGCTGTTTTTTTTTTCTTTTCTGTCCATTAAAGGAGTTCCTGGGACGTGAAGCAGGCAGTCTGATCACAGCTCCAGCGTACTGAGAAAACTCTCTACCTTGATGTTATTCAAGCACTAGCACTGCAATCATCAAAAGTCTGTTTGACTGATTTTTAAGAAATGGCATTTTTTAGGGCATTTATATTTCCTCCGGTTTACCTAAATGATTAATAATATTAAAGTGTGAATCGATTCAGAGTTAAAACGGACCCCATCATCCGGAGATCGCGAGTTCGATTCCCGGGTGATGCTGTAACCTCTCGCAGCCGGATTGATTGGCCGTGCTCTCTCAGAGGGGAGGGATGAGAGGTACTTAGTGCTCCCACATTAATCACGGCTCTACAGCCAACCAGGGGCGTCTGTGAGCTCACGCAAGCGGAAGGAGCGGAGAGCGCTGTGTTACTCCGCCCCCAACGGTGTGTGAGCGAGTAGTTTGTGGTAGCCTTAATGTGGGAGCCCCCTAGTGACGGGGAGGAATTGGACACGACTAAATTAGGGAGAAAATCAGGGGGGGAAGACCCAATGATTCAATTAATTCAATCGACAAACGAAAGATTGATTAAATTACACAACTGATTAACCTCACAAATCTGTCGTTGTGACAATCCTGAAGTAGTCATGGTCATTTGACTATTAGACAATATTATATGCACAGACATATAACCATATCTCACAGACCACATGTATACAGAAAGGTTTTAAAATGAAAGCAGGGTTTCCTCTATTGATAATGCTCGTTTTTTTGGCTATAAAACATGAATGTATTTTTGTGTCAGCAGTTCCAGTGCACTTGGGTGCTGCATCAGCTTTTGTGTTCATAAAGTTAATTTCTACACTTGCTGTATAAACTCGTCGAGAGTAATCTCAATAACCCTGAAACTCCGTTTAGATTTATTCACCGGATTACGGATGCTGAAGGTCTAAGCCGATACCTCAAGCGCTTCAATCCTGAGCTCAGTTTAATGCCAGTATGGAGGTTTTAACTTTAAAGTTCTCACCGTCTTTCTCTGGGATCTCCAGCTTCCTCAAAACTTGAAAAAAAAAAAACCCTAGGTGGACTGACTATCCTCAATCGACCCTAGGAGAGCACATGAGATGGACTGGCATCCAATTCGGAATGTTCTCGCCTCACACTCTGTTCCCGAGATCCTGACCAGGATAAAACGTTCACTAAGGATAATGGAATTAATCCTACCATCATACACAGTGGGCCAGTTTTTTTTTTTTTTTTTACTATTGTGAGTCCAAAAAGGAGCAAAACCACTTGTGCTTTTTGTGTTTTAATTTCAAAGCAATAAATCAAAGTTCTTTTAAACCACAATACATTTTCCAAACACAAAGAACTCTGCCGTTTCGTAGAGTAAGCAAAGCTGCTAATCATAGAAAATAAACTCCATACAACTAAAGTCAAAAATAAGTCTGTGTGAAAAGGGGAAAAAAACGTCTTGTAAACAATATGATAAACAAAATCTTCATATTTACCCAATAGTTAAGGAGGTGCAAAATATCAACATGTTCAGTTCTGCTTTCATGTAATACTCATAATTACATACTCAGAAAGAATGCATCACATTTCACCAAGTATTCTAATGCAGAATCTCAGTTAATACTTATGCCCATATGTACTGATGGTAGGCGCACTGGTAAACATTTCCGAAAACAACATGGGCAACATCATTTTTAAAACGTATCAAAGGAAATGATTTCGCACTTGACGTGTGGATCCGTTTTTCATTGTTTTGTTTTTTTTTCCTTTTCTTCCCCTCCTCCAAAATGTCAATATCACAGGCAGGGCTTTAAACATTCTGGATGCCAGTTAATGTGCCCCTGTTGACAACACTTCACAGACAAAGGGACCTAAACATCACCTTAAAACTACGGTGTTACGGAAGAGTTAGTGCAATCTGGACAGGCCTGGAGGGGGAGGGCATGTCCTTTAAGGCCATTTATCAAATGACAAAATCACTGAGCAGAGAGAAGCCAGCTCGGAGGCGGCCATTTTAAAGCTGGTTCCTTCTTCTTCTTCCTCTTCTTCTGCAGTGAGCAAAGAGCACTGTGAGCTAGTGCAGTCCTCCAGCTGGGCTTAAGTAAAGGAGAAGGGAGTGACAGGCCAAAGGGAATCAGGGCTGGCTGCTGCTTCTTTCTAAAGAGTGTGCGAAAGGTCAGGACTGTTTGAGCCGTTTCCTGGGAAGGCCGAACGGAGGGCACTGAGCCGACGCCAGGGCGCGAAAGGCTTCAGCCACTAGGTGAGGATGGGACTGGATCATGGCCTTCCAGCCTGCGGTCTCCATTATGTCTGCTGCATGGCTGAAGAACCAGAAAACAAATGGAGTAAGTGATTAGCGTAATGAAGAATGAGTAGACATGGTTGATATTAGAGAAGCATTATTGCGGTAAATGTTTTTCTTCACATCATCTCTATAAAGCAATTAGGGAATCAGTGCAATGCTTATTGTTTCTGCAAACACACTCCCTGTTCAGACAAAAAGCATCTGAAGAAGGACCTGATGCAAGTTTTGACTTTATCATAGTTTATTCATTAAGTTCAACTAATTCTGAGCAATTTAGTTCTACATTCTGTAAGAACAATGACTACACAAATACTTTTTTATAAAAGAGAGGATATTATGAAAAAAATTACTTTTTAGTCATATTTAGACAATCAGCAGCGTCTCCAGTGTGCATGCAAAAAAAAAATAAAAATTCCACTCCCTGCTTAAAAGCTAATAACATTTTCCTCCTAATGTGACATCATATAATAAGAGCCCCTCCCCTGGCTTGTTTCTCAGCGGTACCTAATTTACACGCACTAAATTTTGAGGAAAAGTAAAATAAAGGTAGTCTGATGCATGAAGATGCATTATTTGTGAGGTTATTTTAGCTGGGGAATTAAAACACACTTTAGGGGAGATCTGAAACCCTGGTTAACTTGTAACAGAAATACGTGTGTATATATATATATACACACACACACACACACACACACACACACACACACACACACACACACACACACACACACACACACACACACACACACACACACACACACACACACACACACACACACACACACACACACACGTGGACAAAATTGTTGGTACCCGTCGGTCAGTGAAAGAAAAACTCACAATGGTCACAGAAATAACTTTAATCTGACAAAAGTAATAATAAATAAGAATTCTATGAATGTTAACCAATGAAAGTCAGACATTGCTTTTCAACCAAATGAACTCATGGAACAGGCCTGGACAAAAATGATGGTTCCCCTAACTTAATAGTTTGTTGCACAACCTTTTGAGGCAATCACTGCAATCAAACGATTCCTGTAACTGTCAATGAGACTTCTGCACCTCTCTGCAGGTATTTTGGCCCACTCCTCATGAGCAAGCTGCTCCAGTTGTTTCCGGTTTGAAGGGTGCCTTTTCCAGACAGCATGTTTCAGCTCCTTCCAAAGATGCTCAATAGGATTGAGGTCAGGGCTCATAGAAGGCCACTTTAGAATAGTCCAATGTTTTCCTCTTAGCCATTCTTGGGTGTTTTTGGGTCATTGTCCTGTTGCAAGACCCATGACCTGCGACTGAGACCCAGCTTTCTGACACTGGCAAGGAACATTTCTCTCTAGAATCCCTTGATAGTCTTGAGATTTCATTGTACCCTGCACAGATTCAAGACACCCTGTGCCAGATGCAGCAAAGCAGCCCCAGAACATAACAGAGCCTCCTCCATGTTTCACAGTAGGGACAGTGTTCTTTTCTTGATATGCTTCATTTTTCCGTCTGTGAACATAGAGCTGATGTGCCTTGGTAAAAAGTTCAATTTTTGTCTCATCTGTCCATAGGACATTCTCCCAGAAGCTTTGTGGCTTGTCAACATGTAGTTTGGCATATTCCAGTCTGGCTTTTTTATGATTTGTTTTCAACAATGGTGTCCTCCTTGGTCGTCTCCCATGTAGTCCACTTTGGCTCAAACAACGACGGATGGTGCGATCTGACACCGATGTTCCTTGAGCATGAAGTTCACACCTTGGATCTCTTTAGAAGTCTTTCTGGGCTCTTTTGTTACCATTCGGATTATCCGTCTCTTTGATTTGTCATCAATTTTCCTCCTGCGGCCACGTCCAGGGAGGTTGGCTACATTGGTCACATTATTTTCAGTATTTTCTAGGGGTACCATCATTTTTGTCCAGGCCTGTTCCATGAGTTTATTTTTTTTAAATAATTCTGTTGAAGCATGGTTGAAAAGCAATGTCTGACTTTCATTGGTTAACATTCATAGAATTTTTTAAAATTATTACTTTTGTCAGATTAAAGTTATTATTATTGTGAGTTTTTCTTTCATTGACCGAAGGGCACCAACAATCTTGTCCATGTGTGTGTGTGTGTATATATAAATAAAATACCTTTAGGATCGTTCTCTTGGCTAATTAAATGCATCACTAAGATAAAGTTTATTTGCAGAGTACAAATATTCAGTACATGTTTTGTTTTATGTTTATCATGACAGTTGATATCAGTAGAATATGTGCATACGCACTTGCTGTTCCAGTTCTTCCCATCTTTGCAGCCCAGTTGTCTGAGAACGCTGCATCTGGAGAGGAAACAGGTGGCGTTACAAAAATATTTGCTCCACTTACCGCACCGCTATAACAAAAACCTGTTGAGACGATTTCCTGGGTGGTCTCCTTCTCTTTGACAGCTTTAATAAGCATCTTAAAATGTTGATATGAAATGTACATTTCACTTTAAATTAATTACAGGACATTACTGGACTTATAAAATATAAAGATAAACTATATGTACAATTCTAGGTAAAAGAGGCGCATTAAAAGATTCGAGTGTACTCGAGCACGTTTGTCTTTGTGTGTTGGCTTTTTGATTGTGTGTGAAAATTATTTCCAGAGACACCATTTCACAATCTAAATTCTGGAATATGCCAGTGCCATCAGGGAATATAAAAACCGCACAGATGTGATAACCTGGTCATTCGGTACATTCAGGTCGTCAGCTGACTTTATTTTATTGCCACATAACGTTGCTGAGTCTCGACCTGAGCGACTGAAGCAACCTCAGATCATAACCCGCCTCCAGAGGCTTGTACAGTGGACACTATGCATGATGGGTGCATCGCTTCTTACCTTGATGCACCATTCACTCTGGAATAGGCTCAGTCTGACCTCATCAAACCACGTGACCTTATTTATTGCTCCAAAGTTCACTCTTTATACTCCTTTATACTGAATGCTTTTTTCCTGATGAGTCTCACTAACAAGTGGTTTTCTTACAATCACACAGCTGTTTAGTCGTCATGACGTTGTGTGCATATGGAAATTCTCTTTAAATATTAATCAATCAATCATCGCTATGGGTTTTAATGTTGATTTTTTTCTCCCATGCAACGTCACCAAGTGTTTTTTTTCACCCATTTTTTATGAGGGTTCTCAACCTAGTTCCAGAAATTTAAAATCTCCTTAGTTGTTTTCTTTGCTTGACGCAGCCCAATAATTTAATAATTCTTCTTAAATGGCGACTTTTTTTTCCCCTCCTCACAAGCAGTGTGTGCATTAGGGGTATCCAGTCACACAAGAGTTACGGTTTGGTACATATCTCAATTTTGAGCTAGTAAACAGTGGCAGAGTCGTCAACAATGTCTGAGCACATAAGGAATGCACACAGAGGCACGTATCTTTCTCACTTAAAAAGTTGCACAATAGGAGTAAGTGCGCTACCTACAGCAAACACTGCAATCACATGGTTCTGGTAGATATGGACTATTTTAAGGATTTACACACACCAAAAAAAAAAAAAAAAAAAAAAAAAAAAAAAAACAGTCCGGCTTTAACTGGAGTACATGGTAAATATATACCATTATATTTATGTTTAAACTACAAACACACACACATACAGTAGATGGACGTGCAGAGCATTTCTGAAGCCAGACTGTATTCACTGAGATTACAATGTGCACTGAACCAAGCATTCAAATGATGATTACCGTTATACCCCCATCATACACGTGTGTGAAGCTGGAATGGGGCAAAACTAAACAACAACAACAAGAGAAAAGGAAACGAGAGCAGGCTTGCCTGTTGATGAAGTCTATGGCTTGTGCTTTAAGCTGTTCTGCACTGTGAAGGTCTGCTAGAATGAGGATGTCTGCCACGTTCTCGACAGACAGGCTGTTACACAAAGCCTCCTCGCACATCACCTTCAATCTCTCCAACGCGTACTGAAGAAACACAGAGAATTTGCAGATAACATACCGAGCCAGTGACTCAGACACTTCATGAGATCTTATCAATTAGTAACTCGTTTACGGCCGCTCCCGCCTCACCTTGTCTGCTGCAGCTAACAGATGATCGGCCATTTTCTCCAGGTTTGGAGCTTTGTCCGTGTAGATGAAGACCATCATCTCTCTAAACACGTCGGGTTCGACGTCACTGATGTCCACGCGGTTCTGTGGACACAAGAGTTAAATATCTTTAGAAATCATCTGTTTTGAAAGAAACTTGCTAAAAAGAATAATTAAAAAAAATTAAAATAACTGATCCTAAAAAAAAAAAAAAAAAAACATCTAAAAAAGCTCTGCACCATAACACACACACGACTGTGACTCTACCACAGGAAATGGAACATGAATGCTACGCTGAGCACAGAGACGCAAAACAAATTGTGTAACTATAGAAATAGATAATCTGCGGTAAAGCAACTTTTTTTCTGAATAATCTGTCGAAAAAGTGACAGTACCCAGGAAATTGTTTTTTTTTTTCCTCTCTCTCTCTCTTTACCTTTTTACTCTCCTCCATTTTGTGTTCGAACATGGCATTGAAGACTGGAGACCTTGCTGCAACAAAGCAAAAAAAAAAAAAAATAAAAAAAAGTTAGTGGTTTAACATCGAATCCGACAAAATAATTTGATCTGTTCAATCGGCCACACCTGCCAGGATGGATTTGTGTGCTTTAAACTCCTGTCCTCCCACAAACAGGCTGCAGTCAGTGAACCGGGAGCCCTCCCACAGGCTGCCCAGGTCGTCAGCCAGCTGACACTCAGGCACCTTTAGCATGTTCATATTGGATTGACCGGAGATGTTCACCGAGTCCTGCACCACGCTCACCTACAGTAAACAATCAAGCATGGGGAAGGAAAGAAAAACTCAGTCATTACAAAAACAGCACACAGTAAACACTGTTTTAGGTTTTTTCATCGAGGCACTTTCACAACAGACACGATCGTGCAGAGGAATTAAATCTCTCAGTGAAAACTAACAGCGTCGTCTCTGCACCTTTAAATCAGGAGGGGAATCCCGGACGCCATTTTTGTTTCAGAGCTGTTTTAGGACAGTCACCTTGGGGCTGCAGTAGTGATGGGAAGTTTGAATCATTTTAGTGACTCGGTTCTTTGAATCTCGATCATCAGAATGAACGAATCTTTTTTCAAGTCATTTAGTTCATTTCGTTCTTTTGACCAGAAATAAAATAAAATGTTACATTTTCAATAAACAGACCCCCAACACGTCTACATACAGTGGAACCTTGGATTACGAGCATAATTCGTTCCAGAAGTGGGCTCGTGTTCCAAAACACTCGTAAACCAAATCATCATTTCCCATAAGAAATAATGAAAAATCAAATATTCGTTCCACAGCCCCAAAAAATAAATACATAAAAATAATTAATACAATCTATAAAATTAAAATAAAACAAATTAATCTGCACTTTACCTTTAAAAAAAGTACAAATAAATCCTGACAGATAAGTGTTTCCGCTGGTGCGCGCAGGCACACACAACGGAAACACCGCATATTAATGGAATCTGTGACGCTCGGTGTCAAAATAAGAGTCGCATGCGCGATAAATGATACTCGGCGCTCGTAAACTAATACTTGCTCGGTTTCCGATTAAAAATGTATTTAAAATCTTTGCTCGATTTGCGGAACACACTCGTAAACCACGTTACTCGCAATCCGAGGTTCCACTGTATACAAATTTTATACATTATAAACAGAATGAGCAGCTCACCATCATCTGAGTCATTCGTTCTTTTGAATCTATTGCACTCATAGCGTCTATGGGAGTCACGTGACAAAAGAACGAACGATTCGGACCAAAGACTCAAAGGTAACGACTCTGTTTTTCTGTTTCTTGTACATAACCTACGGAGGTTTTGCGATGCATTGCGCATGGGCGCCCAGTAGAAACTGAACGAATCACTCTCCGAGACGACTCGTTCCTCTGAGTCACATTAAAGACTCGTTCAAAAAGAACGAATCGTTCATGAACGACCTATCACTAGGCTGATTCGCTAGGCAAGTTCCTGTAGTTGTCACATATATACCTAATAAATATATATTTTCCAAACAGAAATAACAGTACCTCACAGAAAAGTGTAAGCTTGTCATCTGGTAGAAGTCCGTTCGCTTCGTCAAGTAAGAAGTCCCGCCTAATGAACTTTTTGAAACCCCAATCTTTTCCCTGGACAAATCGATATGCTCGTTGACTTTCTAGAGAACAACAAAGCAAATACGATTAAGTTAGAAAACACACATACACATGAGATTATAACAGACTGTTTTTATTTATTTATATATTTTTGGCTGAGGGCTCACCCATGGCTTTAGTTTCTTCTCTTTTGGCATTCAGCAGGGAGAACTTGAACTTTGCCCGCACTTCACTTTTTGGACAGTTTACAAGGAGTAAGTAGAGGGACAAATAATCTTTACTCTCATCATCTAGCCCTTTTGGATTCACTCTTAAACACCTACAGAAAAGAAACATGCAAGTAAAAAGAAAAGAATAATTAAGGTTAGGGCAAAACATTTCATTTTATCTGACTTGGTGTTGCGTGGTGGCAAGTTAATATTAAAGAAATTACTTTAAGGGGGAATTTTAGGATAGAAAGTTAACCTCACCACTTCATTTTGTCGTTGGGACCAGAAGAGAAAGTGGAACTTTTCAGCACCTCTCCCATCTCCTCTCGGCAGAAACTGAAGTTGTTTATCGTCCACATGTAGGAGAACTTCACTACTTTGACCTGCCATGAAAGATTTTTTTGATGCATTAATAATTAAACATATATTGTACATATAACGGAGTGTAGCACTTCTTCTAAACAGGACATTCAACATAAAATAAAAAATATGCGACGGGTTAAAATCCTGCGAAAAAATCTCTGTATGCTTCCAACAAGAAAAAAAACTTCAGGAACTTTAAGGATGAGTAATATTTCTGAGTAGAAACATGCCTGTGCATCAATATTATGACTCAGAAAGGTGATTTAGGGGTAAGCATAAAAACGCATCATCAAAAGATGCACTCTCACTCCAATACTCATCTGCTGTATAATAATTACTAGAACTGGATTACTAGAAACGCGAGGTCTGAAAGTGAACCTGCTTAGAGTTGAAGTTTAATACATAATAGCCCTGATCGTCTTTGACTCGAGAGATGAAGCCTGACCTGTCACCTATATCCACCCTTAATACCTCACGGCATCGGGAGAGAACACAAACCCTGTCCTGAGTCATTCGACTCATGACTAAACACTCAGCTCTTCACCAAGAGCTCGATTTAGCACTTTGTTTTTGTTTCTTTTGCTTAGAATCCACGTCTTGTTTTCTTTTCAACCTACTCGACAGGCTTTTTGGACACAATTCCTACAGTGAACCAGCACGAGAACCTGTTTTCTTTATTTTTTAGGTCAAGGGTGGATGTAGTAAACATGAAGTCATCAGTGATTTAGAACCCTAAACTAAGTGGTAGTGATCCTCAGCATAAATCATACCTGGTACTTCCTTTTTTTTTTTTTTTTAATAGTATTTTTTTTTCCTGCAGTGAACTCCAAGATATTCATTCAGGATTTCATTTTCTTCCTTCCAGGAGACACAATCGCACTGGGAGGAGTTCAGTGGGGTCGACCTCAAGGGTGTAATAATCAGGTGTCCACATACTTTTGGTATCGTTAAATATGTAGATGCAGACTCTCTCTCTCTTCTTTTCTCTCTCTCTCACCTGTGTGTAACACCAGCTCTCCGCCACAGGTCCTGATGTCATCTCCCCTGGAGGAGGGGGCGTGGGGACCCGTGACATGGCCAGCTTTATCCTCTCACGTCCCGTATGAAGCTTGACCTACACACACACGCACACGAGAAAAGTGTTGTAATAGGACATGCCATCTGAAACAACAGTATGTAATATTGATATCTTGAGTTACTGTGTGGTTGGTTGATTATGATCCTCATCCCTTACCTTGTGCTCAGAGAGGGACAGGTTGCTCATGCCATCCCTGAGAGCATGCTAATAAGACACAGGACTCCACACGCTGCTCTGATACGGCTTCAACACTGCATGCTGACTTCACACTCCTCATAGCCCATCCTACACACACAAGAATTAAGAGTTTATTTTATTTTTCCTGCACAGCCAAATTAACTCAACTTAATAGGATCCTGGTTTAAGAAACCTGAGAATTATCTGCAACAACACAAAGTTATGTTCAAGTGTTTCTCATGCATTAAAGCTTGAAAAAAAAAGTCCTTCAATGAATCACAATCAATCACACTGATTCCTGCTCGATGCACGAATGTCTACATTTCAACTCTGGACGTTGTTCTGGAAAATCTGCTTAACCAATCAGATTGCTTTTTGAACTTTTTGTTGCTGTTGCCAACTTTCTCACTAGATTTAACAACTTGTAAAATCCCTTTAGAAACTTTATTTATTTATTAATTCGTTTTCAGAGTTTAGCTACTTTCTCTATACGCGAGTCGCAAAGTAAGCTGGCTGCCCTGTGGCTTCAACTGCACATAGGCAGAAAGGACCTGATGTTGGCTCCCTCTTGCACACTGTTCCACTTGACCATGATGGTGGTCTTGGACTCGGCTGATGCGGACAGCCGTTCTCGGATGACTTGTGACTGCAGTCGCTCAATAATTCAGGACTGAAATTCCCACGAACAGTTTTATACGTTCTCCAGTCACCAATATAAAACACCTCTTGTCTTATACTGAACGTCCAGCCTCCTAACACTCAGTATGATGCAGCTCAAATCACTGCTATCCGTTATCACCCGAATAAGGATGTGTTCCCTGTGGAGTCTGGTTCCTCTCGAGGTTTTTCTTCCTATTGCCATCTCGGGATGTTTTTCCTTGCCACCTCCTTTTCCTGGTCACCCTCAACTTGCTCATCAGGGACATTCTGATCATTTTGATTTATAAATCGGTCCTCACACGTTTCAAACTCATTTCCCTATATTTGTGGTTCTGCAAAGCTGCTTTCCAACAATAAAAATGGCTAAAACCAGTATAATAAATAAAACTGAACGGAAACTGCATGAATCAAAAAAAAAAGAAAAAAAAGAAAAAGCCAATTAGCAAATTTTCCAGCCGGCTTTAGCTAATTCCCATTGAAGATTGTTCAGTCGAGCAAGACGTCCGTTTGTTAAAAGTGAAAAGAAAGCACCAGCATTCGATTCTTTAACTAAACCACGTAAACATGACATAACTCTAAAATAAACACAATACCCTAAGGCTGGTGTGATGTACGTCTAGGCATTTAAATGATAACAATGCCATAGTAACCAGTGATAACTGCAACTACATACAATATACATGCATACATAATTTGGAGGATTGCAAATGTGAGAATGCACATATCATAAAAAAATATGGCAAAAAAAGAAAGAAGAAAGAAGAAAAGAGGATTGTTTCTTCCCCCGTAAAATGGCAGCTGATCCGATTAACACATGAACATACAATGATTTACTCAATCTTGGGAAGTCATCGGTATTAACTGACTCAACCCAGCCCCAAATCTCACATGCTCTCTGTTGTGAGAGAGAGAGAAACATTTACCAAGTTTATTAATATAATCTAAAATATATTAGTGTGCTCAGCGTTGCTTTCTGCCAAAAAAAATGCAGTGTTTTATTATTTTTATTTTGCCATTTATTACATTTAAACAGCAAACAAACAAACAAACAAAAATCCCAACACTGCGTATTTGGCAGAATAAACATGAGGGTTATTATTATTATTTTTTTTAAACCAGAGTTCTACAAATTTGTTAAAAAATTGAGGCAGAATTTAACAGGGATGGGAATAACAAGGGACGTGGCAAAATTACTGACACCCATACTTGTTATATTGAATAAACATGAAAGGATACGTTTCCTTTATCCAAATATGAGGTTGTAATCATCATAGCATGTAGTGAAAAAATTGTTTACCAAGATGATGTGCAACAGTATTAATATACTGATCAGCCATAACATTATGACCACGTCTCCCTTCATCATCAAAACAGTGATGCGCTCTTGTGTTCAGGCGTTTCTACTGCATGCAGCATTAACATTTTCCTTGATTTGAGCTACAGGAGCTCTTTATTGGATCGGACTACACGGGTCAGCCTTTACTCCCACATGCAATCACTGAGCCTTGGCCGCCCATGACCCCGTCTCTGGTTTCACCGGTTTTCCTTCCTTGGGAGAATTTTTGGTATGTCCTGGCTACTGCAGAACACAAAACATCCCCCAAGAGCTGCAGTTTTGTAGTCGCTCTGATCCAGTTGTCCAGCCATCACATTTTGATGTGTTGTAAACAGAATTAAAAAAAAAAAAAAAAAAAAGTAAGGATTTGACTGACTTGAATAAAGGACAAATTAGGTGTGTGGTCATAATATTATGGCTGATCAGTGTATACACACAAAAGGAGTCAACTTCAAAAATCTGAAATTAATACCACAAACAACAACAAAAACATCATCATCATCAGCCACCACATCCTGACCACAGGAGAGCCGGTGTGTGTAACATGGTGGAAGACTTAACTGCTCTGAGCCGTTTTGTGGTTTGTGGTCGAGGGTCTTTTGTGAAGACTGACTGCATGATGAAAAGGCAGGAGATTATACACAAAAGCCACAATATGAGACATATCAGTATCGTCACATGCAGCCTGATAAGAGACAATACTGAAACAGAGCATCGCATTTTTATTTTAAAAAGACAACAAGAGCAAACCACTGTAATATTAATAAACTGTATTTTAGGAGAAGTAGATCCTGATTTCTTTTTTTTTTAAATAAGTTCAAATTTTTATTTGAATCTTTTTCACGTGTTGATTTGAACAACAAAACTAAAACTTGTGATTTAAACTGTGATATTATTAGTATCCGTTTGATATTATTAAATGTACCATTCAGTACTCAAACCCATTTATCCTACCACCATTATACATTGAAAACGTGTATTGAAATTGCTCGTGTTTGTTTTGGATAATAATGCCTCGTAGCTAAAATATCTATTAATTTATTCACCACAAGGGAGAACTTGCAGATTACGGTTTGCAAAAAAAAAAAAGGGAATATTGCCGCTCAGGAAAAGACACAACCAATCAGAATTTATCTGGTCATTCTCTGCAATGTTGAGTATGTTGCCAGATTGGACTCTCTTTTTCTCAGAAGCTGATCTAATAGACATCAGCTATATCTGGGAAAAGGTGTCTAGAGCAAGTAATGAATATGAGGATAATTTCCGTGAAACAGCATAGGTGCTTTAAAAAAAATTTGAGCTACAGTACTGATCTTATTTGGCCAGTCATTTTTTTTTTTATGTTAATTGAAGTATTGCCTAAGCATTTTTTTAACACTGATCTGGCAACCTTGGAGCAGAGAGCAAGTGAAAAAGTGTGTGTGTGAGAGAGAGAGAGCTGAAGTGAGAGAAAAAATACTTTGTGTGTGTGCAAAAAACAGTTTGTGCTCAAGAATACAAAAAGATAAGAGTCCAAAATATGTGACGGCGCACAGCTGCAGTAAAACAGTAAAAATTTTGCACTATGAATAAACTACACCCTTAATCCACTGTTCACATGCCTGCAGAACCGATGGAAGAGATCCTTACGAAGCACTTTAGACCTTTAGTGAGTTACCACACTATTCATTATTGTTTTTTATTCTTCTCCTCGTTTAAACAAACTGGATAGATTGTTTGGATTTCGTAATTTTTTCCTCTCACATAACCAATTTGCACAGATCTTTTTACCATTAATAACTAATTAGTGCTGCACAATTAATTGCAAAAAAAAAAATCAAAATTGCAATATAGACCCTATTAATTAATTATTTAACCACAAATGAATATTTTGGGGTGATCAAATAAATATTGGCAAACATTCTCTTAATGAGATCATTTGTGCCGTTATTGGTTGTTAGCCTGGATAAATACTTCTGAATAAAAAAGAAAAAAAGGCACATTTAATAGTTACATATTGCAGTTTAAATCACATTCGCAATACTTGTCAAACTAATCTCAACCTGTTTCTTTAATCTAATTGAGTAGCCCTATAATTAATGATTTGTTCATTATTGAGTGAGAATTTTGCAAAACAAATAAACAATGCAAACAAATTCTCCTGACTGTTGCTTATATTACCTAACCCTTTTGCGTTTGAATAACAGCACGAGTCCAGATCACAATTTTGATTATTACGCTACATATCTGCTCTGAATTCTGGATAGTGCAGAGAAAGCATTTTTCACAAGTCCATGAGAGCCAAATAAAATGAAAATGTGAGCCTTGTGCTTAAAATGTGCCATAAGGGTTTCTTCTGATTAACTTGAAATATTAAGTACAGTCAGTATTCTTCATGGCAGACAGGCTTCCACTCAAACGTCACATTCTGTACAGTACTACCTCTCTCTGGTGCTGGGGTCAGTACCGTAGTACCGTACACATTTGTAACCGTGAATTTTGTGAAACACCAGGATATTTTAGCCCAAAGCATGCTTGTAGAGATGGAGGAAGGAGGAGGAAAGAAAAAAAGAAGCAAAGATAAATAAATAAATACATAAAAATACAGTGGTACCTTGGATTGAGAGCATAATCCATTCAGGAAGCATGGTCATACAGTATATCAAAACACTCGTAAATCAAAGAGGATTTCCCCACAAGAAATAATGAAAACCCAGATTATTCGTTTCCACAACCCAAAAAAATAAATACATAAAAATTATTAATACAAAATATAAAGTAAAAATAAAACAAATTAACTTGCACTTGACCTTTGAAAAAAGTAAAAATAAAATGTTTTACATGCATACACGTAGTCACAGTGTTATAGTAAACAGTACACGCGTGCACGGATGTTGATTATACCAGTGAGAGACGCTCACTAAGACCCAGCAGGGGAGATGACAACCCACAATTCCGCAGCACAAGAGAGAGAAAAACCATTGGCTCAGTTGTGATCACGTGACGCTCGAAGTCAAAACAAGAAGCGCATACGTGATACATGATACTCCAAAGACTTGCTTGTTTTTATATATCTATGCACACACACGTAAATATAAAAACACACATATATTGTGACAGTAGAATCGCAGTATCGTGATATCGTACTGGAAGGTCCCTGGCGATTACCGTCCCTACATGCTTGCCGCTTGTGTGAGGTGAAGCCAAAAGTAATCCTTTAACTAAGATAATGGTGATGGATTTCATGATGAAGAATGATCCTTGGTACAAAAATATAAATAAATATTTAAACAAACAAACAAAAATACCCCTCATAAACACCTCACCCCGCACAAATCACAAAGGGGGGGGGGGGGTGGGGGGGGGAAGGTTTGGAAGGATTTGGACACTACTGGAAGCACATGCGCCAGCCTTCATGCGGATCTCTCAACATGTGTCTTCAACATTACGGCGGCAAAGCGCTATTAATTACTTCATTGTGTACGTGTGTGTGCGCGCATGTATGTGATATTCTCAAATGATGAATTGAACCAACTAATACGTTACAGCATTCGAAACACTACAATGTGTGCACCATATGTTTAAGCTCTTTGCATGCAACAGTCATTTCTCATGAAGGATGCCAATCAGAATACATTCAGGGTTCGTAACAGCCAGGCGGCCTGCGTGATCTTTTTTAGCTTACTCGATAGGCTAAAAAAGCTTTACTAGCAGGGGGGGGAAAAAAAGAAGAAAAAACATAGGCAAAAACTAATATTAGAGCTGCTAAAGCATTTCCAAGCCTCTCGTTTCACTAAAGCATGTTAAAGAGCCATAATCGCCAAACGGAGAACACTTGGAACGGGAGTGAACCTTTCAGCCTGCCAAAATGTCTCGAAGGGTACAGCTTAATTATCCGGGAAATTACAAAGCATCCTAAGAAAACATGCAAAGAATGCCTGCCGTTGGCTCTTCCCTCTGCTAAATTTAAGTGTTCAGGATTCCACGATCAGAAAGAGATTTGGCAACAATGAGACCGACAAGAAATAGGAATAACAGCAAGAATATAAACAGGAACATAATAAGACGCTTGTCTTTCGTGGCTAAGATGATACCCAAGTCATGTGGGAGAACGCTCCGTGGTCAGATGAGTCTAAAGCGGATTTTTGGGATGCCACAAGTCTTATTATGTCTGGTGGAAAGCAAACAGCATTCCGCAGTAAAAAGCATCACACCGCCAGACCTGCTGGAGTTACCGGGATGACTTCGGTTAATTCCAACAGAACATGAGCGTGACTAAAAATAAAAATAAGCACGGTTAAAAAATTGAAAATAGATAATAAAAATATCATTCCACAAAGAAGCACTGTGAGGAAAAACTACTGAAGTGATGTGAAAGGCTGATTTTCAGTTAGAGGAAGTGTTGTTTGTTATTTCTATATTCATGTTCCCTTTAGCTAATATTAGAATGAGAATAAACCTGAAGAAAAAAAAATGCTCAAACAGGAGAGTCATATTTTATAAAAAGGTGAAGTGCATGTAAGGTTAAAAAGAAATCATTTCTGATTAATCCGAGTGACTAATCGTTTTTTTTTCCCCTACTGAAGCACCACTTCACAGTTTAATCCTGCGTGATTAGTCTTTTAAGATGACGTGCTTGTCAGACTTAATAAAATCTTCCATTCTATAACATACGGTCAGACTCCTCTCGCACGGATCTCAGATAAACGTAAATGACTGTTCTGCTTACGTTATCAATCAGCATGATCTGAGTTGGTGCAGAAAATGGGCTAGCTTTAAACAGAAAGCGCTATTGTGCAACAGTGATAAAGTTATGTCGAGATAAAAAGTTTTTTTTTTTAAAGAGGGGGGGGAAGGGGGAGGGGAGACAATGTTTCAGTGTTGCTTTAAGGCACAAGGCGGGGTACACCATGGTAGGGGTGCCAACTCGGCACACGGCACGAGGATACACAATCCCACACTACGGGCAAATTGGAAGCACCGCTCTTACCTACACCACATATCTGGACTGCGGGAGGAAACCAGATTACCTGGAGGAAACCCACCAAGCACATTATACAGTATATATAATTTACTAAGTCATTTATTTACATAAAATAATACAAACTAATAAAACAAAGCCTTTGGGATTGCTATGAAGTGTTGTTCTTATTCAGTAGAGTCACATGACGTGTAAACTCCATAGAAACACACTCAACACTACACTTCCTATACCCTGTGAACTTTATTCAATAATCTTCACTCAATCCACAAAAGATGTCCCAATTGTGCAACCCGCAGTAGCATAGTTACATGGGGAAACAAACTAAACAAAAATATACCCATTGTTCACCGTCCTCCTGCCTCATGTCATGTCTGAACCTGAACTGTTTTGTAACTACATCTGGCTGACCGCTTCAGACAAAACAGGCTTAGTAACGAATGCTCGAGGGCAAACAGTGTTCCTGCTGCGACCCATTGTACTCGTGCCTCTGGAGGTGGGCGGGAAACGACCGCCAACGCGGGGAAAGCGTAACAGAGCGGTCATTCAGCACGGGATTCCCGATCAGGATTACCCTGCACTAAACATACCCGACATCGTGACGGCTCACACTCGGTGATGAACAGACTTGCGCCTTTTCATCAATTTCTACTTGATTTTAATTTAGATGATGTAAAAGTGACTGGTGTTTCCAAATATTAATCACTTGCAATACTGGCAGTGGGAGTTCTGGTTATTTTGTTCTGTGGTGTTTGTTTTATTTTCTGGATAAACTGAAAACAACAACAACAACAAAAAAAAACTTGTAAGAAGTTATGCAATTAATAGAGGTGTGAATCATGAGTGGACTGTTGGATCGATTTTATGCATTGTGGTTTTTAACCGGTTTCAATTTGATTCAACAGCACTAAAACGTTTCCGTCTGGTTAGTCTCAATAAAAATTCTTAAGTAAAAAAAAAGTATCTAAAAATGTAAATGGTGTGTATATTGTGTTTCAGTATCATGTCTCCTACAAAGTAATGCAAGAACAGAATTCCACAACACATGAAAATAGAAGCAGTTTCTAGTTTGTGCAGGAAATCTAACGAAATCAAGTTAATTGAATGAACCAGTACAATTAGTACTAAAACTGTCCTGAATTAATTGATTACACAATTGGTTGATTGATTTGATAAATTGAATTAACGAGTCAGTTTTCGATTCCGAATCAATTCACACTTATTAAAGTAAACTTTCCAGCGTTAAAATGTTTAAAATTGACAAATTCTTAAAGATATATAAACCACAGTCTACAGAAAAACTAAATACGTTTTGCATCATCATCAGATTTGTTCCTCTTCATATTTTTTATTTATGAGTGGTTGGTGCAATACCGTCACATGTTGGAGTGCAGCTCAATAGATTGTCAGAAAAATTTTAACCGCTTAAAATGATACATGACATTTTTAAGAAACAACATAAATTATAGATACTTTTAGTAGTTTTTAATACTTTAAAATGTTCTATGAAATATAGCTGACTAAGACAAATCATAAAATGAAACATAAATGATATTGCAAATTGAAATGACCGAAAATCTAATTGAATAAATAAAACTAACTGCCTACAATTCACAAGGTTTTTTAACGCTCATCACCGATCCCCGATCACAGGAATCAGAATCGGTCGATGGTGATCACGGTGCGTGGGGGTTACTGGGATCTTTCATTTAAATTGTTCTATTTATTGTACAAATTTAGTTTATGTATTTTCTATTTACAGCAGTATAAGGATTCTTTATATACTGTAATATAATTAAGATCTGTGAACGTATCAAACTCAAAGTCTTTATGTATTGTAAGGAACATATGCAACATATTCCAGTACCTTATTATTTCACATAGATTATAAAGAAACTGAAAGCAACAGAATGGACTCCACTCAACTAAAGAGCAAACATTTCAATTCCATTTAGATTTTTGAGAGACATATTTTCTCACGAATTTCATACTAATTTTCTTTTGATTCTGTGCTGCTTTGCGACAATGACCATTGCAGAAAGCGCTATGTAAATAAACAAATTTACTTGATTTAACTAGCATCAGGGGGCTCTCAGGCCGAAATGCTCATTTAAAATGCGGCACATGGAACAAGGCTGCGTCGAGAAATAAACTGAAACTCTGCACCGAACGCTTCCAAACAAACGCACACATCAGTCACATCAACCAATTATGGCTACTTATTATTAAGCAGCAAGGACAGGCATTTCTTTATAAATATCACAATTTCTGCATTTTTTAAATGATAGTCTGTTCCTCTTATCACCCAGAATGTGTGCAGCTGTGCTGAATAGTCGCTCATGGTCAGCCCGCATGTATGGATTGGCAAGGTCCAGAGCTGGGAACCGCTCTTTATTTCTCGGTTCACTCTTTTTGAGCACTTCTGCCAGGGAGCTTTTTGAGCACTACTTCTACAGGTGGTTAAACGAAGGATGGACTCTCAAAATTTAGCTGTTGCCCTTGTGGATAACTTTTTTATACTCAACTTATTCACCGTGCGGTGTTCTTAAGCGCCCATTAAAGGCTGTTGTGTTAAAGCTTTCACCAGATATTGTCCCACATGGTTTTGCTAAAGGGAAAAAAAAAAAAAAAAAAAAAACATATTGTGAATGGGACGTCTTCTAAAGAGACTCTGTAATATTCCTAGACTGCCGACGTCATGCTGATGTATTTTACATCGTCACGATTGTATCGGTTTATGTGATCAGCCGGTTGAAAGACGACAGATCTGTGAAAATTAAATGATTATTGGCTGATTTTAAACAGTAGCTGATTGATCGGAGCTCCCTGAATTCGCAGCACTAATTATTACCGCTGCTTAGATACTCACAAAGCCTTTAAGCACGTCTTTCTCCACAGCTTAGGGAAGACTCAGACACTTTAACTGTGCAGCCAGCAATGTGCCATCTGTGTTACATACGATGGCACAAAAAGTGTTATTCTTTTCAACAGGAAACTCGGTATGAGATTCAGATCAGTAGTTTGCACAACGTTTTGAAAATTGAAAGTTTGATTTGCTGCTGCAGGTTAGACTTAGACGCGAGGACCAACAATTCAGCGATTGTGTCCGATGCATCAAAACACATTTAGTTCACTTCTTGCCAAGGATCAGGATGCCATTTTGCCATAACTTACATATTACCCACATGAAACACTGAAAACTCTAAGAGCTCACACTCACCGCGTTTGGTGTGCTGAAATTAATTAGACGAGGCACCTCGATGAGGACTTGCAGACCACAGCACTTGGCAGATGAGAGGAATTCTGGGAAAGGCCACTGCCAACAATATGCGAAAGCGAACCCTGTAACGTAAATATAAAACTACTAAACCAAAGTCATCTAAAGCCTCTTGGGCTTACATTAAGCATTAAATAAATTCAATTTATTTTACATTTTCCATTTTTCAGTGTCAACATGTAGACTTAAACATTCAACTTAACCACACTATACACATTCGACTCAACTGTAGATGATGTGAGTCATGTTAAGAGTGTTTTCGATTCTCAAGAGTTCAAATCTTTATTCTTGAAATGCAAAGGTGAAAAAGCAACCTCCGAGCACTATTGTTTCATTTGCCTAATTGTATTATGCAGAACTGGAAGTTGCCTGAAACACAGCTGTTACTTTCTGCAAGCCTTCAGACAATTGCTTTAAAAAAAAAAAAAAACTTTATAGAACAGGTGATACAGACAAGATGGCTGAAGTGAAGCATTGAATCAAGTGCGCTGCAGCCACGTTATGGACGATTTAAAAACATTCACAAATATCGCAATGTAAATACACTGTCAAAAAACAAATAGTTTCACACGTGTCTCTGTTCAAACATGAAAACGCCTTCTTAAAAACAGCAAATCAGTCAACAACAGCAACAATAATAATAATAACAATAATAATCATCATCATAAAAAAGCAGACTGGAAAACTCAACTAATCAAACAAGTTAAACAAGCTATGGCACCAACTGATTTCAGTGCGGCCTTGTGATTTTAGACCCCTTTAGGAACTTCATATATAAATGAATAAATAAATAAAGAGGCTAACAACTAACTTTGCTTTGCAACTTAGTAGATATACATGACCGTGCTGAACTTAATACGGCTGTCTACCTCACATCATAGCTGCTGTTATACAAGATGAAAGAGCAGGTTCACTCAACTCACCATCATTGTGTAAAGCGTGAGTATCAAAGATCACCAGCATTCTGCCAACGAGCGTTCACAGATCACCAGCGTTCCGCCAACGACCGCTCACAGATCACCAGCGTTCCGGCGCTCACAGATCACCAGCGTTCCGCCAACGGCCGCTCACAGATCACCAGCATCTTCCCATCCGACCAATCGCTGATCATTGACATTTCCCCACCGACTGACCCCTGATCACTAGTATACCCAATGCCTAATCACTGATCACCAGTGTTTCCAAATGTCCAATCGTTGAGCACCAGCGACTGACCCCCCTCCCCCCAGTATGCCCAACGACTACCACCCCCCGCCCAGTATGCCCAACGACTAACCCCCCTCGCCCCCGCCCAGTATGCCCAACGACTAACCCCTCCGCCCCCGCCCAGTATGCCCAACGACTAACATGCCCCCGCCCAGTATGCCCTACGACTAACATGCCCCCGCCCAGTATGCCCTACGACTAACATGCCCCCGCCCAGTATGCCCTACGACTAACCCTCTAGTATGCCCAAGGACTAACCCCCTAGTATGCCCCCCAACCCCCCTCCCCCCGCCCAGTATGCCCAACGCCTAACCCCCCTCCCCCCGCCCAGTATGCCCAACGCCTAACCCCCCGCCCAGTATGCCCAACGCCTAACCCCCCGCCCACTATGCCCTACGACTAACCCCCCGCCCACTATGCCCAACGACTAACCCCCCGCCCAGTATGCCCAACGACTAACCCCCCGCCCAGTATGCCCAACGACTAACCCCCCGCCCAGTATGCCCAACGACTAACCCCCCGCCCACTATGCCCAACGACTAACCCCCCGCCCACTATGCCCAACGACTAACCCCCCGCCCACTATGCCCAACGACTAACCCCCCGCCCACTATGCCCAACGACTAACCCCCCCCCCACCTAGTATGCCCAACGACTAACCCCCCCCCCACCTAGTATGCCCAACGACTACCCCCCCCCACCTAGTATGCCCAACGACTACCCCCCCCCACCTAGTATGCCCAACGACTAAACCCCCCCACTCAGTATGCCCAACGACTAACCCCCCCACTCAGTATGCCCAACGACTAACCCCCCCCACTCAGTATGCCCAACGACTAACCCCCCGCCCACTCAGTATGCCCAACGACTAACCCCCCGCCCACTCAGTATGCCCAACGACTAACCCCCCGCCCACTCAGTATGCCCAACGGCTAAACCCCCCCAGTACGCCCAACGGCTAACCACAGATCACCAGTGTTCCCAACGACACACCCCTTATCACTGGTGTTCCGAATGCATAGTAACTGACCACTGTTCCTACCAATCAATCACAAATTATTCTTGGACATACTAACAACTATAATAGTAATAATAAATGATGAACTAAATGCAACATTATTCATTTCCATTTCTGATTCTATTCCATGTAAAAGGAAAACACCTTCCTCCTGTATTTACAATAAACCCTGACAGAGCACTGTTACAGCATAAACAGACTAATATGCAAACTAGGGCGTGACGTCACCTGGCCACTAACTGACTGTTTTTAGCTGCAGGCAACAAAGCACAACAAAGCTAAAGTTAACCAGGGTGATCAATAAACCCAGCGATAAAACAAAAAAGTTTATTTACGGTTAATGTGGAAAGAGATGAAGCAGCTGAGAATAGGCACGGGGGGAAAATGAAGGGGGAAAAAAGACAAACCAGGATATGTTAAGGCATAAATAAGTAATAAACAAGGCAGAAATCCAGGTTGCTAAACTCATACTAAAAGCCCAGACCCCTCTGTCCTGCTGGGTGAGACTAGTCTGGCAGCAGAAACTATTAACTTTTATGCAGCGCTAATTCTCCTGTAAGCTAAGATGCTATGTTTAATTAGCTGTAACCGAGAGAGTTCACGAAGCTTAAAATAAAACAATACGTAAAAAAGAACGGTCCAGAACAACATGTCTTCCTTACAATCATACAATTAACCCATGTCTGTGCGTGTTGTGTGGATAATTAGCACAGAAAACAGAGTTAGGGAGAGAGGAGGAGACGAGCAGCTAGCCACCGGAGCTAGCAACCTCGGCCTAGATTTCCACACGGCCCAACACAAGTGATCTACCGAAAACAAAAGCAAACTAATCATCTCGGGCGGCATTAAAAACAAAGAAACCGTCACCGAACAACCCAAACCCGTTCGTTTTTATCGCAGCACAAAGCGACAGTCTGTGTTTTTATTGCGTGTATTTCTGTAAAAGAAAAACGAGAACGCTTTCTGTCTTTTGTGTCAGCCAAGAGAGCGGCGTTTAAAAATGAAAAAAAACAAAAAAATCTTTTACAAACCTCTCCGTCAATCCTCACAACCGGTCACAGGAAATCTTTCACAGATACACGCGGACCATAAGTTATAGTTATATTTGTATATATATATATATATATATATATATATATATATTGGTGAGACTTTTTGGGGGAATAATAAGTGGCTTTTCTGCCGTTCAAAACAGCTCAGCGCGAGCGCATAGCGGCGTCTGCAGTTCTGCCGGAGCACGGTCTGCGCATGCGCGTCACTCTCAGCGGCACTCTCTCCGAACTTCCTCCTGGAACCGTCCGTCCCGCACCGACACCGCCTCAACCCGCGGCAGCGTCCCGGGCTTTATTCAAACATCACCCGGCCGTCTTTGAAAATGTCCTTACATTAAAAAAAAAAAATCACAGACAAACTTTAAAAAGTCAGGACTCTCTTCTTCGCTTCTGTTGCAACTTTTCCCAACTAATTCAAAAGTTTAAGCAGCCGAATACGAAACTCAGAACGCGATACCGAGAATGAGATTCAAATCTAAAAAGGTTTCACAACAGACGAAATGTAATATAACAGGGCGGCACGGTGGTTTAGTGGTTAGCACTGTGGTCTCGCACCTCCAGGGACGAGGGTTGGATTCCCGCTTCCGGTCTCTGTGTGTGTGGTTTGCATGACCTCTCCATGTTTGATGGGTTCCCCCCCCCACAGTCCAAAGACATGCAGAATAGGTTAACTGGCATTTCCGAATGGTGTATGGATTGGCACCCTGCCCAGGGTGTACCCTGCCTCGTGCCCTAAGTCTCCTGAGATAGGCTTCATGTCCTAGGACCCTGTACAGAGGATAAGTGGTTTGAAAGATAAATGAATGATGTTGCTTTTTATTTTACATGCTGCTTTTCCTGCACATTCATTCATTCTTCTTGTATACCGCTTATCATGAACACAATAATTTATGGACTATTTCGTGTATACCCTGTATTCTATACACATTCATTCATCCATCCATCCATTCGTCTTATATACCCCTTAACCTATCCACATTCATTCCTTCATTTAAACTTGTATACAGCTTATCCTGTTCACATTCATACATTCATTTATCTTGTATACAGCTCATCCTGTATACTGTGCATTCATTCATCCATGAAAGAATGAATGAATTTATTTATTAATGCATCTTGTATACAGCTTATCCTGGACACATTAATTCATTCATTCATTCTATACCGCTTATCCTGGACACGTTTCATATACAGTAAAAGGCTGTGAATAATTAAGCGGTATAGAAAATGAAAAATAAATGAACTAATTTAATTTAACACAAACATCATCATTTTCCATTAGGGCACGCCAAGCTGTTGGACTGAAAATGTAACCCTTCAATGCATTGCTGTTTGGTTTGATTTCTTCAGAAAAAAAAAAAGAAGAAGAAGAAAAAAAAAACAATCAGCAGGGGGGGGTTTCATTTTAAGAATTAAAATGCATAGGTGTCAGTAGTGAATGCAAACTATATTTAAAATAATTCATGCTGCATCGTTGCATTTCAGTGTGTGCTTCTGTACAGCTGTCCACCAGGATATGTGACGTTTTTTTACGCCTCAGCCAGAAACAAAAAAGCTGTAATGAGATTCTATAAGAAACAAGTGGAAGTCATTAGCGAAGAGATGCCTAAGATAGAGACATGTTTTGTCTTTCTTGTTTCTGTGCCACAAATACCCATGAAATGTACTTCAGACAGGAAGGAAGCTAATGACGCAACAACATTTGACAGAATTTAGACTTTTGAACTTGCTGTGACCTTGATTCTGTTTGGTTCAATTCCAAAATTGAATTATATTTTACATTCTAGAACATAAGCCTGAGATATTATTCTAACAAGAACCTTGGATGCGTAGACAGATGGATGGATTGATATCAAACCTAATAAACTAAAGCATAGAAACTGAATTACAGAATCAACACTAAAAAAATGATTTATCACAAGGGTGTGTGTGTGTGTGTGTGTGTGTGTGTGTGTGTGTGTGTGTGTGTGTGTGTGTGTGTGTGTGTGTGTGATTGCCATTGCAAGCCATAAAAAAAACCCCTCTATATTTAGTTTTCCTTGTGAGACCTCATTCCAAACATGTGATCTTACAATACAATAGTTTGGCATGCTGTACAAGTGTTATTGACACAAAATGACATGAATGTCTTGAATGTCTGAATATGAAACACTAAAAATAAAAGAGACACAGTGCAACCACTTTCATCGAATCAAACCTCTATGAAGCCCACATAAATGCTCTACTATAAATTGGCATGTACATATATTTAATAATTAAATAATCAGTTATCTTTAAGTAGTGTGTGTGTGTGTGCCCTGCGATGGATTGGCACTCTGTCCAGGGTGTACCCTGCCATGTGCCCTAAGTGTCCTGGGATAGGCTCCAGGCCCCCCCGTGACCCTGAAAACAGGATTAAGCGGTATAGATGATGAGTGAGTGAGTGAGTGAGTTATCTTTAAATTCATCTCCAAAGTAACACAATATAGTTTTTGATTGTTCAAAATAACAGAAGACAGTTATGTGAGTTAAACCAGCTTTATTTCTCTATATAATGCCCTGCTACACTAATGCACTTATCTCAGTGTTTCATTAGTGCTTGGACACCTTCACAGTAGAAAGTTTTCTCAGTACACCAGAGCCATGATCGGACCGGCTGCTTCACATCTAAAACGCTGGCTTCCCAGGAACTTCTTTAATGCCCCAAATATGTGGAAATGGTTTGGATCGAGGTCAGGACTGTACAGGGATGTGGGGATGTTCATGTAAATGCACAAGTGGTGTTGGTAAATGATTGCGTGTACAATCATTTACCAAAAAAAAAAAGTTTTTTTTGGACTAGAAAAGGACTAGACATTTTTTTTTAAGGACTAGACATTCTACTTGCTGAATGAGAACATCTGTAAGGGGCTCCAAGCCACCTTGACCGGGATCGTCATTTATGGGCTTCTTTAAAACATTTGCACCATTCAAATGTTCTACTGCGCTAAGTGTCACAGTGCTTGATATCTTGCGAGAAATATCATCACAAGTCCTGGTTTGACTTGAACAAGTGTATAATAATTATTACATACATTGCAATAGTAAATCACCTTCTGACATCACCTCCTACAGTTTTCTATAGTAGCATGAGATCATCACGACTTGAACATACTGACTGGAGCACAATCCCTAACCTAAAACTTGCCACGGAAATATTATTGGACCAAATCACCAACAGGGACCTTTTTTCCCCAAGATATTTCATTAATTTACTCTATATTCCAACATGCACACACCTGGACTAGCCTGGACTAAATTTGGACTAACTTTGTTTTAGACCTTTTTAAAATTTCCATATCAAGACAGCTATATTATTATGGTCATTACTTTTATCCCAACCGTATTAGGAATGATCTTCACCCAACCTGACTGACAAAGTATTTTTAATAAATGGTTTCTCAAGGCAGATATAATAGATAGCAGAATTGAATGAGTGACCTAAGTAGAGCTGAATGGCCTAAAAAAAATCTATTATTTCTTATTGAAGGCTGACTCACAGTCCTTTTATTAGTCTCCATTTTCAAGACAAAAAATATGGATGTAGAGTATGATGTGGATATACAAATGGAACTATATGGCTTTATTACAGAATTTATTATATTATTTTCTAGCATGCAAAGCTTGGTATAGCTTTCTGTTGGTTATATTTGCCTTGTATGGATTATCTGAGATTTTCTTCAACGAAAATGAGATTAAGAGAAAGGGAGAGTTTTTGCTTGCATTACCCCTCTGGATGATGACACATTGAAGAAAGAATAAAGTAAAAGACAGTTGAAGTAAAAGGCACTGATTATCTTCTTTCAGTGGCACCTATCAAATGATGGAACATATTAATCAGCAAGAGATCAATTTGTTTTCAGATTTGCTGTCTTGGAAGCAGAGAAAAAAATACTTTGATAAGGCTCAATGTTCAGACATGTCTGGATCTCCAAAATTGCAGGTCTTGTGGGGTGTTCCTGGTTTGCAGTGGCCAGGACCTACTAAAAGTGATCCAAGGAAGGAAAACTGGTGAACCAGTATGGTCCGATCCCTCAGAGGAGCTCCTGTATCTCAGGTGCTGAAACAGTTGTGGCTGGGTATGATAGAAAGGTGCACCACAGCTTGCAGAATATAGGGCTGAACAGGGAATAGCAAGGACCTACACCAGTGTGGGTGTTCTGTGTTACAGTGAGAATGATAGCAAGTAAAAAAAAAATGGGGAGAGGTTCAAGCCACAGGAGAGAAGGAGCGAGCTAAATAGTTGCGTCTGTGTAATGAATAGAACTGACATATCACACTTCATTCCTTCAAGACTCTCACTGCTTAAGAAGAAGCTATTGCCACCGCTCAGCCTCACTGTGCACCAGCACTAATCCCCTCTGCATGACCCCTCACTTCTGGCCTATGAATTGCACACTCTCCATTCTTCCTATTTCCCCTTTATTACAAAGTCTTAAATAAAAGAGCACTTTGACTTTTCCTGAAGATCATCTCTGTCCGTGGTGGTGGCGATAACTTTGATGACAGTCATTCAAGTGTAGAAGGAGCTTGAACTGGAGGTGAATCTAAAAGGCAAAGCTTAATCCACCGAGTGTCCTGTGTAGACCACCCCTTTCCAAGTTGCACATAATTTTCTGACGTTTTTTTATCGCTACCGTGTCACACTAATCTCTAAGAACACCACACTGAAATGCCCCCAGGGGTGGTGGTATAGAGGCGCCTGGAGTAGGTGCTCATGGGCTTGCTTGTTATGGGGTAATCAAGGCGTATCACAGTGACTGGTTCATTCCAGCGGCCCCATAATGACATGCCTTGGTCTACAGTCCTGGCCAAAAGTTTTGAGAATGTCTAAATATTAGTTTTCACAAAGTTTGCTGCTAAACTGCTTTTAGATCTTTGTTTCAGTTGTTTCTGTGATGTACTGAAATATAATTACAAGCACTTCATACGTTTCAAAGGCTTTTATCGACAATTACATGACATTTATACAAAGAGTCAGTATTTGCAGTGTTGGCCCTTCTTTTTCAGGACCTCTGCAATTCGACTGGGCTGCTCTCAATCAACTTCTGGGCCAAATCCTGACTGATAGCAACCCATTCTTTCATAATCACTTCTTGGAGTTTGTCAGAATTAGTGGGTTTTTGTTTGTCCACCCGCCTCTTGAGGATTGACCACAAGTTCTTAATGGGATTAAGATCTGGGGAGTTTCCAGGCCATGGACCCAAAATTTCAACGTTTTGGTCCCCGAGCCACTTAGTTATCACTTTTGCCTTATGGCACGGTGCTCCATTGTGCTGGAAAATGCATTGTTCTTCACCAAACTGTTTGTTGGATTGTTGGAAGAAGTTGCTGTTGGAGGGTGTTTTGGTAACATTCTTTATTCATGGCTGTGTTTTTGGGCAAAATTGTGAGCGAGGCCACTCCCTTGGATGAGAAGCAACCCCACACGTGAATGGTCTCAGGATGCTTTACTGTTGGCATGACACAGGACTGATGGTAGCGCTCACCTTTTCTTCTCCGGACAAGCCTTTTTCCAGATGCCCCAAACAATCGGAAAGAGGCTTCATCCGAGAATATGACTTTGCCCCAGTCCTCAGCAGTCCATTCGCCATACTTTTTGCAGAAGATCAATCTGTCCCTGGTGTTTTTTTGGGAGAGAAGTGGCTTCTTTGCTGCCTTACTTGACACCAGGCCATCTTCCAAAAGTCTTGGCCTCACTGTGCGTGCAGATGCGCTCACACCTGCCTGCTGCCATTCCTGAGCAAGCTCTGCACTGGTGGCACTACGATCCCGCAGCTGAATCCTCTTTAGGAGACGATCCTGGCGCTTGTGGACTTTCTTGGACGCCCTGAAGCCTTCTTAACAAGAATTGAACCTCTTTCCTTGAATTTCTTGATGATGCTATAAAATTGTTGATTTAGGTGCAATCTTAGTAGCCACAATATCCTTGCCTGTGAAGCCATTTTTATGCAACGCAATGATGGCTGCATGCGTTTCTTTGCAGGTCACCATGGTTAACAATGAAAGAACAATGATTTCAAGCATCACCATCCTTTTAACATGTCAAGTCTGCCATTCTAACCCAATCAGCCTGACATAATGGTCTCCAGCCTTGTGCTCGTCAACATTCTCACCTGAGTTAACAAGACGATTACTGAAATGATCTCAGCAGGTCCTTTAATGACAGCAATGAAATGCAGTGGAAAGTTTTTTTCGGGATTAAGTTCATTTTCATGGCAAAGAAGGATTATGCAATTCATCTGATCACTCTTCATAACATTCTGGAGGATATGCAAATTGCTATTATAAAAACTTTTCCAATTTCCAATATTTATGTAATTCTCAAAACTTTTGGCCACGACTGTACACTAATGTTCCAGATGCCCTTATACAGAGCGACTTACATTTTTATCTCGCTATACATCAGAGCAGTTGAGGGTTAAGGGTCTTGCTCAAGGGCCCAAAAGTGACAACTTGGTGGTGGTTGGGACCTTCAGGTAAGTAAGCCACTGTTTTAACCCCTGAGCTACCCATTCCAGATTTGAAGGTACAATCCTGAGATTGCTGAGCTTGGCAAGATTCAAAGCAACGTGTAATGCTGCTTTAAATCTGAATGGGTGGAGGTATGGCATCCAGACTTCCACTTGGGCCAGGGGCATGTCTGTGCAATTGATAAAACAGCAGCAATTATGGCATGCCCGAGAACAAAGGTCATAAGGAGGTGGGAGAATTTCTGGGACTGCTTGGCTATTATCATACTGTAGGTCTATGATTGCTTATTTTCATGTCACCAGCCTGCAGACTAGCCGCAGATCTGTACCAGTGGAACCTCACCTTGCCTTTTTGTTTTCCATACTGACACCCCAGACAGGGATGTCTGATGACTGTGTTGTCCCAGGTGGTGGAGCGGAGGAGTGGCCTCATCAATCACAAGCTCTGGTTGAAAAAAGTATTGCCTGATGCCTTCAAATGGGCAATCCTTAGCCTCTGATTCTATGAGGGTGAATCAAGAATGATCTCTGACTGTAGAATTAATTTAAATGAACTTTTACATAAAAAAAAAAAAAACAATAATAAAAAGGTTTTAGGCTGAACTGCAAGGCACAAATGCACCGCTGTCTTCACTTCTTCATCAGAAGTGAATCTTGGTCTAACCAAACAGGTCCAAACACAGGACGATGGAGCAAGATCAGGACTATAGGTAGAATGCTTTAACACCTCAACGTTAACAAGAATCACTACACGTTGCTCTTCTTTCATGCAAATCCACTTTAGTAGGAAATCCACTTTTGCTCGCACTGCAATTATAAATGAACTGATGCCACACCTGCACAGCAGTGACTGGGGAGACAATAGTCTTGAAGTGCAGAAGTTTTAATATAACCGGAGTGCGGACTTACCATTGTATATGTTGGGATGATCCTTCAACCTATGTTTGAACCACTCTCCCACATGAAGGATAGATACCAATGTATGAATCACTCCGTCTCTCAAGGGTAGGCCAGGGGGCTCCATGACTCTTTGGAGTCGGCAGTGAGGGTATGTGTAGTAGTGAATGGAAGGCGGAGCCAGGGAAAGTGTGCGGTAAGGACATACACCTGCACAGGATTTTTAAAAATGAATATTCTGCCTCAAAATGTACAGCAGCTAGGATAAAAAGGAGCGAGATAAGAGCAATGAGAGATAGAGAACTGAGGAACCCAGAGCTGTGAATATGTGCATGCATGTAGATAGATATATGCGCCTAATCAGAGGAAATAACGAAGGAAAAGTAAAGAACCCACTTTTAAAATCTCCTAAGCCTGCCTTTCATCTCCTCATTTTTTATGCAAACCAGTAAGAGTGTTTGCAGGATAATCTAAAACATTCGCAGCAGTATTGGTAATCTGCTTAACACAAAGAGTGTTGGAGTCACGCTAATTTGTGGCACAGCGGGTTGCACTCCTGCCTCACAGCTCCAGGGTCACTCGCTCTCCTCTCGCCTGTGTTGTGTTTCCTTCCACCTCCCAAAAATATGCCCGTAGGTGGATTGGCTGCTAAATTGGACCGCTAGATGTGAACGGATAGAAAGTGGTGTCCCGTACAGGGTTAGCTAATTGAATGAATTGAATAAATGATTGTTCAATATGAATAAAATTGTTCTGCAATTAACTCTTTTAACTCTAAGCAGATTCCGTTTTTTTTTTTGCTTCCTTTCTTTAAAACGTGACTGAGGAATGTTTTTGCGCCTGTCAGAATCAAAAAAGCATCAGCCGAGCTGCTTAGCTCCAGTGTGTGTGTGTCAGATTGCCCCCATCGCCCTGTTTTATAATTATCTGTCTTAATTAACTTTATTGTTTGCATTCTGGGGTCTAATTTGGGAAATGGTAATGAGTTTTAAAACCTGTGTGCGCGTGTGTGTGTGTGTGTGTGTGTGTGTGTGTGAAAGAGACAGGGAGAAAGTGTGAGAGCGTGAGCGTGAGCGTGAGAGAAAACTGAAAGAGTGAAAGAAAGCTGACAGTGAATAACCTCCAAAATATACACATACAGCCATATGTTCTATATCTGCATACAGTATGTACAGTTATTTGTTTTGGATCTGCCTTACCTTCTTGAAAATATATTTATAATGTATCTATTATCTAGGGTGATCTAATATGATACGCAGTCAGTGTTTAGTTCTAATCCCTAAACTAGACTTAAGCTCGCTTGTAGTTTCTGACCTGTCACTCTGATGAGTACTGATGGGGGTTTAAAAGTAAGTTTAGGACCATGTGAAAGGGAGTCTCTCTCTCTCTCTCTCTCTCTCTCTCTCTCCGTCGTTTACTTTCTCTCCCTTTCACTCTCGCTCTCTCCCTTTATGTGTGTGCATATGTAATCTTATTAGACACAGCATGCTGTTGAGCTGGGTACAGCAGAGTGTTAAGAGCTCACTGATAATCCTGCCCTGAGTGGCTTTCTGCTCTGGACTAAATCTCAGTGGTACTGCCTTATTAATGAACCTGTTTCAAAGCAAATTACAAAATGTTACAGTTAAACAAGCATGCATTCAAAAAAATAAAGAAATACATCTGTGTGTAATGCCATTATAATGCCATTAAAAATAAATAAATAATGCTTTTATTTCAATAATGATTAAATTATATAGAAAAATATACAAATAAATAAAAATTCATGACAGTGATACAGACCTGAGCATGTAATGTGGGATTACTGAACGAGTCAAGGTCCACGCGAAGCTCAGGTGCTCTTTAGTGCCTGATCGAGCCATACGGGGAAAAAAAAAGGAATATCCATTCCCTTTAATCGGTCAATCACCCTTAACATCATTAATGTGGCAAGAACATAGACTTGAGCAATGACAGGTTTAGAGCCTTGCATAAAAAAAAGGTCAGTGATGTGAACGCTTTACTTTCCAACCACCAACCCGGAGCCTTAACCAATAAACCGCTGTTTCCTTTCTCAGCCCAGATCAGATGCACTCTCACTGTTAACAAATTTTTGCCTTAAAATGGAATACAATATCATATACTGTACACTGTACACTGTATATACTCATACTGTCTTTCTGGATAAGCGTCACCCAATACCATGATGCTACTGGTACTGTATTTAGTGCATGATCCTGCAACACCATGCTTCACCATGGATCGTACTGTAGATAAGCTGGTTTAGAATTATACACAAAAGATTCTACCTTGGCCTCATTACGCTTTGTCACAAGATGTAAGGCAGGTTTTGGAGTTTTTTTCTTTCTTTCTTTTCTGTCTAGTCTACTTGCACCATAGTCGAGACGTGAGGAATACAAGAGATTGTTGAGACCGGTGCATAAACCGACTGCTGCTTGCCAGATATTCCTGCAGTTTTTTAATGTAGCCTTAGGTCTTTCGACATTTCCTTCTTGTCCTTTTGTATCCCTTGGAGGGACATCCTGTTCTTGGTAATGTCAATGGGGCCTATTTTCTTCACTTGATGACAGCCTTCACAGTGTTCTGCGGTTAATTCCGAGCCCGGTCGGATGTCTGTGCAGACGCTTGGGCGGCTTATGTCATTTCTCTTTACATCACAAAAACACTGCAATTCTGACAGGGGTGTCAAATTTCTGCCAAGAAATTAGCAGAAATTACAATGATCTGTGAGAGCTCATTTGGTCCCTATGTCGTGTCCATTCGGTCTAGCCTGGGCACATCGTGTGTGTATCAAATACGACCTCCGCCAACTACCTGGCGTTCCACGGACTTATAGATTTTTTAAAGGGATTTACAGATGGGAATGACTGTTCATTCATACTGGATTATCTGAAGTGGTGGAACAATGGTTAAGGCTTTGGGTTACTAATCAGGAGATTGGGGTTCAGGCCCAAACAACGCCAAGTTGAGCAAAGCCGTTAACCTTTATTTATTTATTTATTTTTTTTGCATCACAATTGAGCTCTGACAACAACTTCCTAACAAGCTTGTATGTCAAGTAAAGGCTTCTTGGACATCCTGGATTGAACCCACACACATTTATATATGTTACGTAATGATATAGTGTAACAGTACAAGGAGATACAGTAGACTTATTTTTATATCTGGATCTTTTTTTGGCCCTGCACCAGCATCCTGGCTTGCAGCATGTGTGCATGAAAGAGAGAGAGAGAGAGAGGGAGGTCAGGAAGTCTGCCTCCTTTATGCCTCAGGACAGAACTTTGACGAACTTTTCTTTCAACAACAAGTATTAATTAACACCAGCAGAAAGTTCGTTGGGCATAAATAATTAAAACTTGAGACTACCTGCAGAGTTTGTTAAAGAGAAAATACACCGTCATTTAATTGCCATTTTGCTATTAAAGATAACACAGCAGAGCGAGAAGAGAGAGAGAGAGAGAGAGAGAAAAAAAAACAATAATTCAGTACTGTATATACGTAGCTATAGCTCAATGGTTGCGTGTTTCCTGAAGAACGACCTTCATCTGCATTTCATCACGTATTTATATATTCATACTTCCTCGTCTCTCCTGCTGCAGCTATCAGTTGTGGGGGGGTTGGGGGGGGATTGGGGGGGGGGGGGGTAAGCAGAACCGTGTGATTGTCAGGAGAAGAGAAGAAGTGCAAAGCAGAGACAGGAGGGGTGCTTGTGCGTTTCTTGCTCCGCTGCAGATAACACGCGCACACCACTGTGAAGGCAGCACTTTTTGACAGGCCTCCGCTGCTTCATCCCTTTCATCTCAGGAGCTGACTATAGGTAGGGGAAGTTGTTGAGGTAGTTCGCATGTTTTTGCATTCTCTTGGGGGTATGAGAGGACATGAGGAATGAGGATAAAAATAAAAATCTTGGAGTGGGCTGTCTTACTTATAGCTCTTTCCAAACCCATTACTGCTGCAAAGTATAACAAGGTATGTCTACATAGGGTAATATGTCCACATAGGGATGTGACGGATTAGGAATATATACGTAAAATCTGTCCGGCACAGAAGAGACCTGGCCAGCTGGTTATGTTTATGGTGTTTTTGTACTTACTTTTATTTTCTTGCACCAGTAGTAGTCATAAAATTGAAATGGGTCGCTCAGGACATGAAATACTGTATGAACTGATTGCGAGGAATCCAGCTGTTGATATGTCCAGACTTTTTTTTTTTAAGTTTTAAGGGGGTTTGGTGCAAAACTTGCACAGAATTAAGCATGAAGGCCATAAACGAATGAATACTAAAAACTTGACTTTTGCATTAGAAATATGAGATTACGCAAGATTACAGACCTACCTACTTCCTTAAGTAATTCTCGACTCTTGTGTTACAGCCCCAGGAAATGTTTAAAATGTCTATAGCTCAAGTAAATTGCTTCTGCAAGTTTTTTTTTTTAAGTGAAAAAGTATGAAAGCTGCCATTTAATCTGCGAACCCGTCCCCCAAATTCCTTTCCTTCATTTTGTGATTGCTTTATTAAACTGAAGCAAAGCTTTCCAAGACTACAAGTGTCCGCTCTCCTATTAACAACCATGTGACGTTTTTTTTGTGTGTGTGTGTGTTAAATACCTTTGCCATACAACATTCTTGAATTTCAGACTTTTTGCATATTTTAAGAAACTTTCAGAGTAATAGCTTGCGGCTTCAGTGAAAGCTACAGGTACCTTTTAAAGAGTTGTGTGGACAGCAGGGTGGATCTTCGGCACCGCTCTCCCTGGTCTGCAGGAGATGTTCACCTCTGGGTTCACCCGTAAGGCTTCCAGCATTATGCCTGACTCCTCTAAAAGACTATACACCCCCATTCCATTTGCGGGAAAGTTCTGCAGAATCAAGCTAGACAGTGCATCAGTTTCATCCCCTGAGCAGTCTGGTTCCTGAACACCATGCTGCCCCAACAACCCTGGAGACCCTGGACAGAACCTGATAGTAACTCACATAATCACACTTGGAATGGAACACATTAACCCTTTAATTTAAGGTTGATAAGTCACAACAGCAGAATACCACATCATTCTCCACTTCAGTAAGTGAAAACATGAATCTGAGGCGTCATCAAAACTGCTGAGCATTTGAACACTGGAAAAGTGATGTTCTCCATGTGCTTGGTGGGTTTCCTCCGGGTGCTCCACAGTCCAAAGACATGCAGATTAGGCTAATTGGCGTAGTGTGTGTGTGTGTCCTATGATGGATTGGCCCCCTGTCCAGGGTGTATCCTGCCTCGTGCCCTAAGCCTCCTGGGATAGGCTCCAGGCCCCCAGTGACCCTGAATACAGGATAAAGCGATATAGATGATAATGATGATGATCTCCTAGGTAGTCTGGGAATTTTTTACAAAAAGAAATCACATTGTGAACGCCAATTCTGTAAGTGGAAACATCCTGTTGATAAGAGAGAGGTCAGCAAAAAGAAAAGTGATCCGATTGACTCGAGCAGCAACGAAGCATACACGAACTCGTATAATCACTCGTTACAAAAGTGGTGAGCAGAAAAGCAACTCAGCATGAACAAAACATCAAACCATGAGGTGAATGGGCTACAATGGACAAAGACCACAGTGAGTTCCAGTCCTGTCAATCAAAGACTGGAATCTGATGCTATCTTGGGCACAAGCTAGACCGTTAAAGAGCAGAAAAACATGCAAACTCCATGCACACAGAGACGGGAATCGAGCCTGGGTGGGAATCGAACCCGGACCCCGGAGGTGCAAGGCGACAGTGCTAACCACTACACCACCGCACCGCCTTCCAAAGAGATCAGCAGTTTCTTAAATACTCAAATCAGCCTGTCTGGTACCAACAACCATGCCCTGCTTCAAGCTACCAAGATCACATTTTGTCCTTATTTTGAATGTGTTGTGAATATTAACTGAAGCTCATGACCTGTGTGTGCATGTCTTTGCATTGCACTGCTGCCACATGATAGAATGATTAGATAACTGTGTGAAAGTGCATGTGTACAAGTGTAGGACAGTAAGTGCCTTGTGCGTGTGTGAGCACACACACACACACACACACACGCACACACACTATTCCTACTCTCAACAATCCTCCTCCTCACAAGGCCCTAATTTATTCTCTTCAAATATATGTATAATTAACATAACTGTTGAGTTTTATTTCAGTGGTGTTAACAGTAGGGTCAGAAATGATGGCAAAGCTGTCTACAAGATAACACCTCTCTTCAGCTGTGACCAGTTGTTCTAGATTCGAAAGAAAAACCAAGGAACATTTTGACTGCTGACGACCTGAGAAGTAACTATTTCTCTCTCTGAAATTATCTATTACAGTGATTTTGTTTCTGCAGGTGAAGAAAAAAAAAAAAAAAAAAAACTTTTTTCATCTCTTAATACTTATATCACTGCTACTACCAATGGCAGTTTTTTTTTTTTTTTTTAAATATAAAGAGGATGTTACTGGACTATATACTATACAGCCATGTTCAAAAGTTAGTACCCCATCTTTTAATAGAACAACAACATATAATTTTTTTTTTCACCATTTATTTAACAAAAATGAAGCCAAAAAGTATGTGGGCAACACTAAGTACCTGCATGATTCAATAGCTTCTAGATCCACCTCCACCATAACTTGAAATAATCGTTTCTGTGTGACCTTATCAGTCTCTCACATCGTTTTCTTTACAACATTGCTTCACATGAGTGACGTGTTTTGGCTTTCACTTATGCACAACTCTGATAAGATCCTGCCACAGCATTTCAGTTGGGTTGAGGTTGAGTGAACTTTGGCTAGGCTATTTCAAAACCTTGATTCTTTTATTTCTTGAGCACTTCTGAAAGCTTGTTCATTGTCCTGTTGCCTGACTTAATTTTGCGCTGTGGAATAGATGGCCTCATAGTTACCTCTAGAATACTCTTGTATGGCGAGAAGTTCATGGTCAGCTCAATGACTAGAAGGTGCCAATACTTGTGGCTGCAAAAAACGAACCCAAATTATCATATGAGGGATTTCTGCCAAAATGTTGTGCATTAAAGCCACATAACTCCACTTTGGTCCCATCTGTCCATGGTACATGGGCGTCTCCAGACGTCTTGTGGATTGTTCAGATGTAGTTTTAAGAACTTCAGTCGTGCTTCCATGTTGTTTTAGAAGAGGCTTTCTCCTGTCAACCCTCCCAAATAAACCATACTTGTTCAGTCTCCTTCCAATTGTGCTGTCATGGACTTTAACATTTAACATGCTCATGCTCATTGTGGCCTGTAGGTTTTGAGATGTAGCTCTTGATTTCTCTGAACATTGCACAGTCTGATCTTGGGGTGAATGATGTCCTGGCACTTCCACTGCGGGGAAGATTGGCAACCGTCATGAACACTTTCCACTTGTGAATAATCTTTTTCATTGTAGAACATTGAGCTACAAATAGTTTGGAAATGGTTTCATGACCCTTTTCAGATTTCCAACAATTGCTTCTCTATAACCATTGCTTATACAGTACAGACCAAAAGTTTGGACACACTTTCTCATCCAAAGAGTTTTCTTTATTGTGTTCTTTGTGTTCTGCTTGTTGCCTGTCCTTAGCAGAGCAGATATTCTCCCATGAAGGCCTGATTCACACAGTCTCCTCTTAACAGTTGTTCTAGAGATGTGTCTGCTGCTAGAACTCTGTGTGGCATTGACCTGCTCTCTGATCTGAGCTGCTGTTCACCTGCGATTTCTGAGGCTGGTGACTCGGATGAACTTATCCTCCGCAGCAGAGGTGACTCTTGGTCTTCCTTTCCTGGGGCGGTCCGCATGTGAGCCAGTTTCTTTGTAGCGCTTGATGGTTTTTGTGACTGCACTTGGGGACACTTTCAAAGTTTTCCCAATTATTCGGACTGACTGACCTTCATTTCTTAAAGTAATGATGGCCACTCGTTTTTTTTTTTTTAACTTAGCTGCTTTTTTCTTGCCATAATACAAATTCAACCTCTTTGAATGAGAAGGTGTGTCCAAACTTTTGGTCTGTACTGTATCTTTTCCTCTTGGCATTGTCTTAACACATACCTGATTGCTCCAGACCAGCAAACTGCCAAAACTTTCATAGAGGTCAGTACACCTGCTGATAACCTAATAAATTAATTCGAGAGCTGATCAGAGATAAGAAATTTAATATGAGATCTAGATTAACAGAACCTGGCTGCAAGTTACCCTCTTAAATCCTGTGGAAGCTATAAGGGGGTACTTAGTATTTCCCACATGTTTTAACATCCTATTCTCAATCCATAGAGTTTAATATGATATTGGCTCACTCTTTGCAGCTATAACAGCTTCAACTCTTCTAGGAAGACTTTCCACAAAATTTAGGAGTGTGTTTATGGGAATCTTCCAGAAAAGCATTTGTGAGGTCAGACACTGATGTTGGACAAGAAGTCCTGGCTCCCAGTCTCCGGCGTAATTCATTCCAAAAGTGTTCTATCTTGTTGAGGTCAGGACTCTGTGCAGGCCAGTCAAGATACTTCCTCACCAAATCTGCTCATCCGTGTCTTTATGGACCTTGATTTGCGCACTGGTACGCAGTCATGTTGGAACTGGCATGGGGTTGCTTTTCAGGACTTGTATTGTAACTAACACATTTTGGGCAATTTCATACTCCCAACTTTGCGGTTGCGGCACGGTGGTGTAGTTGTTAGAGCTGTTGCCTTGTACCTCCAACTTCCCGGGTTCAATTCATGGTCAGGTTTGATTCCCGTCTCTGTGTGCATGGAGTTTGCATGTTCTCCCCGTGCTTGGTGGGTTTCCTCCGGGTACTCTGACTTCCACCCACAGTCCAAAGACATGCAGAATAAGATAATTGGCGTTCCAAAATCGCCCGTAGTGTTTGAGTGTGTGTATGCTTGTGTGCCATGAGATGGATTGGCACCCTGTCCAGGGTGTACCCCGCCTTGCTAAGTCTCCTGAGATAGGCTCCAGGCCCCTGTGACCCTGCATACAGGATTAAGCAGTATAGACTAGAACCTGTTGTTCAACTAGGTGTATAAACAAGCTTCAGTTAGTACAGAATGCAGCAGCGAGAGTCCTCACTAAAACCAGAAGATACGAGCACATCACCCCTATCTTATCTACACTGCATTGGCTCCCTGTGAAATTTCGCATCGATTTTAAGATACTACTTTTGACATTTAAAGCACTAAATGGTCTCGCGCCACAGTATTTGAGTGAACTGCTAGTGTCTTACGATACTTCGATCAAAGAATGCAGCCTGCGTGTCAGTACCACGTATTATTAAAACTACAGCAGGGGGCAGAGCTTTTTCTTACAAAGCCCCAAAGTTATGGAATAGTCTTCCTATTAATGTTCGGGACTGAGACACAGTCTCAGTGTTTAAGTCTAGGCTAAAAACCTATTTATTTAGCCAAGCGTTTTTGAAAATAGATTTGCCTTAGGTAAAGGAGCAGATCTGGGGGACTCATGGACGTAGAGTATTCTGGTGAACTGGTATGTTTAGATGCTGTCCTCCCCACTCTCATTGATCACGCAGGTTTGTTGACGGTGAGGTGATTGGTTGCTTTACATCTCAGGGAGCCCTCATGTCTGTGTTTCCTTCTGGCTCTCCCTTTTAGTTATGCTGTTATAGTTAGTCCTGCCGGAGTCTCTGCTTGCACTTTGCACTAAAGATACATTCACCTTATACATGTTGACTGTGACCATACCTAACTGCCATCTCTCATTATTTTCGGTTCTCTCCTCTTCTGCTCTCTCCTCTTTCTCTCTCTCTCCCCCTCTTCTTTCCCTCTCTCTGTCTCTCTCTGTCGAGCTATACATGTTTCGCTCCTGAGTTGCCAGTGATCCAGACCCCTCTGCCCTCTGGAGCCGTCTAACCCGTCCTGGAGTCCTGCTTCTGGTTGGAGATCTCGTCGCATGGATGCCCCGTGTGGTCTGCCTGGATTCGTGTGCTGGCTGGGGATGGTTTCCATGAAGACTGTCCTGTCATCGATTGATGCTCTGGGGACCTGTGACTTCAGTTGTTTGATAGCTCAGGACTGGAATCTCCTACAGTCTACCTGAGCCTCCAGGAACAAACTGGACTCCTTTTAATTTTAATTTTAAACACATCTCCTGTTATACTGAACTTCCAGTACACATTATTATTCTGATCAATCCCTGCTATCCGTTATCACCCAGATGAGGATGGGTTCCCTGTTGAGTCTGGTTCCTCTCAAGGTTTCTTCCCATTACCATCTCAGGGAGTTTTTCCTTGCCACCGTCGCCCTCGGCTTGCTCATCGGGGACAATCTTATCATTTTGATTCATACACATTTCATACAAACTTACTTCTTTTATTGTGTAAAGCTGCTTTGCGACAATGTCAATTGTTAAAAGCGCTATATAAATAAAATTGACTTGACTAGACGATGAGTGAGTGAGAACCTTGTTGTAACAGTTTGGGGATGGCCCTGGCTCCCAGTCTCCGCACTAATTTATTCCAAAAGTGTTCATTTCTTGTTGAGGTCAGGACTCTGTGAAGGCCAGTCAAGTTCTTCCTCATCCACGTCTTTATGGACCTTGATTTGTGCACTTGTCTGCAGTTATGTTGGAACTGGCATGGAGTCCCCTTACTTGTAGTGTAAGGAACACATTTTGGACAATTTTATACTCCCAAGTTTGTGGTAGGGCTCCTAACCTCCTTCCCGGACTAAGTAAGAAAATCTAAATGCTTTTTCCCCCAGTAGCCTGACAGTTCTGCCAAGTCATGCAAAAAAACCCAAAAAAAACAAAAAACGCAGCTAAATCCTAACTTTACTGAAGATGGTAGTAACACCTAGCTAGGACCAGAGGTCAGATTTGAAGCCCACCTTATTAGCAGATGAGCATAATTTGAAATTCTAACTAAACACTGACCATCACACCCATATGTGCTTGTTAAACATCCCATTCCAAGTTTGTTCCTGCTTTGCTGTAGCAACCTCCACTTTTCTGAGAAGGAGTGTTCACTAGTGGAGTGTTGGGGTGTTGCTGTGGAGATCTGTTTATTCAGCCAGAAGAACAGTACTTCGATCAGACACTGATGTCGAACAACGAGGCCTTGTTCGACTTTCGCCCACATTCCAGTTCATCCCGAAGGTGATAAGTGTGGTTGAGTTCAAGGCTCTGTGCAGGACACTCAAGTTTTTTTCGATTTAAATCTTTGGCAAACCATGTTGTTGTGTGTATGGGGGTCATGCTAGGACATGCTCCAGCTATGCAAATTTCAAGCACAGTGAAGGGAAATTGTACTGCTACCAAATCCATAGCCATCCTATACAATTGTGTGCTTTTACAAGTTGATGTCAACACGTTTGGGCAAGAACCATAAGGTGGTGTAATGGACAGGTGCGCTGAAACTTTTCTCTGCATATTGTAGTTCATGAAAGGCAATCTAATAATACGGCACATCATTTGCATAATGGTGGTACAGCTAGCAGAGTCGTTTCAGAGCAAAACACCAGTGGAAATGTTTCTTTAATTACCTAGGGGGGGGGGGGGGGGAGGTTTGGAGCCATTACTCTACACAAGATACAAAATGCTATTTTATAATAATGGTTTCATTAATTCTGACTGATAGGGAGAATAGGAGAAAAGAAGACCATTTAGCAACTACAATATTAAAGGTATTCTGCCGCCACACGCCATAACCCCCCCCCCCCCTCCCCCCCATCCCCATCAACAACGCCCCCCCGTTCTATCCACCACTCTTATTTAATCAGTACTTACTGACCTTGTCACCTGCCCGAATCTCCAGCATATTGGTAGGGGTCTGTATTAAAATTCAACCCTCTGGTGAAAGTAAAAGCCTTTTAATTTCCCAGTGACATTAAAACCGCATGGCTGCAGGGCAATCTCTGGTGTGCAGGCAGCGCTATGCAAATTTCGAGCATGTAGCACCGGCTCTGTATGGCTCTCTTTTCAGACGCAGTGTTACGCTGAGAAAAATGTCATACTCGGAGAAGTTTGCAAGATATAATCTCCCATAAAATTGCTTGTAAAAATCAAGGCCTGTCATACAGTTTATAATCGTATTCCCTGTTTGTTCTGGTAGGAGGACACCGCACACACACACACACACACACAGACACGCACACACACACAGACACACACACACGCTCACACACACACACACACACACACAGACACGCACACACACACAGACACACACACACGCTCACACACACACACACAGACACACGCACACACGCACACACGCATGCACACGCTCACACACACACACGCTCACACACACACACACGCACACACACACAGACACACACACACGCTCACACACACACACACACGCACACACACACACACACACGCGCACGCTCACACACACACACACGCGCGCGCTCTCACACACACACGCGCGCGCTCTCACACACACACACACACGCACGCACACACACACACACACACACGCAGAAAGTGAGACAGTCATTATTCAGTATTATCTCCGGAATCTCGTCACCATCCTTCGATCACTTGAGATTATAATTCAATTGGCACTGTCACTACGCATGAGTGGGCCGCTTGAAAGTAAAGTTCATAACTGACAATCATTTAATTACAATCTGAAGCTCAAATGAACTGGAGACAGATTAATTAATTGACATTTGCATGATGATCTGTGATTGATCGCAGTCCCAGTTAACATACATACACTTGCCTTTATAATAGTACAATATGCAGACAGTGTAATAACTCAAGAGGTTAAACACTACATACATGGCTTTATGTATTAGTGCACTTTCTTTGCACAAGAACAATCGTCAGTTAATTCACACAGTTTTTGCTTTATCATTTACTATTTTTCAAATGGTTTAATTTGTGGGTCTGTACTGAGGTTTATTGGAAATACACAGTGCAAAAGTCTTGAGCCACCCCAGATTTCTTCATATTTTTAATGCATTCTTAAGAAATAGCTCTCCAGGCACCCCAGAGGATTTCTCACTTTTCTGTCCAGTCCCTATACCTGACCAGTTTCAAAGGACTGTTTTTAACAAACATCTCCCTTAAGGCAAGAACCCAGTAAGAAACAGGTGCAGATGATCAGAGCACTGCTGATGAGAGGTTGGAACAGACGAGAGGGGCAATGAGGTTGCTGCTGAGGTCGTTACATACTGAAAACAACCAGGTTTTAAATGGCCTATTTAAATCTTTACGCATGTTGCAGCCTTTCCAAGTGGTTACCACTGTCGCCTTACACATGCAGGATCCGGGTTCGAGCCTGCCTCAGGGTCTGTGGGTCTGAGTTTTGATGTTCTACTTGTTCTTGGTGGGTTTCTCCGGATACTCTGGGTGTCTCCCACCATCTATAGCCATGCAGATTAGGCTAACTACTACTACTATCGTCTATATCGCTTAATCCTGTATTCAGGGTCGCGGGGACCTGGAGCATATCCGAGGAGGCTTAGGGCACAAGGCGGGGTACAGCCTGGACAGGGTGCCAATCCATTGCAGGGCACAGACACATACACTCAGTCTCACACTACGGGCAATTTGGGAACAGCCTAACCTACATGCGTTTGGACTGTGGGAGGAAACCGGAGTATCCGGAGAAAACCCACCAAGCATGGCAAGAGCATGCAAACTCCATGCATAGGAATGGAACTCCATGGGAGGAAACCCACCAAGCGCAGGGAGAACATGTAAACTCCATGCAGACAGAGACGGGAATCAAGTCTAGCCAGGAATCGAACCCGGACCCTGGAGGTGCAGGGCGACAGTGCTAACCACTACACCACCATTAGGCTAACTATTGTTCCCTAATTTCCTGTAGTATGTATGCGTATTTTAATTTTTTGATTTTTATTTCACATATCTGTAAATGTACGAGAATGACCAAAATGGCTACGTTTCATCTCCAGTCCCTGAATGTTCCATGCAATGGATGTCCAGGGTGGACCCCACCTCGTGTCCTACAGTAAGTCTTCTGGGATAGGCTCTAACCCCCCGTGACCCTTTAAACAAGACAAAGTGGTATAGACCATGAGTGAGACATCTTGTTTAAGAGGTTATGTATTGTTGGGGCAGTCGTAGCGTAGTGGTTAAGGCATTGGCCTACTAAACAGAAGGTTCCAGATGCTCAGATGAGGAAGGCCCTTAATGATCAGATGTATAACGGGGGTAACAAAGTTCCTCTGGATGGATGCATCTGCCAACTGCTGTGAGGGTTTACTTAGTTTTCCATTTATCAGGATTTTTTTTAGATTGTCCAGGAATAAATTTGGATTTACCATTGTAATTAGCAGGAAATGCAAAAATTAATCTCATTTATCTTTTATCTAAGCTGACAGTGGGGGGGAAAAAAATTCAAGGAAGATCTAATAACGGGTGAAGGAAATCCATTTTTAATCACGTATTTTATGCCATTTTCATTATGTGTCTCTTCATACTGTGTGTGGTGATTTTAATTACGTCTTCTCATCCCATTTATATTTGCCCAAGAGTTGTTAATGGAGAAATAGAATTGGCTCATCATTATGAATCAAAATTCCCTTAAACTTTTGCCAACAAATATTTTGAATGGGAACATACTTGGAGTAGATAAGTAGTTGCTGTAGCGCTTTGCAGGGCGTACTGGCAGAGACACTCTTGCTCTGGTGTACCTCTTTACTAAGAAAAAAAAAAAAAAAAAGAGTTTCGCATAATGCCTGACAAACAGGAATAATAGCTAGCACCTTATCTGTACAATCAGGAGAGAATAGATGGTGTTGTCAAATTCCAGCCAAAGAAGTACACAAGGACTTTTACTCAGTGGAAAACAGCCAGTGCTTATTAACTCTGGTTCATACAGTCAAAGCGCTGATGCATGAGGCTGTAGCATTTGGTCCTAATCAATGAGAAATACCTACAGTAAAATAACGTCAACCTGTAGAGAGCTGGGAATCTGTTAAGCATGGACTTACTCAATAATGATTATGAAGCGCTCTGGCCTAGTGTGAGAAATGACTACATATGAAACAGCGTTTAGACACAAGTACAATAAAAAAAAAATTATCCCTGAAATAATACATACTGACTCTAAGTTGCTTCCTCGTCTAGGATGCTGGGATATTTAGCACTCAGGTCACGGTGCATCACGACAGCCGTTTGGAGTGGTAGTTCTGGAGACGAAGGCGCCGACTGACATTGATGTATGATCTCTGTTAAAGCAGTGTCTTAGTCGGTTGATTACCATGGGCCGGGACTCCTCAGCCTTTTTAAAATGTATTTATTTATTTATTTGTTTTTGCTCTTGGGAAACACTGATAGTTTCTTCTAATTAACCTTCGTCACATTTTGTGCTCGCCGGCAATAAAGAAGAAGTTGCATATTTATTGCTTCCTATCGCATTGCCTTTTTCGAGCGCATCATTGATGCTTACCTCATAAACGGCTTTTTATATCAAAGTTGAGATTGTGTCTTCTTGGTCAATGGACTCAGACGTCCACTTCGCTGCAAAGGTTATCACCTTTCGGAGAGAACATTTGAGAACGTCGCGCACCATAAACCCGCCGCCGCCGCCATAAAGATGTCCTCGGATGTCATCGAGATCAACAGATCAGCAGTCCAAGCTGGCCACTTCCAGTTTTTAAGTTTTTATTTATTTATTTATTTATTTATTTATTTTATCTGAGCTCACAGCAAGCCCAGCGAGGATGTATGCTTCTGCGCTTGGTGCATTTATGGCGTGGTATTAAAAGAGAGATGTTCAACCACTGAACATCACCCAGAGCAAAACCATCAAATCTCTCCGGAAAGGAATGGATCAAGTGAAATATAATGTGGTCACAGCCTCCCTTCAGGCAGCGGCACTTAAAGCCTCGCATTACAAAGTGGATTGCAGCATGGTGCTGAATTGTGTCTGGGTTAGGGAGATGATGAGGTGCTGTGCCAGGCCAGGCCCTGAGCGCCAAATGTGACAGAAAGAGAGAGAGAGAGGCCAGAGTAATTCTGCCTGCTGGAACGAGTTTTCCCTGCCTGAAGAGCCTGGGCATGCGTCCATCGTCTATCTCACAAAACAGCATTTACACACTCAATTTTCCCCCACAAGTCCCATATTTCGGGCGAGTTTTTTTTTTTTTTTTTCTTTTTCACTGACTAAATGAACAAGTATAAGGAGAAAGGAAGATAGAGAAGAAGAGAGAGGGAGAGAGTCAGAGTGTGCATTTGGCAGTGGCGATAAGACGTCAGAAGTAGGTCAAGGACTCTCGCAGCCCGACAATTTGCTGTAATTACAAAACTCCCAGAGCCATAAGCGGGAAGATCAAATCCGACATGGGATTTGGGAATTCATTGTTCCGCTCCCCCTTCCCTCTGTCTCGCTTGTTAGCCGGCCTTTTTTTCCCCCTGGATTTATTTGCATAGCTATTTGTAACCAGTTTGTGTTATTTAGACTGTGTAATGTGCTAAATATAAGAAACAAGTCTCCGAGATACAGTATGCGAGGACAATACACATTCGTGCATCCATCCATTTTAAGATGAGGGACAATTAAAAAAGAATAGACTTTTTTATTATTATTTTTTTAATGGCCATCAGCAAACTATTCAATTTTATGAGCCATCCAATTCCCTTCCTTTGAAGCTAAATAACATGACACTAAAGCTCAATGACGGGACTCTGTTCCACAGGTAGGACAGCATTACTAGCGACTGTAATGCCTCCCTCTGGCTCCAATGCAAGGTTGTTGCCTTGACGACCCTATTGGCAGGTGGAATTGACAAAAAGGCGCTCAAGCGTTAAATGTTACACGTGCAACACTTCACAAGTTATTGAATATAATACCTGCACGTGATGTGCAGCCTGGGGCTTTAATTACCACCGTGCTTCCTTCAGCAAGCATTTGCAGACAGCTTCATCATATTTGTCCCGGCCACGGTCGCCGTTCACCCTGTGATAGGAGATTTAAAGGACACTCACATTTGTGATATTCAAGCTAGAGAACTCTGGTATGAACTTACTCATGAATGTACTCGTGCTCTTTCATGCAATTAGCCCATCAGCCAATCAGGTAAAGGCGGTGCAATACGTACAATCACAAGTCACATGACAAAAGTCACACATTTTATTTCATGTTGACATCCAATATTAAAATTGGGAAAAAACGATCTGAATCGCTCTGACCGTGGCGTCGTCGTCTGCACCGGACCGGTGGCTTTGATTATTTTAGAAAAATGTCCTGGAATGTTCCATGCATGACAGTCCACACAGAATGTAATGAAAAAACATCCAGTGAGTGTTGATGACGGACGTCAGATGATCAAGGCCAGATAAGTTGGAGAACATTCCATGTCCTTTCATAATGCGTGTATTAACTCTAAATACTTTCTTTAAAAATATCACATTTTATCTATTAAGGAAAAACATGTCACACAAACATTATGCATCCTATGCTTCCCTTAGCTTGAGAATTGCCATGTTGCCAAATTTTGCCAGCAATTTGATGGTTTCTTGGTTCCAAAATATCAAATAAAATCCATTAACTATTTTCAATACTTTATTTCAAAACTCAAAATACTACTTTTTTTTTTCTTATTTATATAATTTAAATAAATCAGTATATTATTGGATAGATAGATAGACAGACATATATACAGATACTTTACTGATTTTGTTATTTAAAAAAAATGTTTTTTGCTAAAGTTTCTAACAAAACGCTGGCCTATAACTTAAAACTGATTTGTCCCAATGCATGCATCATATGATCTCATTATTATAATAAGATAAAACTTCATTAATCCCGGAGGAAATTCTTGACAATGTATTTTCAGTGCAATTTCAATCATACTGTGGTAAGTTAAATATTTTAAAAATATTTTACCTATAATAGCTCACGTTTATTGAGCTTATTAATCGTCCGCCAACTATAGTCCCTGTTATGGTTTAAGGATTATTTATGATTTCAATTTAATGATTTGTTCAAACATGATGATGAACTGTTCAGGAAAATGTAGAATGGCCAGCTAGGCAAGTCCTGTCACTGAAATTATTGGTCTAAACAAATAAATTATCAACACATAATCAGTACATAATCAGTCAAAAAAAAAAAAAAAAAAAAAAGTTAACCAGTTGAACCACTATTTGATTTTTTGAGGTAAAAACTTTTTTTGTACTTTTTTACTTACATGAAATGTATTCCAATTTATAAAATTATTCTTCAAATGTCAGGAAGCCAATGATAATTTAAATAACCACTTCATACAACAGCGGTGCTCAGGATAAATCGGACTGCTGCGGCATGAAAAGCTGATAAACGTGTTCTTAGGTTGTAGATTCATAGAGATTCATTCTGGATTCAGATATTTACATTTAAAAACTCACTTGTCATTTGCAGATGTGAACGTGCCATACAGTTATAAAAAAACAAAACAAAAACAAATTGGAATTCCTTTGATTTCAGCCTTTGAAGTTGGTGTGCAGCACCTGTACATAGACACAGTGCATAAAATGTAGTACTACAGTAGTTTACTCGGGAGTTATGTTCAAACGGGGCTAAATTTGAAGGTGACTGGACTGCTTTCAAAAGTGATGGACAAAAAATTCTAAATTGTATCATTCCATATATTTTGAATACCACTTCCTCTGTAGGGTCACTAGGGGCTAGTGATCCTAACCCAGGGCACGAGGCAGGGTACATTACTTCTGCCAAACGATGTTCTAAGAATTATTAGCTCTAGAGGATTGATCAACAATTTCATACAGACCTAAATGCACTGTTGTTTTAACCAGGAGGTGTTAAGTCAGGTTGATGCAATGTGTTCACAGGTTTTTTTTCTTCTTCTTTTCTTGTAGCTGTAAAGCTTAACACATTAATCCTTGAAATCAATCACCTTCATTAGCAGGGGAATTACCTGCTGTTTATAATGGAACCGAAGCCTATTTATGCAATAAAAAGATGAATTTTGTTCTGACAATCCCTTCTGGCAGGTGATCATACATCATAAAAGTAAACAGAATACAAAGTCAAATATCTACTAGAAATCTGTAACAGACGAGCTAATGGGAAGAAAGAAGGGATGATAAGGATGAGGTAATAAGGAATGAGCATAAGATCTAAAAGGCGAAATGTTATATAAATATATAAATGTCATATTTGTACCTTTCATAAACAAGTCCAACAAAGCCATGGAAACCTACAGCATCCTACAGTACATAAAGGAAAGAGGTCTGAAGCAGTTGTGTAACCAAGGTGGAAAAAACAAATCTTCATTATAAAGGTGATAGAAAGCAGCTGTCAACATTTCTGTGAAACATACTCAAGCGAGTGCCATCATTCCCATGTCCTGTCCCGGCTGGACAGCAAACCCGCTCATAACCATTCTCCATGTTTGATTGATAATGCCTGTCTGACTCTGCATGAAATTCAGAAGGTGCTTGGCCGCCTCCTGGTGCAGACAGAGTCAGAGAAAATGAAATCGATTGGGCTGTGCAGAGACAAGTCGCTCCAACGGCCTCTATCGCACTTTTGTCAATAGGGCTCTACCTTTATTGATCCGGAGCGGGGAAACTTCTGCTGGCATGCTCGCCAGTCTAGCTGATTAAACTGCTGCTGAAAACAAATGAGAGATTTGATTAGAGGAGAAAACGCTGAGGTTTTAGAGCAACCAGTCAGTAAGATAAGCGATCTCTTATTTATGATTCATGGGCAAGAGTGCTTCAGAGAAGTTCTTCTGATGCCAAAGATGTAAATTTGCAAAACAGACTTACTCCTGTGACACAAACAGCACTGCAGAAGCTCACATTACTTGCATTACCACCGATTTTCTCAGCTAGGTTCTCTCTGTCTTTCAGTTGTATAAATATCTCTCGACTAATATTAGGCAGTTAATTATTCCCGCCTATTATGGGATTGTGTTCAAAATGTCCAGGATGGAGGCTGAGTAATCTGAGATTACACACAAAACGTGTTCAGGTGTAAATGATAATGTATACAGTTGGGAATATGAGGCAGCTTTAAGAAAACTGTGAAACGGAAAGTGCAAAAAACATGAACAGGTATTCAATTCCCTTCATGGTGCTACCATTGAGCTTAATTCTTAACTCTTGATAAGTGAAAAAAAAAAAAAAAAGTCATGAAAGCGTTTTGAAAACGCACGCGAAAGTCTTTTTGCCCTTATGGCAATGAGGACCTATCTTCATCACAGCTATAGCAGGAGACCCTTCAGATCCTCCATCCTCCAAATCTTTGCTATGGTAGATAGAGCATGACATGACATAAAGGGCAGCAGCAGTGTCTTCAGGCGTCTCAAAGTCCAGGTAGAGCATCAAATTGGATTACTGTAATGTCTTACTTAATAGATGCTCCATTAGGTGCATACGCAAGCTCCAGTTAGTCGAGAATGCAGAGTCCTAACTAAAGCAAGGAAATTTAACAAAGTCACCCTTGTCCAAAACACACGTCCCTGGATCCCAGTAAGATTTCACACTTATTTAAAACACAGCTTAGTCATGTGGCACAGTAATCTGTGAACCGCAAGTAATCTGTGAGCTGCCACGTCTACTTTGATCAAAAGGTGCAGACTATTTGTTGGTACCTTGTGCATGTGCATGTGTATATGTTCTTCTGGTTCCCCTTTTAATTATGCTGTCATAGCTAATCGTGCCAGAGTCCCGGCTTGTAACCTGCACAAAATATCCGTTGACTCTACACAAAAGGTAGCTTTTACTCCGATAATTGTGTTCAGTGATTCTGCACAATCAAAAGCCCTGGTTTGACCTGAACGTCCTTTGTACAGCAACCCAACAAGCAAAAAAAAACAAACAAAAAAAAAAATCCCAGCAGAAGCTAGAAAAGAGAGACTGAAATGCAGAACTAAAATAATAGCGCTAATAAGCAAATAATAAGACACAGGTAAAAGTGATCAGTGACATGTGATGTGCTGAGGCTAATAAAAAAAAAGTCGCCATGACAACTTAAATTAAAGATACTCAGGATTATATTAATTAAATAAATATTGGTGTTTACATTGTCTAGTGTCATTGTGTATATCATGTGCACATTTAGATAACTCCAAATGGTAGTATTTTAGTTTTACACGTCTTTAAAAAACAGTAAAAAATGTAATTTAATTCTAAGTAAGAATGAAATCTGGTAAATGCATGTGAGAAAGTAAACACAGCATGCGATCCTGTGTGTGGAACAGTGATAGGAAGTCTGCATCTTTTTTCTGACTCGGATCTTTGAGTCTTTGAATCTTTCTTCATTTCGTTCATTTTATCAATATGCAATTAAAATGTTATGCGTTACTTCCCTAATATCTATTACTGATGCAAATGTTCACACAACAAACAAGACAAAAAAATATAATGTCATAAGAAAAATGAAATATTAATTCATTATTTACCTGGGTATTTAGTCTACAGTTAGCACACCTCAGCTCTTCTTTGACCATCCCTGGGTTTTTGTAGCTCGTTCATCACAGGTTAAGCTTATGGGGCTGTCACGTGATGAACAAACGACTCGGGAACCCAGATGACTTGAAACAAATGAACTGATTCTTGTGCAGAACCTATGCTATTCCACATGGGTGAATGAATGAGTCATTCCCCGAGATGACTCGTTCTTCCTGAACCACTCACTTAAGATTTGTTCAAAATTAACGAATCGTTCAAGAACGACCCATCACTAGTGTAGAACGACTACGTTGTTATTAGGTGGACTCGTTTTCCCTGTGGGTGAGTGCTTTAAATAGTGTAGTAAGTGGCAGATTTAATTTCCCATGCACAATTACACACACCAGTTCTTACTGGAGCTATTAAGCAAAAACATAGGCGGTAGAAAATAAGCTTAATACAACTTATTTTAAAAAAATAATAAATTTTTTCCCTGGGTCGTGAATTGTGATTTGTTGGTTTAATGATTCTCAGGAGATGAGTTGAAATCTGCTACCAAGTTGCACGCTCCAATGTCTCTGAATGACCTTTAGCTTTGAACGCAGCACCTTCGTCAAGGCAATGCTTCAACAACCTTATGCAATGTCACAGGGAGAAATCTTGCCCAGGAAATCCCAAAGATTTTTAATGGAGTAAAGGTCAGGCCTCTGTGATGGCCAATTAATCTGTGAAAACGATTCCTCACGCTCACAATTTGTACCTGATGAATCATGGAATTGCAGCACAGTGGCTTAGCGCTTAGCACCGTGGTCTTGCACCTTCAGGGTCAAGGGTTCGAGCCATGTCTGCTTCATGTCTGTGTATGTTGAGTTGATATGTTCCTCCTGCGCTTGGCGGGTTTCCTCCGGGTACACTGGTTTCAGATATACACTACTATACAGATTAGTGTGTGAGTGAGCGTGTGCATGCATGTGTCCTGCAATGGAAAATGTTTTCATTTTCCATTGCAGGACACAAAGTACAACATGTTTAACATGCTGTGAAAAAGTATTTGATTTAGCATTTTTACACGTAAATGATTCAGATTATCAAACAAATTGTAATATTATACAAAGATAACCGGAGCTACAACTACGAAATGAAAATGTAAATGATGATTTAATTAAGGGATAAAAAGCTGCCTAAACTTGCCTGGCCCCATGTGAAAAAGTAATTGCCCCCAAAAACTAATAACTAGTCGTGCCACCCTTGGCGGCAACAACCGCAATTAAGCTTAACGAGTCTTTCACATCGCTGTGGAGGAGTTTGACCCACTCTTCTTTTCAGTATTGTTTTAATTTAGGGTTTTCGAGCATGAACTGCCTGTTTATGGTCATGTCACAGCATCTCAATTGGATTTAAGTCCAGCCTTTCACTAAGCCGCTCCAAAACCTTTTTTTTTTTTTTTGCTTTTAACCATCAGGGTGGTGTGTTTCAGATCATTGTCCTGCTGCATAACCCAAGTGCGCTTGAGCGGGTGTAATCTTAAAATCTGTTTGATGATCTCAATTATGTAAGTGTGACAAATATGCAAAAAATAAAAAAATCAATCAATCAGGAAGTGGGTGAACACTTTTCGGCTCTGTAGCCCAAGCTGGAATAAAATCTGCAACCTTGAAAAGCCCGTCATTAACTCTCTTGCCCACTGCTTCCCCACACAGAAGCAGCATGATTCCTGTCCTGATGGGTTTGTTGCACTTTCCTTTTTTTAATTTTTTTTTTTTAAGTTAAATGAGGCATGCTGTGTCAAGATTGTGCAGCATCTAAACAGGCAAAGCGAATTAATGGATCACTGCGTTAGATTTGTCAAATAGCAATTAAACCTAATTGATCATAAGAGGTGATTAGCATTTCAACAGAATTTAGTATAAGGTGTGAGCAAGGACTTTTTTTTTTTTTAAGATTTAAGATGAACACTTTCTGAAAGGTTAATATATCTATATACTTTAAGTATAATGTGCGCACTTGTCAATGCTACCGGGAAAATGCTACTTGAAGGAAATTTCCCTGGAGCGTTCGGTGTTTGTCCTCGAGTGAGTAAACCCGGGGTTTGATGAAAGAGCTAGTTTTGTGGTAAGGTGCGGCATGCTGTATGGGAATGATGTATGGTCCTGCGGCTGGATGATGTGTTTGTTTGTTCAGAGCACACGTGAGAAGAATCTCGCTGTGCCGAGACGCTATTAGGACCCGAGCTCAGAGTCTTATCACATCTGATAAGACGCACATTGAGCAAGAGAGTGCTTCCTCTCAGACGGAGCAGAGTGGAGAGATAGAGGAGTGGAGAAGAAGGGAGGAGTGGGGTGCCCGAGAAGATAGGACAGGTGAAGGGGAAAGGCAGAATCTGTCTATGATGAACCGTACGGTGAAGCGCTTGATACCAGCCTTTAGGCTGTTGACGGTCTATCCTTGGTTTGTGCCTTATACCGCGAACTGGCATTAAAAGTAAAGTGTGCGTCCATGCACTTGATGACAATGCAGGATGTGTGTGAAAGATAAGTGTGAGTATTTTGGAAATAAGTGAATGATTAATCTTGCAGTGAACTCATTTTGAGATAATATGATTCAATGTCTAAATAGCCTTCGGCATTATCTTTTTCGGAGCATAATAGGTTCTTTTTAACTTGAACTCATAAATCAATGTACCCAATTTTGTATCTGTATGTGGCCGACTGAGGCTTATCTCAGACCTCCATTGGTGCGTTTCGCACGGCTGGAGAATCCGACTACCTCAGGAGAGGAGATGATTCACAACGCGCCCAATCGAAAAGTTGGCGTCTCGTTATTTGACTCGGTTGATGCCACGTATCGACAGTGTGGTGGAGGTGAAAAGGGTCAGGGGTCACTAATGGGTTAAGGAATTGGACTGCTGACCAGAAGGTCCGGGGTTCAAATCCCAGCACCACCAAGCTTCCACTGTTGGGCCCTTGAGCAAGGCCTTTAACACTCACCTCCATAGATATATAAGGAGATAAAATGTGAGTCATTCTTACATAAGGGTGTCTGGCAAAAAGTCACATTTTTTCCCCCCCAGTCTCTCTGTTTATTATTTACCATTACAACGGGAGAAACTGTTGAAGCAAATGTATTGTTTCAGAATCTGGCTCCCATTTCTTGATCCTGGATCAGATGTGATGACGTTTTTAAAGTTTTTCTATGGACTTTTTCACTTTGCACTATATTACCACCTACTGTCACTTCCACGCTTGTGCAGCCTGCTTCATGTAGCTGATACGGCACATCTAGCCATAATGCCCCTATTAATTGTACGATGCCACTTCTCCTCAGCTTGATATCAGTTTGAGTTTGTTCCAGTTTAGGCGGTTGGGACTAATAGAAGGTGACAGAAGAGCTCACTAGTGGGGCAACTCACGCAGATGTCAGTGACGATTTTATTTATATTCAAACCAGACTGAAGAGAATGTGACAGAGTAAATGACTAAAATGAATTAGCAGAAGATGCAGCTGGGTTTTTGTCACTTTAGCTGGCGTGCATTGCTTTTCACCCTGTCATCTGAATATCCATGCACAAATTCTAAGCGGTTCATTATAACACCCATTACTGGGGCTTATATCCAAAATGTAGCCATGATTGTCAGTTCTCAGAAGATTTGGATTTATTTACAAAGCATTCCGGACACAGTTATGACATACATATCACAAAATAGCGATATAGTTGCTGTTGATTCTCATGAGCCCGAATTTTTGTGACTGAATGAAGCCACGAGCGATGTCAATCCGATGTCTGGATTTAACAGTGGTAGTCAGCCTCAAGAAGAGTGAACAGCCAGCATCATAAAAAAACAACATCAACATGTAGGTTTACAATATAGACAACAAAATCAAAGCACTGTTACTTGATACTGCACTAATATAGTGCATAAAGAAAGTCTTTTTTTTTCTTTTTTCGACAAAAAAAAATGAATAATCCAGTCCTGTAACAATTCTCCAGCGGTTCTTTTTTAGCCCACCCCCCTGTACAAATTTGTTTTGTAAAAAAAAAAAAAATAAAAATTTAACCACAAAAGCACACACACTACATGTAGAGGCACAGGGCTTGGTTTCAAACGGTATTGTTCTTGCAGCTGGAATGACCTTGGTTTGTCTCAGGAGGTCTCTGAGTTGCATAAGCAGGAGTTGCGGTGTCAGAGGCAGAATGGTCACATGTCCGCATCACCGTCATAGGCCAGTGCTAAAGCCCTTTGCGTCCTACGGTAGTTCGGATCATCCTTAGGGTTTTTGCTGGTGGAATACACACATGCATGTGTTCATCAGACAGGAAACAGTATTTCATACACTTCCAATTTACACCACTAGAGGGTGGCACTTTATTAAGAAATGCTGTAAAATGAGCCCTGACTACTGTACATCAGGTTCTCTAAACTTCCATGTTTGATGGACTTATTGTCATATTAACACTTAATGTTTTAATCTATATAACATGCATGTCAAAAGCGGAACAAAACAATCCCTTTATAAAGAATTGAGATATACATTGCACACATACATTAACAATGGCTTGAGCTTAAATGTGTGCCAGCAATCATATAGGCTCCACTCACTCACTCACTCATCATCTATACCGCTTAATCCTGTATTCAGAGTCACTGGGGGGCTGGAGCCTATCCCAGGAGACTTAGGGCGCATGGCAGGGTACACCCTGGACAGGGTGCCAGGGTGCCGCAGGGCACATACACACACTCATTCACACACTACGGGCAATTTGGGAATGCCAATTAGCCTAACCTACATGTCTTTGGGTTAGGCTGTGGGAGGAAACCGGAGTACCCGGAGGAAACCCACCAAGCACGGGGAGAACATGCAAACTCTCGAACCCGGACCCTGGCGGTGCAAGGTGTCAGTGCTAACCACTACACCACCGTGCCGCCTCATATAGGCTTCTGACTATTTTAAAGTGTTACAGCAAATGACCTGACAAACTGTACATACACTGACACACTGATTCATTGCGTTCTGGCAAATGAGTTCGTAGCTAATTATGTTAACGATTGCGTAATTGAGCAACATCACACCCGAAGCTGTGCTGTTGTGCTGAATATCAGCATGACCCCAAGTGTGCTATCGTTTTATACCATAACAGTTCCACAAACACCATTTGTTATCAATAGATTATGATTTCATTGATTATTTAACGAGTTATTTTGCTCTGCCAACACATATCATTCCGCGACTGGCATGACTAACTAACAGTAACTGGTGGAGCTAGCGACCGAGAGTTAGTTTAATTCACAGGAGGTGAAGGTAGTTTTTTCCACTTATGGAAAAATTGGAAATATTTCCACTTATTTTGCTTTAAAATATCAGCTACATTAACGTTCAGGTTTCGGACAGTTCAGAGGTAATTCGGAATGACATAAAATCAGTTCCTAATGAGACAGAGTGATGTTTAAGATGATGTAACATTATCAGATGTGTGCTTTATAAAGTGCTTCCGTGACTAGGTTTGAGTGTGGGTTTTGGCAGGTGGCTGCTCTCTCCTCTTTCTGGTACTATGGACCATACCGACCTACTTTTACAGATGCTGTGCCCGAGAGTTAGTGTAATTAACGATTGTTTGAACACCTGTAAGTAAAACATCCCAGTGCCGTTATGCTTTATATCACCACTTGTGAAATGCCTCTTGTCCAATCAGATTGCTCGGTCAGAACTAGCTGTTTTATAATATAGCTTATGAGGTCCAGATTATGTGGTTAACTGGAAAATTAAGTTGCAACTTTAACTTGTTGTAACTGTAAAGGTTGTGAAAAGGCATGAGTGACAGTCATTACACAGTGACAACACCGTTTATTAAAGTGAGTTTTAAATGACTGCTTTCATTTTCATTCAACGTTTCAGCAAAGCCTTGACACTTTATAAGTTATATTTTTTAAGCCCTTTACGGGGTTATTTTTATGATTATTAGGATTTTATGAAAATCCATACAAAAATGCAATGCCTCCATAAATCATTTATTTATTCATTTATTCACAGTTAACACACTACCTGGACCACAAGCACACCTTCGCATTCATTCACACCTATTAACTGTCAGGGGCATGTTGTTCATACCTATTTTTGTTCATCAGTTCTTTTTATTAATTAAGATAAAAGAAAAAAAAAAAACTAAAAGCATTGGTAACATTACATACTGCTAATACTGACAGTACTACTGTATATACTACACTTACCACAGCAGAAAGGACATTGCGATGATGAGAACTATCATGATGAATCCACCTGCCATTAGCCCGTACACCCACAGCCTGACCCGCCCATCTGGTAATTAACACAGACAAGGCAGCTTTATATAAATTACCCTTACCCGCTGACCTGTGAATGGCTTTGCATCTGATACTTAACAAATGTACTGTATGCCTTGAACAGAGAAAGCTAGCTGCTTTCATTGTTTTCCCTACATACACAAAACAAATGCTTTATCCCTAAAGGATCTTATGTAGAAATTCCAGAACCCTAGACCTGATGATGATGATGAAGTGTTTAGATCAAGAATAGCACAGAAATGAGAAGCACTGCAAAAGGATAGGAAGATAAATGCAGGTTTTTCCACCTGGGCCGAGCGGCTGCAGAGTCCAGGCTGTCCTCTCGTTCTGTTTGTGCATGCGTCTCAGACGTCCCCCACTTCTCTTCGCATTCGCGTTCTTATAATCAGACCCAGGGGTTTTCGTACAATAATCCAAGAAGCCATTAGAGGTCATGACCTCGGTGAAACCCTTCTCGCAGCCACACGTCCCGCTCTGACAGAATAAAAGCAGAAGGAAAGCGCAGTGATGTTGTTATCAGCTGTTAACCCTGTCACACTTTGCGTTTTATGCAGCTGCGATGCTGTTTTTAGATGATTTTTTTTTCTGTCAAGTGTCGAGAATTGCGAGGATGCGGGCTGATGCACGTACCGTATGCATCCAGTGTGAACGCGATGATGGGAACTGAAGCGAGGTGTAATTTATCACACCTTATGCAGATTTTCCACTTAAGTAAAATATGTTGAATAAAAACGTTGTTGATAAATTATCGTATTGATATGTTTATTAAATAGAATTAAGTGCGTTACAAACGTTATGAATTTTACAAGGGCCATTCATGTCAAACCAGGAATTGTGGTGAAATGGATTTCCATATGTTTGGGTCATTACAGGAGTTCCTGGGAGGCCGGTGTTTTAGATGTGAAGCAGGCAGTCCGATCATGGCTCGGGCGTACTAAGAAAACTTTGTACCTTGATGGTATCCAAGCACTATTGAAATGCTGGGGTAAGTGCTTTTTGTAACAGGGGATTATGTAGAGAAATAAATGGAGTTTTTACTCTCATAACTGTGTTGTGTTATTCTCCACAAATCAAAAGTCCAGGGTTGACTTCAACTCCCCTTGTACAGTAGTTAATAGATCTTTTTGGGATGCAATGTGATGCAACAATGATGTAAGACAAGATGGAAAAACATCTAGCAAACAAAGTGATGTGTAAAGTGGTAAAAACTGTAACAGCGCTACGGTATTATTTACCTGTGTACAGAATGAGAAGGGCTTGATACACAGTGGGTTGCATTGATGTACAGTGGAGGGTTTTGTCTGAGGAAAACACCCTCCTAAAAAACAACAACAACAAAAAAAAAAAACAATGTGGTTATAATCATTAACAGCTTTAGTAATCTGGGTCACCGTATGTATTTCCATTCTATTTTCATAGAAATAGTTATATATATATATATATATACATATATAGAAACAAACTGTGTAATTTTCAGAGGAATAAAGTCAATTGCAATGTGAATCACACCCACGTTAAAACATTTACACACAAGAAGCAAATATGATCCTACCACAAAAACATTTATACCTGTATCCAACAGTTACTGTATATAGTAGCACTTTCTCACCATTTTTATGCCTGTGTAAGAGTACTATCTACATGAAAAGAACTGTCACTACAGTATATGGTGCTTAAATAATGTGCATATAGCATCAGTACCAGTGACGTTAACCCCGTCCGAGCGCTGGCACCACACTGCTCTCTGATTATCTTTCCATTCTCCTGTGACCCACTCATAACTGAGACACGTTCCTCCTGCAAATGGACACACATGGACAGAAATGCTAATACACACGTGGACAAAATTGTTGGTACCCTTCGGTCAATGAAAGAAAAACTCACAATGGTCACAGAAATAACTTTAATCTGACAAAAGTAATAATAAATAAGAATTCTATGAATGTTAACCAATGAAAGTCAGACATTGCTTTTCAACCATGCTTCAACGGAATTATTTAAAAAAATGAACTCATGGAACAGGCCTGGACAAAAATGATGGTACCCCTAACTTAATAGTTTGTTGCACAACCTTTTGAGGCAATCACTGCAATCAAACGATTCCTGTAACTGTCAATGAGACTTCTGCACCTCTCTGCAGGTATTTTGGCCCACTCCTCATGAGCAAGCTGCTCCAGTTGCCTTTTCCAGACAGCATGTTTCAGCTCCTTCCAAAGATGCTCAATAGGATTGAGGTCAGGGCTCATAGAAGGCCACTTTAGAATAGTCCAATGTTTTCCTCTTAGCCATTCTTGGGTGTTTTTAGCTGTGTGTTTTGGGTCATTGTCCTGTTGCAAGACCCATGACCTGCGACTGAGACCCAGCTTTCTGACACTGGCCAGCACATTTCTCTCTAGAATCCCTTGATAGTCTTGAGATTTCATTGTACCCTGCACAGATTCAAGACACCCTGTGCCAGATGCAGCAAAGCGGCCCCAGAACATAACAGAGCCTCCTCCATGTTTCACAGTAGGGACAGTGTTCTTTTCTTGATATGCTTCATTTTTCCGTCTGTGAACATTGATCTGATGTGCCTTGGCAAAAAGTTCCAATTTTGTCTCATCTGTCCATAGGACATTCTCCCAGAACCTTTGTGGCTTGTCAAAATGTAGTTTGGCATATTCCAGTCTGGCTTTTTTATGATTTCGGTCGTCTCCCATGTAGTCCACTTTGGCTCAAACAACGACGGATGGTGCGATCTGACCCTGATGTTCCTTGAGCATGAAGTTCACCTTGGATCTCTTTAGAAGTCTTTCTTGGCTCTTTTGTTACCATTCAGATTATCCGTCTCTTTGATGTGTCACCAATTTTCCTCCTGCGGCCACGTCCAGGGAGGTTGGCTACAGTCCCATGGATCTTAAATTTCTGAATAATATGTGCAACTGTAGTCACAGGAACATCTAGCTGCTTGGAAATGGTCTTACAGCCTTTACCTTTAACATGCTTGTCTATAATTTTCTTTCGAATCTCCTGAGACAACTCTTTCCTTCGCTTCCTCTGGTCCATGTTGAGTGTGGTACATACCATGTCACCAAACAACACAGTGACTACATGGAGCCCTATATATAGGCCCACTGACTGATTACAAGATTGTAGACACCTGTGATGCTAATTAGTGGACACACCTTGAATTAACATGTCCCTTTTATTTTCAGTATTTTCTAGGAGTACCATCATTTTTGTCCAGGCCTGTTCCATGAGTTTATTTTTTAAAATAATTCTGTTGAAGCATGGTTGAAAAGCAATGTCTGACTTTCATTGGTTAACATTCATAGAATTTTTTTTAATTATTACTTTTGTCAGATTAAAGTTATTTATGTGACCATTGTGAGTTTTTCTTTCATTGACCGAAGGGTACCAACAATTTTGTCTACGTGTGTAAGTATCCATGAATTAGTTAATTTCATGACTATTCAGCACTGACTGGCATCTTGCACAATGCCATATCGTGATAATGCAGATGCCATGCATATCAATATCAAAATCAACCACTCACGTTGACATGGCCGTGTTTCGTACACTTGACTCGGACAGGATGCTTTGTTCTCTGGCACCTGGACGATCACGGCTCTGGATCGAGCCTGGTGCCCCCACGTCTCAAAGCTCCGTCCATCCAGACAAAGCAGCTGGCATACGCTCCATGGTGACCAATTGGTCAGATAACAGTCTCCTGATGAGATAGCCAAGGAAAGCGATTAAAGTTTATGTTTAAAAATGAAGAAAAGCTATACTAAAATATAAAAGTAAAATAAGGTGATATTAGTCCAATATGACACCCATGCTAGTAGATATTTCTACACCCATGCTAGTAGATATTTCTACACCCATGCTAGTAGATATTTCTACATTCCTAAGCAAGGAGCATACAAATACCAAGTATTGGTATTTGTTAATTGGCAAATTTCGGTGTTTCAATCAGGAACAAACCTTATCTGCTATAAGCTGCTATAGCTGCAAAAATATCATTGCAGGTTTGGCCAAATACTTTTGTCCATATAGTGTATGTCCATTTATTAACCTATATTAACCTATACATTTAGAAAAAAATTCAAAAAAATTGCATTCAATTTTTCTGTTTAAGAGATGACTACAATAAGGTAAAACAGGCTAATTGTGTAAATACGTTATGTAATTAACCATGTTTCTTGGAACACTGTAATCCTTACAGCAGAATAAGTGAAGTATAATATAAAGCTTTAATGAACCCAGGCTAATTCGGAAAGAAAAAAGCTAGTTTTCTATCAATGGGTAAAGTACACGTTTGCTAATATCATTAGCAGTGTCTCAGTTCTCAAATTGTGTATATTTGGAAAGACAAAATATTAAGTACATTTTTGTTTGACCACTATTTCAGTAAAAAAAAAAAAAAAAAGTTTTCCCTTTTAATATCTAGCTAAGTGTCCTTCCCTGACACAAGAGCACCTGGGAGTGTGAGGCCTAGCCTATTGTTACAGTAGCTGTTTTGCTAGCAAACTTACTAACTTGCTAAGTCTTAATACGTAGTATAAACTTTACATTTTTACATTTTAATAAGTGTGAACTTGTATTTTTTATTTTTTTTTGCTAGAAAGTAATTAAATTGAAATATAATACATTGCCTAATATTACCTACTGCTGGAAAGGTAACATTAGCTAAGCTAACTAGCTAACAAACTATTTAGCAAAGTACTTAGGTAGCTAATTACTGTAGCTTGATAATGACAATACTTTAGAAATATGGAAACTTTTTTGTTATGTTTAATATGGCCTTCTACAGTATATGCTAATAATCGAGGTATGGAATACGGTTTTTCCTTTTTTGTGTGGAGAATATGAACATTTATTCAGTGACTCTTTAGCAACTGTAGCTCATATGAAGTGTTTTATTTTTATTTCCAGTATAATGTGCAAGTAGTGGAAGTGTTTTTGACCTGGGCAGGGAATAGAGCAGGGCTGACTGAGCTCTGTCCCCAGAGCTTTGCTTAGTTCGTTCTCCACACAGAGCTCCTCTGGCACTGCTTTGGGATGAGGAGGCACGGAGAGCGAACCCCAGTGCACCACACACGACATGTTCCTCTCCCTCATCCCGTCACCACACTCCGCACCCTAAATAAGCACATACGAACACTGTCAGGTTTATTATGGTAAAGGCCACATGATATACCGATCAGCCGTAACATTAACATCATTGCCAGGTGAATTGAATAACATTGATTATCTGTTATATACCAATAAACTACTCATCTGGTCTGGTCCAATCGCAAAGAAAAACTAGTGTAGCACAAGTTATTACTGGCCATGTTAGGAAGGTATCACAACACTCACTACGTCAAAGCTTGTTCACACAGGCCCCAAATTCCCCAGATCTCAATCTGACCGAGCATCCATGGGATGTGCTGGACAAATGAGTCTGATCCATGGAGGCCCCACCAACTTACAGCACTTTAAGGATCTGCAGCTAATGTCCTGGTGCAAGACACCACAGCACACCTCCAGAGGTCTGATGAGGTCATGCCTCCAGGGACCACAGCCACCCGGCGGCTTAAGGGGAACCTAAAACTTTGATGGTTTTAATGTTAATGGTTTTACTGTTACGGCTGATCGATATTTATTGGAAATGGTTATTTAGATAGTATACTGAAGATATATTGGCTTATTAGGAGTTCTTGAATAATTAAGGACGTACATTCTTAGTATGAACATTATGGTATGCAATTATGGTCCAATTGTGTGCTTTAAAACATTTTTTGTTGTTTTTATGTACGCTATATCCACATTTCTCAGTGAACAATATATCAAAGTCTGCCCTTTCTTCTTCGAGTGTACTTGGAATTGTACTTTTTGGAAGTGAAATGCACTTTTATTGAATAGAGTCCCTGGTGGCTCTTTATTACTCAGACACTGACAATATTTCATCACCAATACACCACTTTACATCCAGACTTATAGTAGTATTTACTGACCCTATTTTATTTTATTTTATATTTGCCATTTTCTCATTTTGGGCTTTCATGACTGCATTAGGGTCGCAAGAGTTGGGAACTGAATTTTATTTCAGGTACTGGTACATGTATTTTTCTTTTAGAAAGTAAGAAACTAAGAAAGTACAATAACTGTGAAACTCAGTACTTCAGCCCATATCTTCAGACTGCCAACAAAACCATGCACCCAAACCAGAAGAATATTACAAATTATTTCTTTCTTTTCTTCCTTTTTTTTTTGTTTGAAATCTGTACTTTTTATTTATTCATACTTTCATATGATGTAGTGTTTGGAAACTTTGAAAGCACTTCAATTATCATCCTGTTTTTTTGGTGCATTTCTAAATTGTGGAAATTTTAAACTTTAACAGTTGTTTTACTTTTCTTTTTTATTGTTTCACTTTAAAAGAAATATTATTTAATTATTATTTTCAATGCTCCTAAAAAGTATATCTGTTAATCTGAAACATCCCTTAGATAATGACAATCTTTTAAACACTCGATTTTGGTATCTACGTAAATACTGTAAGTACCTAGGCCACGCCTTACCAGAAAACAGCAGAGCTGAACAGCAAGCTGGGGGAGGTTTTCTCTCATATGAGGTCACATTAGGAGGGGGCGGAATCTAATTGCCTTTTTATAATCGCCTAGCAATATAAAAATTTATTTTTTTCCCCCCACCCTTTTTATTTTTTTTATTTTTTACCATAATAAGTCCCTGAGAAAATACTACTGCAAACAGATAATACAATACATACATTGATAATACATACATAAATCCATCACCACTGTATACATTCACCAGCCCATAAAAATTAACGAAGACACTCAGGTCACAAGCTTTCACACTAAACAACAGAAAACAGGAGGGGAAAACATCATGGCATACTCGTTGCTGCCAGATGGGCTGGTTGATGTATTGCAGAATGTTCTGTTCCCCTGAGTTTTTCCACACATAACAGTCTTTTGAGTTTGAATGAGAGTGAGAATGGTGCAAAAAATTCATTATACTAAGATCACATTTTAATCATGTTTGACCTAAATAAAGCTCTTGCCTTCTATCTGCATAATTTTATACATTCTGGTGCTTTGACATATTTGGCTGAAGAGACGATTGCATGAATGAGCAGGAACATGAGTTCCTATCAGTGCTGCACAATTAAACGCACAAAAATAGAAATCATCTTATCCACCTGTGCAATTATTTAATAGCAAAAGGCCTGCAATTTATTATAGACAATATATGCATATATCCCATTGAATATCAATAATTGAAGTATTAGTTTGTGAATTTTGTAATCATTTTGAGGTGCTAAATTAATATTGGTAAACATCTTCTTAATGAGATCATTCGCACCGTTATGTGCTGTTAAATATGTTTTAATACAAAATGACACGTTAATAGTTAAATATCGCAGTATAAATCTCAATCACAATATATTATCATCATGCACATTTCTTTGATCTGGTTGTTCTATATGAACTTAAGAACCTAAAACAAAACAAAATAATCACAATGTCATTTTTTTAAGATAAAATTGTTCATCCCGAGTTCCTATTAAAGTGGCCAGTTTGCAAACAGTGCAATGGAACTGGTACAGTATACCATAAATCGCTCTCTTACATCATGGTCCAAACTGGTATTTCCTATTAGCGGATGTGTGTGTGTGTGTGTGTGTGTAAACTGTACAATAGGCACTGCATTAGTACAATACCTCCACTCTGCATGTGTTCCAGTCTCCCACCATCCAGCTGTAGCAGGGCTTGATGGGACACGGTTTTGTTTGAGAGAGCTGAGACGGGCAGGGTCTACCACCTTCTCCTGCCTGATGGAGAACTAATCTGGAACGTGTCATCTGACCTGAATAACCACACACACGCACACACTTTTTTAAATAAACATTATTTACCAAAAGCAGCAGCAGCATTATTTATGTAACTAGCTATAATAAGCACCTGGGGCAGAGTTTCCTCCATGGAGTGCACCAGGGCATGTGTGTACTGTAGCTGTATGGCTTTAACAGTTTTTAATTAACCAATAATTAGTTGATGCTGGAGAGGGTTACAACTCTGTGACATCAAAGGTAATGATGTTTTGTTTTAGGTTCTTAAGTTCATATAGAACGACCAGATCAAAGAAATGTGCATGATGATAATATAATGTAAAGTTAATAGACTTTAGTGTCATTTAGTGATATTTTGCTCATTTCTCATTATTTTTTTTAATCATTTTTAAGTTGATGTCAGAAGGAATTACTGTGTGTTCAATTATGAGCGGTGTTCAAGTCAAGCAGGGACTTTTAATGTGCAGAATAACATAAGCAAAAAAATCCCTTTATTTCTATATACGGTATATATATATAATCCCCTGCTACACTAATGCACTTATCCCACTAGTACTGGCATACCATTCAAGGTTTTTCTGGAGTCATGATCTGCGTGCTTCATGTCATCGTTACTCCCAGAATCTCCTTTAATTAGCCCCTATAACGGATCTGGGTATGATCACCAAAGGTGTTCTTTATTTGCATGGCAGTGCATGACCTCATACTGTCTACTGCCCCACTTGCACATTACAGAAACCCAGCTGGGAGTTCTTGCCACATCCCGCATACATCCCTGACCACGCTCCAAGCCATTTCCACACGTTCAGGTCATTAAAGGAGTTCCTGGGGGGGTCAGTGTTTCAGCGGGCACTCCAGTCATGGCTCTGGCATTCTAAGTACACTCAAAAGTCCTGGTTTAACTTGAACGGTCCCTGGTAGTTTGTAATGCACTGTGAGAGCAGTCTAATGTAGGTTGACAGTATGACATCCATCCTGACATAAGCAGTTCAGCCAGTGATGGTCCAAAGCATGTTAAAACTACAGTATATGTTTAGTAGGATAGGATTGGATATTAGTGTGATCATTGATACAAGGTATTGTGTTGTCATACTTTGCGCTCCACAGGTGTGTGAGCACTCGGACCAGAGTGACCAGTCAGACAGCAGGCAGTCGACAGGACAGCTCACTTCACATGGAGCAGATAACTTCCCTCGTGATGGACCCCACTGGTATTAGATCACAAACAGGATTTGTATAGTTACGTGTTGAACATTACTCACACAGACACACTGACAGACATGATTAAGTAGGATGTAAGAACAAACTAATTTTAAAACTATGTGCTCCTCACCTCCTTGCACATGCTGAGTTCCACAAGCTTTCCGTCACTATCGATGCAGTTCAGCAGGCGTGTCTTCATTCCTTGGCCACATATTGCGTTGTCACTGAGCAGACAACTGCTCCAGTCTTTGAATCATACACACATGTAATGTAATAAATTTAAGGTCACATTAATTAGGTTCCAGCACTACTGATATTGTGGAGAGTTTGTTTTTGTGCACCTGAATATGCATAGGAGTATGAGAGACAGGTAGTGTTGCTACAGGACTGTGTCTGATTCAGTTCAGGGCAGGTGTGTCCTCGACCTGGCATCCTCAGTACATTTTTACTTCTCCATCTTGATTCCTTTTCGTTACAGCCCTGGACACACATACACACACATTAGTGAGCTACTTAATGCGATCCATCTTTCCATTCATCCATCCATCAGTCTAGGAACTTCTGCAGTCCAACTAGGGACCATTGAAGGCCAATGTATTTATTACCATTTTTACAACCATGGTAGGACCTCTGGCCAACATTCACACACTCCGGGCAATTTGGGAACACCAGTGTCCCCGGGGAAACCCACCAAGCACAGGGAGAACATGCAAACGCCATGCACACAGACCCCGAGGCATAATCGAACCCTGACCCTGGAGATATGAGGCCACAGTGCTAAAGCACTAAACCACTTAATGCTATGCTACACCTAAATTTATGTTCAGTCTTTATGTATCACATATTCAGTGGAACCTTGGATTACGAGCATAATTCATTCCGGAAATGGGCTCGTATTCCAAAACACTCGTAAACAAAATGTAATTTTCCCATAAGAAATAATGAAAACTCACATTATTTGTTCCACAGCCCAAAAAAATAAAACAGACTGGCAGATGTTGATTATACCAGTAAGTGGCGAGCACTAAGACTCAGCAGGGGAGACGATTACCCACAATTCCGCAGCACAAGAGAGAGAAAAATCATTGGCTCAGTTGTGATCACGTGACGCTCAGTGTCAAAACAAGAAGCGCATGCGTGATACATGATACTCGGCACTCGTAAACCAAGACTTGCTCGTTTTTTCAAGGCAAAATTGATAAAAAATCTGTGCTCGTCTTGCGGAACACTCACAAACCACGTTACGCGCAATCCGAGGTTCCAGTGTACATTACTGCACAGTGAACTTCTTCATTCTTTGCATATCCCAGCTTCTTGTTAGTAGAACTGGGGTCAAAGTGCAGGGTCAGCCTTTATACCGTACGGCGCCTCTGGAGCAGTCATTGTTAAGGGCCTTGCTCAAGGGCCCAACAGCAGCAACCTGTTGGAGCTGGGGCTCGAACCACAGACCTTCCAATCTATAACTCAGAACCTTAACACACTGAGCCACCACTGCCCAATCTAGGCTTACCCTTAAACTCAGTAACTTGAAAGGAATTGCATCATCAGTCGGTCACTCACTCACCATAGGGCATTCACTCCACAGGCTCCATTCGGATGTGACACATTGGCCAGGGCAAGGCAGGTCGCAGGCCTGAGTAGTGATTGGCCGATCATCCTGGCCGCACAAAGACTCATTCACACTGCTGCGTCTGTCCTCTTCCTTCTTCACACACCTACCAATCATGCAACATCATGCAATTAAAGATTCATAAAAGTTTTTGTTTAAGAATTTTTTTGCCTAAGTATAGTACATATTTGGAAACGCATGGAAATAACATTTATAACATGAGTTGTTTCTTTTATAGTATGCCTTTAAATTGACACTACAATCTGCTCTTCCCCTTGTTATATGGGGACCTAACTTGCATGTTAATTAAGTCTCAATGTCATAGCCCAGTTGTAACCTTAGTCCTTTGTGAAAAATGAGACTATGTCCTTATCAAACTATTTGTCACTGTTACATTCTGTTCTCCATTTTGAGCACGGATTTATGAGCCCATCTATTCATATGACATGAACAGGATGTCTCGAGTCTTTTTTTTTTTCTTTTTTTTTTTAAAGAGCTGAATTTCAATCAGGTAGAGCTGTGGTTACGAATGTAATTCTGAAAGTATGAGCACACAGCGAATACCTCGCTGATGAGTGCCGGCTTCGCCCGAGGGGCTGGGAACACTTTGAGGATCAGTGGTGATGCAAAAAAAAAAAAAAAAAAAAGACATGACAAGTGAGGCATAGTGATGAAGCGAGCTCACCTGATTTTCCGGGTCTGGACACCCTCTCCACATGATGGCAGGGTTTGGCTGGTGATGCTGAGAGCATTGTGTGGGTTGATGACACACATGGACCACGGCTCAGCTTCCCAACTATACTGATTGCACTCAGAATAACAAGGCACTACCTCAGACACCTGGGGAAGAAATATGTGATTATATACAGCGCTGTGGTCAAAAACACAGACTGTTGTATTTGGAACGGCGGCATGCATTTCTTAATATAACCACTAACCTGAGCCTTTGTAGATGTCCATATGAGCAGTGCGAGGAAAAGGGAAAGGAGAGAGAAAGTTTCCATTAATGGCGATTTCGAACATCTTGTTCGCTTTCTTGATGACCCTGGGTCAGTGTGTTAAGGGTTTATTTATAAGAGTGAAACCGAGCTCGGAAAAAATGTCTCCTGGTTCTAATAAAACATTAATGCAGTTCCACCTGCCCGGTAGAGCATGGCTTAAAGGGCAGTAAGGCGCAGCATATAAACAGAAGAGACAGGCAAGTGATGCTGTGGAATGAGAACTCCTGCGAGACGCTGGCTTATTTAGACTTGCTTTACCACAAAAGCACTTCGGGAACTTCAGGTCAACACATTTAACAGTCGGGGCGGCGTGGTGACCAGATAGATCCTAACAGACCGATTGATACAGATTGATCCTAGCATACTATCTCTTGTGTGGGTTTCTCTTATAAAATGCACTTATGGACATGGTGGAAACGTCTGTTCTATTTTCATCCAAGCACAAACATAAGCCACTTTATTCCTTCTCTCCCACAGTCGCTATGTTCACACGCAGACATGAACATGTCAGTGCTGATGCAAGTTGTGTAGCGAAACAACAGACAGTTCGGTGTGATTTTTGCACTGATGTTACAGTATGTGTCCCTTTTTTTGGGACACCTTTTTGTCTTTTTGTCTGATTTAAAGCAAAGCCTTCTCATGTGATAAAACATAACTAGTATCTAACTATACTATTCACTACACGAATATACGGATATACGGTATGAGAACAAGAATACCTAAAAGACATTCACAGCCTCATGCAGTACGCAAAATCAAATGATGAAAGTGCATCACGGAATGTACGGTACAGTATACTGTATACGCATTATTTCAGGAGAATTACATAATCAAGGCAGAAGAAAAAATACCGAAAGTTATGCAGCTCATAAACAGTATTCCAACTGGATAATCAAAGGTTCAAAGCTTTCATCATTATTCTGTTCTGTTTGGATACCTGTATATATTTTTTTCTTACTGCAGCTGTTTCTGCACCTATAAACACTTGGGTTGTTCACGTTAAACCGGGACTTCTGATGAAATTTCTTGTGAAGCACAGCATGATGATGAGACTCTTAATCCTCCCTTAAAATATTTGCACGATGCAAACGTGTTAAAGAAGGCTATGCGTCTGTGAATGACGACCCGAGTCGTGAACGTTCAGTGAGTAGAAAATCTGATCCTTGAAAATCAACAGATATCTTGCTGTTAACTTGTCCGTGGGAATCATTCATGAACACCAGCCACATCCCTGTACAGTCCTGCCCTCCACACATCCCTGTACAGTCCTGCCCTCACCCCAAGCCATTTCTTTAACGTTTAAGCAGTTCCTGGGAGGCCAGCGTTTCAGACATGAAGAAGCCTTGATCTTGCGTAGTGATAAAACTACCTTGATGATAGCACTAGTGAAATTTACCTTCATGACTGTTTTCTGTTATTCTGCGCAAACAACAGTCCCGGTTTGACTTGAACACCCTCCGTAAATTCTGATTAAAATGGCTGGTTGTGGTTTGTGTGAGTTTCGGACATTTTCTCCAGATTAACATGGACTTCCTCAGGGTTCCCTGCCTTCCTCTCACTCTCCAAAAAACATGCAGGTGGATTTGCAATTCTAAATTGCCCCAAGGTTTGATTTTGTGAGTAAATGCGTATGTGTGTGTGTGGGTGCATGTGTGCATGGTGAGCTGTAATTGCCATCTGCACTGAATTCTCCTACCTTGTGCTTCTATATTTTAAGACGTACCTCCACTCTGACCAGCATAACGAGGTTATTAAAGGTAAATGACTGAATAGTAGCATCACCAGTGTATAATATCCGGACTGGGTAAATCAGTCAGTGGTATAGTGAAAGAGAGCAGATCTGACCCAAACACTGAACTATTAAAGATAATTAGAAATTTGCCTGGAGCGACGCTACTCTCACCTGATTTTTGATGTTCAGGTTCGGACAGGGCCGTCCTCCATTGAAAGGTTTCTCTCTCAACCAGCGAGCACGCACCTTCACACCTCCGCCACAGGGGGCGCTACATGAGGACCAGGCAGACCACTCACTCAGCCTGCAGTCAAGAGGACAGGGCAATACACACTCTTCCTCTTCGACACCTGTAACACAATACTTTTATTATTATATAAGTATTTGGCAACCAACATCTGCATCTTATTTTTCAGAGGCAAACTGAATAAAGACTTTTATATTTTCACTTCTGAAAGACAGCAATTTATAAAAAGGCTGTTAAGTGGATGCAAGAGAGAGCTGTCTGAAAGTGATGTACGGATTGCATCCAAAAAATATAAAACCACAGCTGCCCAACTCACTGCAGAATTAAATGTGCACCTCAACTCTCCTGTTTCCACCAAAACTGTTTGTCGTGAGCTCCACAGGGTCAATGTACACGGCCGGGCTGCTAAAGCCAAACGTCAGGTTCAGTGGTGCCAGCAGCGAAGATCTTGGGCTGTGGACAATGTGAAACATGTATTGTTCTCTGATGAGTCCACCTGCACTGTCTTTCCCACATCCGGGAGAGTTACGGTGTGGAGAAGCCCCAAAGAAGCGTACCACCCAGACTGTAGCATGTCCAGAGTGAAGCACGGGGGTGGATCAGTGATGGTTTGGGCTGCAATATCATGGCATTCCCTAGGCCCAACACTAGATGGGCTCGTCACTGCCAAGGACTACCGAACCATTCTGGAGGACCATGTGCAGCCATTCAAGGCGGTGCCGTGTATCAGGATGCACCAATCCACACGATGCAAGACTGGTGACAGAGTGGTTTGATGAACATGAAAGTGAAGTTGAACATCTCCTATGACCTTTATTTAATTAATCTTTATTTAAATAGAATAAAATCACACTGACCATATCTCAGCAAGCGAACACGATACAGTAATAACGCTGGTATCAAAATGGACCTTATTGATTCAGGAATGTGAAAATATGACGAATTCAAATCACCCACAATGTGACGTTATACCTGATTTGAGATGCAAAATGTGCTTCACCAAAGAGTTAAAGAAGTAAGACCACATCCATTAATAGTTTCATTTTTAAATGTTTGCTCAACAATCACAATTACAGCAGCCTTTATATGTCTCACCTCATACGTCATTCACCTCATTCACATCTCATGAACAAAACACTTCATGTGGTACGTGTTGAACATTTGCACTTTTTTCAGTGTGTCTCATTGCTTGTACTTGTTTTTACACCAGTGTTTCTGTTTTAGTTTTGGGAGTCTGGTGAAGCCAATTAACACACACACACACGCACACACGCACACACACACCATTGTTTTCTCTCATCCCACCTTTGCAGGTGACAGTAACTCAGGCAATTATTATTTGTACTGGATCATCTGCCAGACAAACCTCACATGCAATTTAACAGCCTTGCAAATTAGTGCTGTTTGTTTGGAATCATAGGAAATAAACTGATATGTAAATAAGGTATACTTAGTTTTCACGCATGGTGGTATCAGGCAGCTGAAAAGCACACTAATATTCTTTCATTCAAGCATTGTTTATGTCTGTACACCTGAATAAAAACAAGGATGAGGCAAAGATTCTCTGCACTCCGGTTCTATTGAAACGTCCGTCCGCTGGTGTGAATGAGACCCTGGACCGTTTAAGCTCTCGCTTATCACGGAACACTACCAAACAGGTTGATGGGTAGTACATGCATCCTCCAGGTCATGCAGGACAAGCTAATCATTGTCTTGTGACTTGCATTAAAGAAGAGTTTAGTTTTTTTGTGATCTGAAGGTGTTTATCGAAGACTTTGCGCGCAGTATGGATACGAGCAAATAAAACTTGGATCAAAGTGAAGACAGCAGTGCATTCGTAGCCGGCAACCTTTTATAATGAGTGCGGATAACTTTTGACTCACCCTCCTATAATAAAAGCTACAATGAAATCCTTTTCAGTAGCCGGTAATAGTAATAGTACACATATCCCGCCCCATACTAGCATACGCGATTAATGATTTGCATGACCTTACCACTGCTGTTGCAAAGAGCTGGATTAACCAGACGCTCATCATGGTCCAGACATGCACGGGCTCTATAGCGCAACCCTCGTCCACACTCCTTGGCCTCTGCATGCATACGCCAAGATTGGGTGATACTCTGAACCAGAAGGGAGCGCCTCTTAGTGAAAGGATAGCCAGCAGATTGGTGGAACTCAGGAAGCAGACATGGAGACCATGGCCCATGGACTTGTGTATGATACTTAGAGCATGGACAGGCTTCTCTCTCCAGCAGAGTCTCCTGCTGGCAGCGCCACCATTTCTTACTGCGGCCTGGAGGATAACAGGGGACGCCATCATTAAAGAGATGTTTTCATTAATCAGCATCCTTAAATGGGAACAAACCATGCAACCATCTGGTGATTTCAGATGAAAACACTTTACTAGACGCCTGACATGCAGGACTAATTTACTGCTAGCCTACATGTACAGTAAGTGTGCACTATACATTTAATATGCATTTTACTTCAGCTACAAACAATTTATTTCTGCTACACGTTACACAATTTATCCTAGAGGCTTTTTAATGAGATGGACTGACATCCTGTACAGAATATATGTCTTGCATCCAATGTTGCCAGGATACACTCTGAAACTTCCATGACCCTGACTAGAATAAAGTCACTGTATGAATTACTGACTTACAGTATATGAATATAGGCTTAAATATGTACTAGACCATGTATACTTACCAGCCACTTCATTAGGGACGTCCGTTCAGGTCTATCGGAAATGCAAACATCTAATTTGCCAATCACATGGAAGTAACTCAATGCATTTAGACACATAAACATGGCCATGAAGTTCATTTAAGCATGACTACGGGGAAGAAATGTGATTTAAGTAACTTTGAACATGGCATGGTTGTTTGTGCCAGACGGACTGGTCTGAGTATTTCTGAAACTCTTGATCTACTGGGATTTTCGTGCCAACCATCTCTAGGGTTTGCAGAGAATGTTCTGAAAAAGAGAAAATATCCAGTGTGTGGGAGTTCTCTGAGCGAAAATACCTCGTTGATGCCACAGGTCAGAGGAGAATGGCCAGACTGGATCAAGCCGATAGAAAGGCAAAAGTAACTCAAATAATGCTGAAAAGCATCTCTGAATGCACAACACATCGAATCTTTAAGCAAATAGGTCACAGCAGCAGAAGGCCACATCAGGTGCCGTTTCTACGAATGTGAAACCGAGGGTAAAATTTGAATGGATGGACCAAAATTGGACAACAGTAGATTGGAAAAACGTTGCCTGATCTGATGAGTCTTGATTTCTGTTGCGACATTCAGATGAAAGGGTCGGAATTTGGTTTAAACAACATGACAGCATAGATCCATCCTGCATTGTATCAATGGTTCAGGCTGCTGTTGGATTTTCTTGGCACACTTTGGTCTGCTTAATTCCAATTGAGAATGGTTTGAATGCCACAGCTTACCTGAGTATTGCTTCTGACCATGTCCATCCATTTATGACGCGTCGTGTCATTGCTAAATTCATCTCAAACTGGTTTCTTGAACATGACGATGGGTTCACTGTACTCAAATGGCCTCCATAGTCACCAGATCTCTGAGTCACTATATATATAGGGGATCTTTGAGATGTGGTTGAACAGCAGATTTGGAGATTCAAGGATGTGCAGCTGATAAATCTACAGCAACTGCATGATGCTATCATAAAAATATAGACAAAATCTCTAAGGCAAGGCATGTTTCGAGCACCTTGTTGAATATATACAGTACCATGAAGGATTAAGGCAGTTCTGAAGACAAAAGAAAGATCCAACCCAGTACTAGCAAGGTGTACCTACTGTAATGAAGTGGCTGATGAGTGTATTTATTGTTCAATTAAAACTCCCCCAGCTAACCTATTTGACATGAAAGAACGTTCTTACCTGACCTGGCAACCTAAGGGTAGAGTGCATGTGTTTTGTGCTTGTGTGCGATACCTATGAGCGAACGTGTGCGAGTGCGTGAGCCTCCACAGCCCTGGCACTGGGAGAATTTGCTCCAGGAGCTGAAGATGCAGTCATCTTTGCATGCCACCCTGCACTGCTGGACCGCATTGGGCATCGCCCCTGCCCACCGCACACACTCTGCCATGTCTGCAGGAGCATCGTCCATCCCAACACATGTCACTGCTGTGGAGCAGAATGATGGATTAACAGAATACAAATCTTTCTGTACTCAAACAAACAGTAGCAGCTGCTCAACATTACAATATTTATTGTTGCTAGGGTTACACAGTCAGGTACATCCGTGCTGATTGGTCACTACTTACTTTTAAATGTGTATACAATGCACAAGGGCCTAATTACAGTGATACTGTGATTAGGTGATGGTGAGCAGCTGCACAGCAAATTTCATTAATCTCTTCTTAAAATCATTCAAAGGTTTGAACAAGGCATGAAACTATTAGGGAATCAAATGCAAAAATACATTTTCATAAAAAAAACATACGTATGATTACATGAAGAAACAGGAACAGCACCTCCATTTTCACGCTCATCAAGAAATTCACTTTCCAGTAGTACACAAAGACTCCAAAGCCATGCACATGCTCATTTTCTTACTCTGGTTAAATGGTGTAACATGGTTTCACAAATTCAATGTTGTTATTTTAGTCCTGACTCTGCCTCTGTTCTGCCTGCCATTTGGTCTGCCATTTAATTTTTGTGCACCTGATTAGTTTGTCTGTGTTTAATCTCGTATTCCATTCTTTTGTTATTTTTACTGCTTTAGATAAGTCGGCATGGTTGCTTATGGTTATCATTGTCACCTTATACCTCCATGGTAACTGAGTAAAAGTAGAGGTAAAATAATACTCAAGTAAAAGTAGAAGTTCCCCATGTACATTTGTACCCGAGAAAAAGAAAAAAAAGGGCTTACTTTCAAATTTACTTAAGGCTCAAAAGTACTGAGTTTGTATTAGTTCACTGTAAGCCACAGTAAAATTTCTGAACTCAAACACCTGCTACATGATTAAGCATTTTACAGAGGGAAGGCATGGTTATTTAATGCAATGCCGTGCACAAATACTGAATAGTTTAAGTAGAAAGTACAAACATTACAGATATACTGTATGTACAGTAAGTCCCTGACTTATGAACGAGTTCCGTTCCAGTAGCACGTTCGTAAGTAGGATTCATTTGTAAGTCCGACAAAGTGAGTCTTATACACCTTGTATCTAATTGTAAATATCAGTATCACATGCACTGCAGTGTCTATTTTTTTGTACAATACACGTGAGCTACTTCCGCGATTTGTTTGCATTTACGAATGTTAGTAGTCTGTTCGTATCTGCGGAAATTCTTAACGTGAATGTTTGTAAGTCTCGGACTTACTGTACTTGGGTACCTTCGACCTCTGACACACTTGCATCCTGCCCGTTTTCATCACACATTTGACAAAGACCTGCATTTTAGAATGTGATTTTATGATGCAAAAACATTTACCTGTCACCTGGTCAAAAATCAATTTTCTTTGTTTCTTAGAAAAATCTAAGCTTTTAGCCTCATACGGGTGACAGTAAGTCTTGTGGTTTTTATTCATTGAACTTTTCATTTACTTCAGGAAACAAATCCGAATTTGTTTGGAATCATCTGTCAGAATAAAACACCAAGTTGTATTCGCAAAATACCGTAGATGTAATTTTGAATGTTTTTTGAAATGCTTAATATTTTAAGTGTTTGACAAGATATTTAATTATATTTAACATACCCTACTAGCATCAAATTTATGTTGTTATTTCTCCTTCTCCTATTGAGATTTAATTCAGGGCATTCTCATATTGATTGCATTCCTGCATAATGTGTGCAAACATGCAGCTTTTTAACACCCAACCATATTGGTTTTTCTGGCAACATTACTTTTAAAACATTTAATAGGAAAATCCACCATCCTGATCCTGGGAGAGCTGGTTTTAATCTAGAAATGACAAATATTTACTCACCCCTGGTCTGCAAGCCAAGCCCACAGGTTTCAGTATGGCTGCTGACCGCCTGTCTTACTGAATCAGGGACCAAGATGCATTGCTGCCAGCGATGTGTCTGCCACCTGCCAAGAAATTACAGTACTTAAACAGATAGTAAAGGGAAATGAAAGCTCATAAGAATCATAGATGCATGAAAAATACAGTGAATGCAAATAAACCTAAGATGCATGGTTGTGTGTATCAGCTTATCTACAGATCAAGACTGTATGAACCAGCAAACTCAATGCTGTAAGAAATGTTACACTAATTTCACTCATCAAACATTAAACATCATACAGTTATTATTTATCTGGATTAAAAAAAAATCAGGATAGATTTAAGCACCAGGTTGCACCTGTATACTGGACACAGAGGTTGCGGGTCACATTCTCTCTCCTCGAAGAGTGTGGCTGGACATTCCTGACCACCACTGGCGTGCCTCTGAATGATGATGCGATGTCGGGACTGGGTGCTAATGGTGCTGTTGGCTGAGAAAAAGATTCTGAGAGTAATCAAAACCAAATAAATGTAGAAAGGGATATGTATTTATACTCACTTGGTGAGCAGGATTTGGGACATGCGCTCCATTCACTAAAAGGTGTAACGATGCAGTCGACCTTGCATAGAAGAATACAGGAACGTTTCTGATCTGGGCGGGTTGATTCAGGACAGCTAGAGAAGTCAATCAATATAATCGTGTGTTAGGAATTTAAAAAGGAACCGGACTTGTTTCTTCATTTTTCACATTCTGTCTGAATCTCTTGCTTGGAAAAATTCGACTAGTGCAATATAAATGGGAATAATAATTCACAGTGATAAGGGAAAGGTTTGGTAAAATCCAAAGACCTGTATTCAGAGGAGACACCGGTAACTTAATTACTTTTGGATGTAATTTTTGGACTTAACAGTCATGCGAAATATGATTATAATCAGAATTTGGTTCTGCATCAATGGATGTTTGTAAGGTTATCCAAGACTGGCGTTTCCAATAACATCTTAACACCTATTTTAAACAAAAGCACTTGCTTTTAAACATGAATTAGAAATAAAATGTGGACTGGAGAAATAAAAACAGGCGAACTGAAATATCTGATGTTGAAACCGAACATCAGAAAGGTGATGTGACTTTGACAAGTGGCATGGTTGTTGGTGGCAGATGGGCTGGTATATCTACTGTATTTCTGACACTGCTGATCTACTGGGATTTTTACACACAGCCATCTCTAGGGTTTACAGAGAGCGGTCTGAAAGAGAAAAAATAGCCAGTGAAAGAAGTTCTCTGGGTGAAAATGCCTCGCTGATGCCAGAGGTCACAGGAGAATGGCCAGACTGCTTCAAGCTGATAGAAAGGCAACAGTAACTCAAATAACATCTCACTGCTACCGAGCAATGCTGAACAGCATCTCTGAATGCACAACACGTTATATCATGAAGCAGATGGGCTAAAGCAGCAGAAGAACACACCGGGTGCCACTCGTGTCAGCTAAGAGCAGAGGAAACTGAGGCTACAGTTTGCATGGACTCACCAAAATTGGTTTCTTATTGCCAGGTCTGATGCGTTTCGATTTCTGCTGCAACACTTAGATGGTAGAGTCAGAATTTGGCGTAAAACAACATGAAAGCATGGTTCCATACTGCCTTGTATCAATAGTTCAGGCTGCTGTTGGTTGTGTAATGGTTCGTGTGGGGGGCACATGTTCTTTGGATCCCTTAGTATATTTATTGAGCATGGCTTAAATGCCACAGCCCATGTTGCTGTCCATGTCCATCCCTTATGACCATGAAATAACCTGCCATAGAATAACAAAGCTAAAATACTACAGCCTTCACTGTACTCAAATGGCCTCCATAGTCACCAGATCTCAATCCAAAAGAGCACCTTTGGGACTTGGAGAAACGGGAGATCTGCATCATAATCTGCAGCAACTGCATGCTTCTATACACACACTCTCTCTCTATCCATCTATATCTATATATATATATATATATATATATATATATATATATATATATATATATATATATATGCATGTGATATATTTTTTTTCTTTTAGTTTTTCAATGGATTTGATACAATCAAAGCATTTCTCTGTACAGAAAAGTGGATAAAGGATTCAAGGATAAGTCATGCAAGTTTTCTTCTGAAACAGCAACTTTTATAAAATGAAGAAAATTTAATTCATAATTATAACACATTTTCCCCCACAGAAAAGCAGTATCCCCAATAAATATATACGGATGTCGATAATAAAGATGTCGTTCATGGAAATCAAGAACAAGCAAACAAATTTTTGCGGCACTTTAAAGGGAAGATGCAATAAATTTTTATACAAAAAATGATTCAAAAAATATATATGATCCAAAGTTGAAATTCAGAGTGACACATTATGGTTAGATAGTGGCGCTAGACTTGCAGCCCAGCAAGACAAAGCGGCCCGTTCCTGTTATACACATGCACTACAATGAACTTGGCTTAGTGCGGCTTGGAAAGCATGCTGGGGTGAGAGCTGAAAGCACTAGTCTGCTATGGTGTCGAGTCCCTGGAGCAGTTAAGGATTAAAGTCCCATTTCAACAGTCCCATATTTTCAGCCTGGCAACACTGGCAACACTTCAACTTTCATCCCTACGATCAATAGGCCAGTATCTTAACTGCCCTCTTCAGTTATCTGTTTGGCAACCATACAAGCTCATAACCAACTGTTTCCCAAGAAACCTTTTGTGCATTAGCGCTGAAACAACTGAACAAAGTAGATTTGAACGAGCCTGGTTCATGAATGACCTCAGATCCTATCAAGGCTGTGCAGAGAAAAGTAGATATAGTATGCTAAGACATGAATTTATCAAAACAAAAAGGCTTTTATGTATTTCTAAACACGTATGCAATGTGCAGTATCGAACTAGCAATCAGTGTATGACAGATCTGCATTTACGAATGGCGTTTAAGTCAAAACGGGACTTGTATTAAACCGAGCACAGTACGTTGATGAGACTCTTAACCGCAGTAAAACATTAAATTGGAGCAAACTGTTTAAAGAATTATGCACTGTATGTTCGTAAATGATCCAACTTCCGGAAGAGCCGCATCTGTGTGTGGGAACAATATACAAAATCATTCACCAACACCAGTTGCACAGAAACTTGGTTGGGAGTTATTGCCACTTCCCTGTACAGTCCAGAGCTCAGTCCAAGCCATTTCCACATGTTTGGGACATTAAAGGAGTTCCTGGGAGGGCAGCATTTCGGATAAGTGCATTAGTGTAGGAGGGGATTATATAGCAGAGAAATAAAGGGAGTTTTTACTCTTATTACTGTGTTCTGTTATTCTGCACAATAAAATGTCCAGGTTTGGTTTGAACGCTCTGGATATTTACCCTAAATTCACACCAGCGCATCAAGTAAGAGTCCGCAGCATAATAACTGTGCATGATGTACAAGAGGGGACATTATGACCATGTGCTGTGACTGCACCTGTATCCAGAGTGGTAAATGTTCTCAACCTAATATTCAACTGTTTTGATGAATTGAAATCGGTCAGCTGTACTTATACCGTAGCTCTATGAAAACATGACGTACTGTAAGAGGGCTGGACAAAGAAGAACCTGCTATTGCAATATGCCCCTTTTGTAATATCACAACCATTCACACGGTCTCCTATGCTAGAACAGGTTGCGCAATAATAACATCTTTGTAGATTATGTACTGTATGTATATACCGTGCAGTATATGACTGTGTAATTTATTCATGCACCCATACTGGATGTATGAGTGACAAGCAGAATGCAAAACAAATGCAATGTTACATTCTCGTCTATGTTTTATACACTGCTAATGAAGCCGGTGTGGATTGAAATGCTTGTTTTGGTTGTTTTTTTTTTAAACTCCATCTGCGATGTGACAAAAGAATAAATTAATGCAGTTCTTTCATTTATCCATATTCAAATTTTTGAACTATCTACTAAATGATTTTTTTTTGCATATTAAAAACAAGCTCTAAATTGTTGGTTATTATAATCCTCACTAATATTTAAGAGGTTTAGCTGCTGGCAGCGAGATGCAGTTTTTAATTCTACTAGAGTAATGAAATCTGAGCTGTACTTTGACTGGTAAAAAATTTTTTTCACTAAAATATTAACTGTATGCACAGTATTTATACTACATATTACAATCCTGTGCTATTTTCCTTGTTGTGCCTACCTGCTTGGCTCCACCTGACCACCGCTGGCTCTTCTGCAGGACACACGGCGAGTCTGTATCCCAGTGCCACAGGCCCTTTCCTCCACCTCTTCCTGCTCTGTGCTGTTTCTGTCTGTGCCAGAGTCTGGAGTGCAGGGGCCCCAGGGAGAAGTGTCCCAGTGGTACACTGTGTATGCCTGGGTGCCACAGGCTCTCCACTGTTCTAGTACAGGTGCGGGCAAGCATCCTTTTCCATCTGCATTTGCAAAGAATGCAAATGGTGAAACCATACAACACAGCGCACTTATTGTCCTGAAAATGAAAATGCATTCACAATGAGAGATAAAAATTCCCACTGTGTATTAGGAGTGTACATCTGTTTTCAAGTTAAATTGCAAATATGACATGACTACAATTCGAGTACATCAATTAAGCTAAATGTGTAAGAAAAGCAACATGGCAGTAACTCAGTTCACTTAGGCATGTCATGTAGACATGGTCAAAATGATCTTCTGAAGTTCAAGTCAAGCATCAGAATGGGGAAGAAGGGTGATTTCAGTGATTTTGAACGCAGCATGGTTGTTGGTGCCAGATGGGCTGGTCTGAGTATTTCCGAAACTGCTGGTCTACTGGGATTTTCACACACAGCCATCTCTAAAGTTTACAGAGAATGGTCTGAAAGCAAGGAAATGTTCGAAAAGCATTTTGAACACATCGAACCTTGAAGCAGATGGGCTATAGCAGGAGAAGACCGCACTGTGTACGACTTCTGTCAGCTGAGAACAGTAACCCGAGGCTACGATTGTTGTCCAAAATCAGAGAATAGAACATTGAAAAAAACGTTGCCTGGTCTGATGAGTCTCAATTTCTGCTGTGACTTGTTAGATGTTCGAGTCAGAATTTGGCATAAACAACATGAAAGCATGGATCCATCCTGCTTTTTAGAGAGGGTCCGGGCAGCTGGTGGTGGTTTAATGGCGTGGGGGATATTTTCTTGGTACACTTTAGTCCCCTAAGTACCTACGCGATGTTGCTGACCACGTCCATCAATTCATGACCATATAATCTAACATACCCATCTTCAGACGGCTACTTCCAGCAGGAAAACACACCATGTTATAAAGATAAATTCATTTCAAACTGGTCTCTTGAACATGACAGTGAGGTCACTATATACTTAAATGACCTCCACAGTCACCAGATCTCAATCCAATATGGCACCTTTGGGACGTGGTGGAACGGGAGATCCGCATTGTGGATGTGCGGTGATTGCATGATGCTATTATGTCAATATGGACTAACATCTCTAAGTAATGTTTTCAGCAAGTTGTTGAATCTATGCCGTGAAGAATAACGAAGTTCTGAAGGAAAAAGGGATCCAACCCAATACAGTGGAACCTCAGATTGCGTGTAATGTGGTTTATGAGTTTTTTTTTTTTTTTATAACTTTATAGCAGTGATTCCCTTAGTATGCGCTCACGCCAGGTCAGAGAGATGAATTTTTTTCCTGTTAAAACGGTGTTTCCGTTGTGTGTGTGTGTTTGTTGTGAAAATTAAAAAGCGAGTTGGGGAAAGGTAGGAGGAGTGTTACTGTGTAAAACGAGGCGAGGGAAGGGGCTAATTCCACACACACACACACACACACACACAGGCACACGCACACACAAACGGCGCCTGCGTGCACCAACATAATTATTATAATTATTTTTATGTATTTATTTTTTGGGGCTGTGGAACGAATAATTTGAGTTTTCATTATTTCTTATGGGAAATGATGATTTGGTGTACAAGTGTTTTGGAACACGAATCCGCTTCCGGAACGAATTATGCTTGTAATCCAAGGTTCCACTGTACTAGCAAGGTGTACATAATAAAGTCACCGATGAGTGTATTAGATTATATTTTCAACATTGCTCTACAGTTCTCTGATCTACACCGGGACAACCAATCATGTCTAATTCCATTTCAATCTTAAGTTGATTTCTCTAAAATCTTTTTTTAGACGGTTTTTAGACAGCTCTTAACAATTTGTGACAAATGCGCCATGGTCCGTAGTGGAGTCCGAGGTAATTACTAGGTACATTTTAGCATTTCATAGCAACAGTAACATGTTTGTAGTCAGTAGGTAATTTGAGGTAGGTGATGTCACAGAGTTGAGTGACCAAGAACTGTCAAGAATGTCACTTTGGGACAATTTGGTGTGCTCTAGCAACAAAATTCTTAATGTGGGCTAGTCCTCTTGGTCATAAATAAGAAATATTTAATGGGCATATGGGTATTGACCTTTTGCAGACACAAGTCAGTGACGAGGACAGCAGAAGCAGCGTTAGCGTTAGGCTAAAATGTATTTTTGTTGACACAGTAATTATGTTTGAGCTGTATTTCCGAGCCAAAACACACTTTGTGATTGTAAGGTCGGTGGTTCAACCCCCAGCTCCACCGGGTTGTCACTGTTGGGTCCTTGAACAAGCCCTTAACCAGGTCTTAACCCGCTGTATAATGGTTAGATGCTAACTGTATGTTGCTCTGACCCCAGCCTGCTAACAACATTACAGATTTGTCTTTCTTCACAAGTACAGTATGTGAAGAATTAAATAATTTCACTGCGCAGTAATGTTTATGTGACAAATAAAGCCTGAACTGAACTAATTTTGACATTTCAAGCTTTCTGATGAACATATGACTAACTGCTTTGTGGTTGAATCAAGAAGAGCGTAAAATGGAAAGCTAGTACGCTATGTAGGGTGTACATAATCCCTCGTTCCACATACTATGTAGGGCCCTTTATCCGGGCGTAGAGAGGGATTTGGGATTTTACTTTTCACCTATGTGTTTTCTTGATGAAAATGTTTTTGTATGTGTGTTTTAGCACTGGCATCTGGTCAGTAACATCCTTTTTGCAGTCAAGAAGTAAGCGGGGCTAACGCGGACAGACGTCATGACGTCAGGTGCAAAAATGAAATTCATGAGTGTATGATTATGTGCTCGTTCGAATATTATATTACATTCTTGTACATTAAAATATTGTCTGACTCGCTAACCATGCATAATAACGCCAATTATCTATAACAATTCTCTCGCCACACATAATATTTGCCAATATTTATTACCTTACAGCTGATACCATTCAAGACATGTCCCGCCTTCTGGATATATTTAAAAAAAAAAAAAAAAAAAACCTCCATAAAACTAATAATTGTTTTCAGACATAAGACATGCAAATTAGTTTTATTTGCACAAAATCGACCCACATTTTGCCTTGCCATCCATTATCTTGCCACAGGCCCTGCTAGCGGTGCATATTAATTTGATTCCTCAAGCAAATCAATAATTCAAGGCTATTTTCACATTCGGTGTTACATATTCATTGCGCCCGTAGTTGTCATAAATTATAATTAAGATTAGTTTCTCCATGCTGTGGAATTTCTCAATTTATTTGAGAAAGGTAGAGATATCTTACGCTCTCCTGGAGGTGCGAGAATTACACGGGAGCGGATCTGTCTGCCGTGCGGCTGTTTGCTGGAGCAGCAGTGGGAGCAGGAGGACCAGGAAGTCCAGTCTCCCAGGACACAATCATCAGGACACAGCATCTCGCACGGCTTCCGGAGTGGAGGAGGATCTCCTGGACAATGCTCAGGACGAACCACGTCTCCTGTAGGATGAGAAAATGTGTCCAAGTCTACTGTATAATATCCGGTTTCGCTATAGTGTAGGTTTTAATCCGAGTTAGAACTGAGGGTTTCAATTCATATCAATTCAATTCAATTTAATCCACTTCAACTCAATGCGCTTTACTGGTGTGACCGTGCATGCACCCAAAACACGCGCAAGAAATTTCACACATATTGACACATACAGTAGGAACAAAATCGCGCGGAGAGAGATAAGCCTCTTACTTTCTTGTTCTACTCGTCTTTAAAAAAAATCCTTAGAGTGTAACATCTCTACAAGTACTGCACTACTCATCTATGGTTCCACAAAAAGTGTGTGAATGGAGACCTTTTGGAAAGCTGGAAATCTATTTGAAAAAATGGGCCATGCTAAAATGTAAATTTTATGAGCCCGGAAATTACCACTGCGTCTGTTATTTTATAAGTGTGTAATTTAATTCCTCTCTGGAAAATAGCACAATGTGTAGATTTTTTAAAGGAAATTGCTGTGTTGGACAGAATCGTTTTCCTGACTGATCAAGTAGAATGACATTAGGTGTAAATCAAGGACCCACACGAGGATAAAAGACAGAGAAATCTCTGTATACAGAAAAGAAAAATCACACAGTCTTTGTCTGGAACCCACTTCTCTAGCATTTAAAAAACAGCAGGGACAGTGAGACGTGTAAAATGCTGTAAGCTTACTGTTCTGCTTGCGGCTTTTATTCGGCACTTATGCTTTGAGCACATGCCGCTTCTTCTACATTTAAATAATACACTCGCCATTTCATCCTTTTAAAATGCAGTAGAGTTATACTGTAGAAAATACAGTAATCTAAAGGATTTTATCTATTACTATATATGACCAATGCTTGAACAAAAAAGTCCCAGACTTATATTTAATTCCATCACCTCTAGCTTTGATTACGTTGGTGGCCAGTTTATATGTGAAAATTATTCCTCATGCTCTCAGATCTTGGGATTTCTCCTTGCTATAAGGGAAGATAAACTCCATTAAAGTGATACCCTTGTCATACAGTACATTCGGTTCATCAGCTGACTTCATTTTATTGCCTCTTGACTTTGAAGCAACCTCAGATCTTAACACTGCCTCCAGAGGCTTGTACAGTGGCCACTATGCATGGAAATATTACAATGCGGCTAAGGACATACGATAAATGGATTATGATGAACAGAATGAGCAGCTCACCTCTAATATCTTCTAGTCCGAGTCGTTCGTTCTTTTTAATCTACTGCACTGCATAGCGTCTATGGGAGTCACGTGACAAAAGAACGAACGACTCAGACTAGAAGAGTCATTGAGAAGAACCGTTCAATTCTGTTTCCTGTGTACCACACTTCATAGCGTCTATGGGAGTCACGTGACAAAAGAACGAACGATTCCGACCAAAAGACTCAAAGGTTAACGACTAATTTCTGTTTCCTGTATATAACCTACGGAGGTTTTGCGATGATTTGCGCATGCACACCCAGTAGAAAATGTAGAAAACAAATCACTCTGTGAGACTACTCGTTCTTCTGAGTCACATTAAAGACTCGTTCAGAAAGACTCACTACTCCGAAGACTTTTTTTCTGATTCGTGTCACTAACAATTGGTTTTCTTATGGCCACACAGCTATTTAGTCCCAATCCTGTGAGTTCTCATCTCATTGTGTGTGTGTGGTGTGTGTGTGTGTGTGTGTGTGTGTGTGCATGGAAATGCTCTTACTTTCACTATTATACACAGCTCTGATTTCTACTGTTATGTTTTATGATGCAACTTCACCAAGCGTTTAAGCAATCTCTGATCACAGTCCCTCATGTTCGGTTTGGGCTGCACTTCTTTTGTGAAGTCGATGGTTGTCAGTTCCAGGTTTTTATAGTGCATTGGGAAGTTCTTAACCCAATTACAGTCTTTGTTGCTTGACGCTTTCTAAACAGCAAAATACTGTACTGTATATATCATGAGGTCAATTGTGAAAGTCTTCAGTGAGAGATGAAATAATAGTGCAATATGTTGGCTTATATTGTAAGTGACTCTCTGTATTTGAACAATATTTGGCAAGCTCTGTGACATGCTTCATAAACTCAGAGGATTTAAAAATGGTGTGTGTGTGTGTGTGTGTGTGTAGGTGTGTATATGTGTGTGTGTTATGCTGCATGAGACATCTGTGCCCCTGACTGAGATCCCAAAGGAGCTTTCAATACATGGCTGGAAGCCCTTAACTATCATCTGAGGGATGAAATGCATGGAACTCTGGCTCATGCTGGTACGGGGGCTACTGTATGTATTACTGTGTACACGTCCCTTTGTGTCTACTGACGGTCATTAGCAGAGTGTCCCATGATGTCCTGCGCTCTCAAAGTCAGTGTATATTCTGATAAATGAGCTACATTTATCTCTGCGGGGATGAGGTCAGTCTGGGCCAGTGAAAGACAAAGAGGAGGAAAGCAGGGAGGAACATGACATCTAATATCACAGGTGCACCTCTGTGCATATAGGATACAGTACTGTGAATTAGGAAAAAAAAAAAAAAAAAAAACACGGAATCTGGAAGGAAAGGACAAAAGTGCAAAGAAAAAATTCCAGCTGTGATATGTACCTGTCACAGTAACACACTCCACTGTCTGCTCTTGGGTTCCGCGGCCACAAGCTCCGTCCTCAGGCATGCAGGGTCCTTGTGACGTCACGCGCCACAGGAAGCTCATGGGGTGATCACAGGTCATGGCTTCGCTAACATGAGGGCAGCTCTCGGTCTCACCCCAGGGCTCCTCAACAATGAAGCGCATCCTGAATTTGAAACCTGAACGAGACAAAAGAGAGAGAGAGAGAGAGAGAGAGAGAGGGACTGGATCAGCGTTGTGATGTTTGCTAGGTGGAATTTAGGTGTGATGAATGACACAGTAAATATGAAATGGGGCTCAGTGGATGTCAAAAACCATGAGCATTTTTCTCATTACACTCATGCCATTACGTTCAAATTTGAGCAATTTGAACACAACAAACAGTCCAGAGGAGATCGCACACATCTAATTTCTCACACAGACAGCAATCTCAGACGGCAGACGAAATTTTCCTTTCTTTCTTTCCTTATTTCTTTCTTTTTTTTAATGCCGGCATAACGATTTAACTGGCAGAACTGAGACAAAGAGCAAGAAACAGAAAAGAGAACAATGCAATTCGTAATCAATGGGAAAAATTGAGAAAAAAGATTGGAATTAAGTATAAACTCAATGACCCCAGAACACACATTATTAAGACCGAACATGAGACATAAAAAAAAAACATCTACTGTACAGTAAGTTCTATTGAAGCATAGTTTAAACATAGACGTCCACAAGACGTTATACCAAGAAGCCAAATTTGAAATATGTTTTATATATAAATATAGAGTGTTAGGAAAAAGTTTAATCACCCCATGATAAAAGATTTTGGTGATTTTTTTCATAAAAAAGATGTTATCACAATCTCTCCTGGAAATGGAAAAAAAAATCACAATATTTTCGGCAAACATCGATGCATAGTTACTTCTTATGCCATGAATTGAACAGAAAAAGAAAAACATTATTATGGCACTGTGCAAGAGTTTGTGCACCCTAAGAGTTCCAGAGTCTCAGATTCTTTTTACAAGTTTTCAGACCTTAATCAGCTCGTTAGATCTGATGCTTGGCAATAGCTGTCATTAGTAAATGGCAATTTCAAAGCTTTACAGATACTTTGACTCTTCAAACCTTGTGCACACACTTGCGGACACTCAACAACCATGGGTTCTTCTAAGCAGCTGTGTAAGACTCTGAAAATTTAAGTTATTGATGCCCACAATGGGACCGTGAAGGACCATAAAGACTGGACTTTGAAGAAATGGAAAAAGTTCAATGGTGTAATGTGAGCAGGCCGCTGTAGCCTCTGGAGGGAGTGTTATGATCTGGTGTTACTTCAGCTGAACAGGTCTAGACTCAGACGTCTAGTCTCAGAAGTCAGCTGATGACCAGAATGTACTGAATGACCAGGTTATCACGCCTATGGAGGTTTTCTTCACTGATGGCACAGGAATATTCCGGGACTCAAATTGTGAAAGCGCGATTTGTGGGGCGTGAGGAATCATTTCCACACATGAATTCGCCACCATATTGTGCACTATTCAAAGCTGTATTTATACTGTATATGTCTGTTTTTGCACTTAGGCTTATGTGATGGCAGAATTCTTCAGCATCATGTGTACTTACACGAGCTGAACCCCACCTGGAAGATAGGCTGCGCTGATAAAGTGTGTCTGTAGTTCGATTAAATCCTCTCATGAGCTTTGAGTGGGATGTTTCATCTCTCACCTTTTGTTCCAGAATGCTCTATACTGTTGTCATGGATACAAGGTCCCCAGGGTGACCAAGGGGAGAGCTGGCAAGGTTTAGAACAGGGAATGGAACAAAACTGGATCAGCGATGGAGGAGGGTTGGAGCAGAAGCTCTGCCCAACAGGTCTGGACACTGGACAAACAGAGAGACTGAGGTTACACAAGTTTCATTTGGGTGCATCATATTAAGACAGTAATATAATTTGTTAAATTATAAGCAATCCTGCCTTTCCAGAAAATCACCAAGAAGGGATTTTTAAGATGAAATAAAACATACTGTACTAGATTGCCAAAAGTACATGGACATAAATCCCCAACATCACACTCCATAATCTAGTGGAAAGCCTCGCAATGTGGAAACGGGAACTAAATCTGGAAACACAAACACTCATCATCTATACAGTACCTCTTTATTCTGTATCCCAGGAGACTTAGGACATGAGATGGCGTGGGAATCCATCTACACAAACTCGCACACTATGGGCAATTTGGGAATGCCAATTAGACTCATCTGCAAGTCTTTGGAGTGTGTGAGGAAATCCAAGCATGTGGAGAAGATGTAAAACTGCAGGCACACAGATGCAAGGTGGGAATTGAAGGATGGCATGCCAATCCATCGCAGGGCACTTTAAAAAAAAATAATTACTCATAAAAATAAAAGAAATTATTGTGCCATTGCATTTTTTAAAGCGTTTATGCTCGACACCATGTGCCACACCAAAAACCTGAACTTTAAGGGGTCAGTTTAATTTATCTATATTAGTCCACCCATACATAAAGGTTCCCTAGAGCAATGAAATTTTTTGATTAATGAGACATCTCTGATTTGATTAATGGTCCATGTTTGTTTTTGCCACAGAGATTTTTTTTTTTTCCCCCACCATAAAGGTTACAGTTATTTGGGAAGATAAAAACTGCTTTAGATCTCCTCTTCTGAGAAGTCTGAGAACTTCACTCGAAATCCTAACACCACAAGATAAAGTACAGTAAGTAAGTAAGTAAATAAATAAATAAATAAGAATCCAATTTAAGTAACCACACATGACCCAGCAGTGCGAGTCATCTGAACAGAAATCCCATCCGCACCCATGGCGGAGCTACAGTAGCGCCCTTCTGATATATTGCTATATTAAATTATATAACTCCCATATAAAGCCAGCTGTTTGGATAGGATTGCTGAATAGCATGGTGTTAAAGAGTCATTTCACAAAACATTAAGGAAATAGCCACGCAATCATAACATTCACAAAAAGGCATGGCGCTGCACAGCAATTCAGCGTTCCTACTGTACCTCTTTACTGATTTATGGAAAGGCTGATGATCTTACTGTGGGATTTTGTTGCGTTGTCAAATATCCTGACACAGTACGCCTTCCGGGTCTGGATCCCACCTCCGCATAGAAAGGTGCTGTTACCGTGGCGATGATCCTGCTGACTGATAAGAGGTCTCACCTGACACGAACCCCAGTTCGTCACCCTCCAGTCATACCTGCGATTGAGCATACTGAATGTTACATCACTCCGCTAATGTAAGCCACGTCATTTCCCTATTGTGATTTAATAAATGGTATGGAGGTACCCAATCCTGATGCTGGAAGTATCTCAGTGAAAGGTCACCCTTTTAGAAGAGCCAAATTATTAGGCTGCATCAAGAAGCGGAAAATTAAGGAGATTTAAAATGGCTTAGAATTGGAATGAGAACTGTCCAAGATATTATTAAAATCTGTAAGGACCCTGCTGAACATTCAACTTTGTGTATTAAAATAATTAACAGCAGAAATCACAGCTGAATTCAATAGCAAAAGTAAGAGCATTTCTATATGCGACACAATGTGAACTCACAGGACTGAGATTAAACAGTTACAGTGTGGCCACTTGTTATTGAGACTAATCAGGAAAATCACTTAAATTTGCTAAGGAGTATACTATAAATATTAGACTTTGGAGCAATGGAAAAAGGTCATGTAGTCAAAGCTAAAGGCAATCAATGAAATGTTGCAGTGTGCAATGTTTTTTTTTTTTTTTTCTGTGACACTGCTGATGTTGTACCACAGCCACATAAAGGGGACTTAAGCCGGCCTGTAAGTGAGCACAGTGTTAAAGAAGCTGCGGTGTCTTATTAATCGTGCCTGGGAGGGTTTGATTTGCCTATGCACTATGGTGTATTGGCTCCTGCTGAGACCGATTAATCTCTCCTCACACACACTATTGCAATAATCTGGACTTTGGACACTCTAGACACACACACTACTATAATTTGTATAGATTTTGTAAATATTGGTTTTCTTTGTTGGTTTTGGTGCACTGTTTTTTTTTTGTTTTTTTTTTGCATAATACACTTTTTCTAGTGTAACTCACTGTACTTAAATATTCTGCTCGTTACAACGTGTGAGACTCAGTGGTACACCCCAGCTACATTTACATGGACGATATTTCTTGAAATTGATCATTACAATTTCAGATTCCTGTTTATCTGTTTAAATGGATTTGATAAGATCCATATGTTTGACATGAGAGAAATGGTTCTGCATGCTATGAAGAGTTTCATTTGCTGGGAATATAATAGAAGAAGAAGATTTTTTTTTTCCCCTGCAACTTTGAAGTTCCCCAAAGTTTCCCAAAACAATCCCGCTTTCTGTGTTACTGTGTATAGTGGAATCTTGGATTGCGAGTAACTCGGTCTGCAAATGTTTTGCTTGTATTTAAACTTCCTTTAAAATAGATTTTAACTTGATAAATGAGCGAGGTCTTGTCATACGAGTAGTACGCATGCGCTTTGTCTGCTGTCACGTGATCACAACGGAGCCAATGTTTTTTCTCTCTCTTGCGCTGCAGGATTGTGGGTAATGGTCTCCCATGCTAGGTCTCAGTGCGCATGCGTCACTCATATAGTCAACATGCTATACATCATATAGTCAAATGTTGATTTTTTTCTTTAATTTTTACTTTATATTTTGTATTAATTATTTTTTTTATGAATATTGGCTGTGGAACAAATTTCCATTATTTCTTATGGAGAAATTTGCCTTGATATACGAGTGCTTTGATATACATGCACGCTTCAGGAACAAATTATGCCCACAATCCAAGGTTTAACCTTAATTGTTTACAGGAATTCAGTCTCATCTATGATTGGTGCATTTAAACTATGTATATATTATATACAGTAAGTATAATGTTTACCTGTTGAACAGATTCTCAAAGATTTACACCACCTGATTCAAAATTCATTCCGATCAAGTCGGATCAGGCCAGACTTTTCCGATTAAGGTGTTTACATGATGTATTTTTATTACAATTGCTCTTTTCTTATTATTCTTACTGCAATATTAGGGTCCCTGTAAATGCACCTAATGATATGTGAAGTGTACAGGAAACACACAACATGTTCAACTTCATTATCTTCAACGTCAAAATCATTATCTAAGTAAAAAACATTTTACCTGGGACAAAGAGGAAGCAAATCTTCTAGTGTGTTACAAGTCTCTACTTCTTCTAGGGGAGGACATTCCTCTCCTCCAGCTATAGGGACTGTCCTCACGCTGCGTTTCCTGCTCCTAAAGGCTGGTGATTGGTCGGTTGTCCTACAGGTTTTAGAGCACTGACTCCATGCTGACCAACCAGAAACATCACAATCTCTGGGCATCACGCAAGAACGGAAGTTTACAGGGGTGCCGGAATGATCGCACAGACTGGAAAGTAAAACAAACAAACAAACAAACAAACAAACAAAAAAAAAAACCTGTGGTCATTATTTGCAGTTAAGAAGCGATTTAAGTCTAAAACATTTGTAACATTGTATAACACTCGCTGTTAGCCCAATGGTGGCAGCTTGGTGGTGATTGGATTTGAACCTGGGACTTTCTGATCAGTAGTCCAATGACTTTATATGCCACATATACATTTCTGCAAAGTGAATTGTTTTATTTCTATATCTCAGGTCAGGGCCTGTCGAGGGCCAGTCGAGGGCAAATTGGTGGAGCTGGGACTCGAACCAACAACCTAGAGTCTAACTCTACAGGTTTGCTTTACAAAAAGAAATCTGGCATGGTGAAACATAAAAAAGAAAATGCCATCAAATCTAGGGTTTTATTTATGCTAATCTTCTCATAACTGGAGAACATGAAGTATTATGTGATATTTATCCTTGTGAGACAGTGACTCTGCTGCTCTGTATGCTGCATTTTCCCTTCGCTGCATCTCTTTATTAGCACCTGATAACCTGATAATCAGGTCTTCAAGAAGAAAAAAAGTTTGGCAAAAGAATTATATCCAACAGTCCTCATATGACAAGAATGTACAGCATAAATTGTGATAGTTTTCCCTGTTTTGTCATTCTTTTTACTTTGGTGAGGCGTAGGACATTCACGTACGCCCTGTTAGTTAGCATTAACCTTAGCTATAGCTTTCATTTTGTCCCTATTTATTGTTATAGTTTTCATGTTGCTGTTTATACAGTAGTTGAAGAACTGTCTGTAGTTGCATCCTGCCTCAGCTTCCTTCATGACATTGACATTGTAGTTAGGAATAGATTTCATGTCCTCATATGAGGACATTCTGGTCTCAAGAGGTTAAGAGACATTTGGAACCTTGAAAGCATTGTAACCGAAAGTACTCAAATAAGGATTTATGAATAAGGAAGAGGTTTATTCATGATCTAAAGTGCATAAATGATGCACAGGCAAAGGTCATATACAAAAAGATCAACAGTGGCCAACAGGTCTGAGTAGAGGGTTACCAGAACCAGAGCACAAATGAACAAATCAGACTAAATAATTGATAATGTGTTACAGTGTCTTCAAACAGAAAGTCCCTGTATCAACCTTTCTGTTGAACAAAGAAGAGTGTTCTCTTCTTTGTGAGCCTGATTTTTTTATGTGGCCTTGGTCTTAATGTTATTTCATTATTAAGCAATACATTGGCAAACATCAGAGCATGCATATTTGGTCTACTGCACATTCATGTACAGTATACTGCATGAGCCTAATATTTTTCAACTTGCAATACTTTAGTTATTCAGAAAAAAAAAATGAAAAGAATGGAAAGACTCTCTAATGTATTTTATAAAAGAAAAAAGAGTTCACTCAGTAATTCTAATTTAATTTAATTTAATCTTACAACAACTACATTTGGAAGGGACGTTGATATTGTTCAGTGATCAAGCTTCTTTGTGAATGTTTTAATGGGCATCCTGGTTAACTGTCCAAGGGTTTTATTAAAAAAAAAAAAAAAACAGTCTTGGAATGTAATATATACAAGAAAAGTCTAGTATAGAAAGTACTGCCATATAAGGAATGAGGAGGAAGAGGGGAAAGCCTTGGGATTAAAGAAGAAGAGACAGAAAAAAATGAGCTTGGGAGATTTAATACATCCATATCAAAAACAGTATTAAAAAACAAAACAAAAAAAATCTGTGATCTGAAGCAGGTGTTGAATAAAAAGAAGACAGCCTTCAGGGATGGAGACAGAGACTTGCTGAAGAGGGTGCAGGAGGAACTAAATCTGAGACTGCAGGAAAGCAAAGATGCTTATAGTGGGAAGTTAGAGAATAAGCTAGACATGAACAATATGAGGAATTTTAAACATTTTAAGGTGGTGAGACTTAAGAAGACCTAAGCAGAGCCAATGAGGTTTATTACACAGTTCCAATTTCCCCCCTCTGCTTACTCCTCCATCCAAACATATATCACACCCTCCCTCCCCAACTGCTTCCCTCTCACACCTCTGCATTGGCTAATAATAGTCCGTTCATATCTCTACACTTTAAACCGCCACCATGGACTTCAACACAGCTCCACCACAACCAATGATGGATGCTGTGGAGCTGCGGAGGTACCCATGTGGAGGAACCCTCTATTTACACACATGGACAAAATTGTTGGTACCGTTCGGTCAATGAAAGAAAAACTCACAATGGTCACAGAAATAACTTTAATCTGACAAAAGTAATAATAAATAAGAATTCTATGAATGTTAACCAATGAAAGTCAGACATTGCTTTTCAACCATGCTTCAACGGAATTATAAAAAAAAATGAACTCATGGAACAGGCCTGGACAAAAATGATGGTACCCCTAACTTAATAGTTTGTTGCACAACATTTAGAGGCAATCACTGCAATCAAACGATTCCTGTAACTGTCAATGAGACTTCTGCACCTCTCTGCAGGTTTTTGGCCCACTCCTCATGAGCAAGCTGCTCCAGTTGTTTCCGGTTTGAAGGGGGCCTTTTCCAGACAGCATGTTTCAGCTCCTTCCAAAGATGCTCAATAGGATTGAGGTCAGGGCTCATAGAAGGCCACTTTAGAATAGTCCAATGTTTTCCTCTTAGCCATTCTTGGGTGTTTTTAGCTGTGTGTTTTGGGTCATTGTCCTGTTGCAAGACCCATGACCTGCGACTGAGACCCAGCTTTCTGACACTGGCCAGCACATTTCTCTCTAGAATCCCTTGATAGTCTTGAGATTTCATTGTACCCTGCACAGATTCAAGACACCCTGTGCCAGATGCAGCAAAGCAGCCCCAGAACATAACAGAGCCTCCTCCATGTTTCACAGTAGGGACAGTGTTCTTTTCTTGATATGCTTCATTTTTCCATCTGTGAACATAGAGCTGATGTTCCAAAAAAAGTTCCATTTTTGTCTCATCTGTCCATAGGACATTCTCCCAGAAGCTTTGTGGCTTGTCAACATGTAGTTTGGCATATTCCAGTCTGGCTTTTTTATGATTTGTTTTCAACAATGGTGTCCTCCTTGGTCGTCTCCCATGTAGTCCACTTTGGCTCAAACAACGACGGATGGTGCGATCTGACACTGATGTTCCTTGAGCATGAAGTTCACCTTGGATCTCTTTAGAAGTCTTTCTGGGCTCTTTTGTTACCATTCTGATTATCCGTCTCTTTGATTTGTCATCAATTTTCCTCCTGCGGCCACGTCCAGGGAGGTTGGCTACAGTCCCATGGATCTTAAATTTCTGAATAATATGTGCAACTGTAGTCACAGGAACATCTAGCTGCTTGGAAATGGTCTTATAGCCTTTACCTTTAACATGCTTGTCTATAATTTTCTTTCGAATCTCCTGAGACAACTCTTTCCTTCGCTTCCTCTGGTCCATGTTGAGTGTGATACATACCATGTCACCAAACAACACAGTGACTACCTGGAGCCCTATATATAGGCCCACTGACTGATTACAAGATTGTAGACACCTGTGATGCTAAATAGTGGACACACCTTGAATTAACATGTCCCTTTGGTCACATTATTTTCAGTATTTTCTAGGGGTACCATCATTTTTGTCCAGGCCTGTTCCATGAGTTTATTTTTTTAAATAATTCTGTTGAAGCATGGTTGAAAAGCAATGTCTGACTTTTCATTGGTTAACATTCATAGAATTTTTTTAAATTATTACTTTTGTCAGATTAAAGTTATTTATGTGACCATTGTGAGTTTTTCTTTCATTGACCGAAGGGTACCAACAATTTTGTCCATGTGTGTACCTTAACACCTTGCTGCTAGACTAGACTAAGTGCGTTTTCAAATTAGGCACGATTGATTTGTACCGCGCCCAGAAACGATTGCTTATAAATCCCTAGCTGGCCAGCGCTCACAATATGTTCACTCGCCGTTCTCGAGAATGCTTGCATATTTACACTCTCCAATACAGCAGGTGATGGTATGCACCTACTGTACTGTGAGCTGTTATTTAACCCAAGAGAAGAACAGAATGAGGAAGTTAACCTTCATGCTACTGTATGCCTGATATTATTGATATTTCATTAAACATTAAAAAATGTCAAGATACAATACTTAATATCCTGTACTTTATCAGCAATGGCTGTGTAAATCAGAGGGTGAGTCTGGTGTATGCTTTGGGTGCAGACAGACAGGCGTGTTGTGTTTAAACAATAATATACTTCCATACTCAGATATATTGGTCCCATATCTGATTTTATCTGTGCCTAAGTACACTGTTTCCGTCTCGAGATCACCTTTTCCAGTGGACTTGGGCACGGTTCCTGAGCGCAGAATTGTGTTCTCACAATTCAAAATTAACCAAGTGTTCTCGGAAATGATCCCGGGGCCCTAATGTGAAAACGGCCTAAACCAAAGTAGGTCCTGATGGGATTGGCTCCAGTGCTCTGACTGCCTGTTCAAACCACCTTTCCATATAATGAAGGTTCTGGAGAGACTGGTGGTGTGGATGAAGATGAGTTCTGTCATCCATAGAAGTTCTCAGGTGACTCTCTAGTTGTGTGTTGGACAGCAGGCGAAGGAAGTACAGAATCCTGGTGGACAGTTTTGTTGATTGGTGCGGAAACAAACAACAGGTTCTGAATGTGGCCGAGACCAAGGAGATGGATGTGGACTTCAGGGCAACCAGGACGAGACCAAACACCAAACACCAAACACTGAGGAGATAGGGGTGACGATATACAGCGACCTCAGAGTTCACCTTAACCATAGACTGGAGTGGAAATGAAACAGGGACACTTTCTACAGGACAAAGTAGACTCCACTGTTGCTCTTGAGAATACTCAGGTCTTTTAAAGTTTGCAACAAAATGTTTTTGTTGTTGCCAGTCTGTTGTCGCCAGTGCAATATTATTTGCTGCTATCTGCTGGGGCAGTAGCATCACAGCCAGTGACACCAGGAGACTGAACAAATTAATCAGGAAGCCTAGTTCAGTACCGGGGCCTCCCCTGGAGCCTTTGAAGTTAGTTTATGGAGAGACGAATGCTGCACAAACTAATGAACATCACGGAGAAAACCTCAGATCCCCTCCACGACCCATTGGTCAAACAGCGGAGAACTTTCAGTATGAGAATACGTCAGCTCTGCTGTGACAAAGAGTGCTACAGGAAGTCTTATCTGCAGGCTGCAGGTACACTTTACAGCAACTCTCCTCTGTGTCAGGAGAGAGATTTCTTTCTCTTCTGTTCCGTTGTTAATAGCCAAACTGTTGAACCTGTTAAAAACCCATGAATGCGCACCATATTGCACAGTATCTTAGGTTATACAAATGAATGTACAGCTATTTTATCCCTTCGCTTATTAATATTACAACTTACCCATACAGTATGTTCTTGGTGCACCTTAATGTAGGACCCGATCATAATACGTAGTCTATACTCACTCACTCATATCTTATCTTGTATTCAGGGTCGCGGGGGGCATGGAGCCTATCCTAGGAGACTTAGGGAACAGGGCAGGGTACATCCTGAAAAGGGTGCCAATCCATCACAGAGCGCACATACTGTACATACACTCCAGGCAATTTGGAAACGGCAATAAACCTATTCTGCGTGTCTTTGGACTGCGGGAGGAAAGCGGAGACAGGACTGGGAATCGAACCCGGAACCTCTACATAGTATTAGTGTATTCTTATTAATATCATTAGGGCATCTTAACGTACAGGTCTTGATTGCCCTGACTGATCTTTAGGTGTTCCCTTTTGTAAATTATTTTCCGACCTTCTTTTTCGCAGTTATTTCACCTTATCCCAGTAATATTTTATCCACCTTGTTTGTTTGTGTCTTGTTTGTATAATTCATGAACCAGCTGCTGTAACATTACACTTTCCTTTTGGGATTAATAAACCTTTCTCTCTCTCTTTTTCCCACCCACCATCCAGCTCTCCCCATCACATAACCGCTATTAACCAGGGAGGCTGATGCTAACACATTCTTCCTCCTAGAACCATCTAACCAGCCTTGTCAAACTGCCTCTTACACTGAGTCACAGGACAGCATACAGTACAGTATAACACACGCTAGTTTAAAGGACTACAGTATCTTACAGTACAGTATGTCTTCGGAGCATAAATCTATAAATGAGCTCTCATATGCTCAAGATTTGCTAGCGCCAGCATAATGCCGCTGGTTCATGTATTATTAGTTTTACACCTCTGTATTGCAAAATACTAATCATAAGTTTATTATTTTTTTTTCTGTATTTATCATATTATGTGAGAAGCAATATCTTAGTTGAAAATTGCTTAAAATGAATGTGGGGCGAGAATGGAAAAACCTCAATAAACATACAAATGTGCGCGCACACACATTTCATATTAGACCTGTGGGAAGACTGAGAACTGTAAACAGACAGAAATATTCCTGCAGTCGGTTGGCATTTTCCAAAACAAGCACAAAGAGTGGTGAGTGTTAGCTCTGAGTACCAAAAAAAAAAAAAAAAAAAAATGGATTACTCACATATTCAGGGGGGAGCTGTGCTTGTAATGACCCGGCATGCAATAAATTGAAACTACCTTTTCACACTTATATAAGCCTGGAAGCTAAAACACAGATGCAAGAATTTTATATTGCAGTAAAATCAGTTTGGCTTGTTAAGAAACAAATACAGGACATACTGTAAGGGAAGATTTACTCATTTATCCATCGATCGGTTATTTTGAACTCACCTTAGCACGGCGTTCTTGCCGTCACTTCTCATACAACGAACTTGCCTGGTTTGGTAGCTGACGTGAATATCCCATGATCCTTTGAGGCTCCTGTGATGATCATGGTGTTGATGTTGCATAAGGATATTCCCAGCATTCTGCTTGACTGTGTGTGATGTTTTCACCACTATGTGTCCACTCAGACTATTGCCAAAGTCCACCGTGGTCCTTCCACTAGGCATTGCACCTTTACGTCTGCAGGGACTCCAAGTTCCCGCCCACAAGCTGTAGCTGTGCTTCTGTTGGTCGGAAGGACACTGGGCAGTGTTGTGGCTGCAGGGTCGGACCTGCGTCAGGCTCGGACACGCGGCTCCGCCGTAAAGAGGCGGGGCCGACACGTGGCGCGTACGGTGCTGTAGGGCAGGAGCACAGGTACGGCTGCAGGGTGACCAATGAGAGAAAGCCGAAACGACGCAGTTGAGCGGGCATGGCAACAGACACGCTCTCTCCAGCTCCGGCGTCGGGGAAAATGCTTCGCACATGTGTGAGCTCACGGTCGTGCTGTTTAAATGGAGGACACACACCGCAGTGCGCCTCTGCAGGCCACGCTGTGCCGTCACACACTGTTCAGCAGGCAGGAGAGGAGTTGGAGAACACGGACCCCATGCAGATGTTTGCCATCCGAACAGCTGGCGCTGCCACTCACAGACCTTCACACATGTGCGCTGGAGCGCCGGACGCTTCCAGGGGTGACAGTTGGAGTGGTGTGTGCTCCAGCCTTCGGAGTGAACACACCACACAGAGCGAACCTGCAGGCCTGCAGATCCACATTCTGGTGCTATGCACTCACCCCACATGCCTTTAACGGGGGAGAGAGAGAGACAGAGAGAGAGAGAGAGAGAGAGAGAGAGAGAAAGAGAGAGACAGATAAGCATACAAGGAAAAAGAAACATGTACAATTTACAATTTTACACCTACTCATACGTTCATGCAATTATCCAATCAGACGGTCATGACACATCAGCTGGGTGCGTCAGCAAGGCATTTCTGCCAAAAGTACGGCCACTCAGGTGGATGTTTCTTTGCACCATTCGGTGCAAACTCTAGAGACCGTCGTGTGTGCAAATCCCAGGAGATCCGCAGTTTCAGAAATATTTAAGCCAGCCCATCTGGCACCAGAAACCAAAGTCCCAGAGATCACATTATTTCATCATTCTGTTATTTTAACGTGAAAACTCTTGATCTGTATCTTCATGAATTTATGCATTCTGTTAATGCAACATATTAGACTTATTGGCTAATTGCATTACGAAGCAGGTGTAAACATATTCCTTTTAAAGTAGCTGATCAGAAACCATGAGAAGCATGATATTATAGGGTAAGTAAAAAATAAAAACATATTATTGTAAAATATTACATCACTGAGCCTCATCTTACTATAACAGATTCGAGTTCCTGTAATAAGAGAGACAGGGTGGGGTTTAGAGAGGTTACAGGGGCTATACTGTACAGAAACTCAATGCTTTCCAGAGACTAAGAAAGTATGACATCATCACCCGTTAGACCACATCGCCTGCGCTTCATATCACGCCCAATTCCCAAACCACAGCCACATTAAGGAGGTCGTATCAGAGTGCAAAGACAGATTCAATAAGAAACCGAGGCATATGGAGGCGATGTTACTATGGTCCGACTTAAACAGGTGTCTCAGCTACAGTAGGCTTGGCTCTCTTCTACTGTACTGTATATCGTCAAAAATGACGTGTATTTCTATTACACTTTAATATGTATGCCAAAATATTTTCATCCACAAAAACTTGTAAACTGACAATAAAGGCAATAAGTCGCCGGCCACTTAGACTTAACGTGCTAATTACGATCTTAAAACAACCTCCAAAGCATTTAACTTTCTGCTCATTCTGCATGCTAATTAGTCCTAATGAGCCTGTTGTGTGTCTAATATTATTTGAATTGCACTTGGTTATAATTATAGCCCAATTAGCCGTCGTAATAATACGCGGACGAGCGATAAAGCAAAAGCTGGCTGTCTGAAAGTGGCTGGACTATTCACTTTGGGTCCGGACACCATAAAAAAAAAGAAAAAAAGAAAAAAAAAACGTCTCAAACAGATCCTAAGCTGCGGTTGGGCTGCGCTCATAATCTGAGTGCTGAGATTTGGGCTGATTAATGCTTCTATTCTGAAGTAAAATACGTATGACTTGTAATGGTTGTAAATGTAGTGGTAGACCCCTCGAGCCTGCAGGAAGCCGTAAAGCTTAGTAATAGAAAAGGGAGTCTGATGAAAGACAAAATTTGTAGACTGAGTCTACAAGAATTCCAGCACTACACAACCAGCCGAGTGGTTCATTGACGCATACCTGAATGACAGGAGGCACATTATCAAGCCCAAAAGGCATTACTTGGTATTTTCACTCGGACTAAACCTCAGTTCTAACCCTGAAATACCTGATTTTTTGAGGATTTATGATCAAAATCTCCATGGACAATCCTATATACTGTAGCCACCTTCCTTATACAGCAGAAGTACGCCTGCATGTGATTCAAATTTTTCTAACGTCGACCTTTTTACTCTCTCTTTTAGGACCTAAGTTGTGGAATTTGTTAGGCACACTTTATATCGAGACACCCAGAGGACCAATGAGCAAATGTTGTTTTATTGAAAAAGTACAGATGGGCTACAGTCATTAACTTTATCTATAAAGTATATTTATTTGCAAGGTTTAGCTGATAAAATCTAATGAGCCAAAAAAAAAAATAATAAATAATAAATTAAAAAATGGCATAAATGCACCAGAGGCTCGGTTGTTGTACAGACCAAGCATCATAATGTTAAGGAAGCACGTGTAATGAACGATGGTGCCATTATTTTTGGGAAACATGTCGAGAAACTGCTGATCTCCCGGCAGTTTGACGTACAACAGTCTCCAGAGTAATGTGTAAAAAAACATACATGGCGGACGGTACGAGAGTCAGCAGAAATGCCGCCTTAACAAACTGAAACATAAAAATGGACTTGTGCAAGCTGTCAGGAAGGCACCTGCAACCTTGAAGGCAGCAGTGAGTTTAATAACCGTACACGGTGTGTGGGAAAAGCAGATCGGAAAGCACACACCATACTGAAACCTGAAGCCTTTTGTCAGTTAATAATAGGAAACAGAAGCCAAAGTGTACAGTATGTTGACTCTCCGAAACGGAATAGTTCAAGATAGGATTCTTTGTGAAATCTCAATTTCTGCTGCAAGTTACAAATGGTACATTGTTTAAAAAAAAAAAAAAAAAAAAAGTTTTGTGATGGCAATAGATTTATGAGTTTTCTCAACTGAAGAAGCCGTCGTGCTCGTCTGGAAAAGTTAAAACGTTAACGCTGAAAATAATCTGATCGGCTTTAATCAGGGTTTTTATAATGGGAAAAGTAGATCGGGTAAAAAGTTTTGTCTTAAAAACACTCCAGCTCGTTAAAATTCACTTATACCACTTCAGCGCTGTTATACAGTATATTAAAATTCAAATACCACTTACAGCGCTGTTATTCCAGCAGTAAAAATATTCCGTTTAGCTTTTCTAATTAATATCTATTGCTGAAGGTGTTTGCTTACATTGAGCAAGTAGCTTATTAGAAGCTTTTTTTTAAAAAAAAAAGTACATTATTAAATCCGGCTCATAACATGGTTTTGACTCAACTTGTGGTGCAGGTTAAACTTCAGGCAGATATGTACTGTAAGCACTGCGAGATGAAATCCCAATAAATTCTGTCCAGTGATCCATTTAAGACGCACCCACAGTTTGATGCATGCACAGTACTGTCCGTTGTCGAAACTTGCAGTTTATGGCACATAACTGCTCGTAACTACTGTGCACTTCTACTCAAGTTGAAGTAAATAACTGCGCCTATGGTTCAGGTTGAACTTCAGGCAAATACCCACAGTAAGTGCTACTAAAGTCTCGTACTTCTGTATAGCCAGTTTTTAGCCATAATCCTAATATCCAGTCCTTTGTGTACGTTCATGTTAATGTACTTATTTTGACCAATTTATCAATGTATAATAATATAAGAAAAAAAATAATCCGAGGGAACCACAACAAACTTTACCTGTTGGTATTATGTGGGGCGTTCAAGTCAAACCGGGACATGTGATGAATGAAAGCATACAATTGATTGACATTTACAGAAGGCGTCAAGCACAGCACGGTGATGAGACTCTTAATGATGAGCCGCAGCAAAACACGTGAATGGTGCAAAGGTTTAAAGAAATCTGATCATCGAAAAATTTATGGAAAATTGTCACCTAGTGAAATTCTCTCGTAAAGTTTTGACATTTTATTACAGTATGCTGTGGTTCTGAGCAACAAAAGGTCCCAGTTTGACTTGAACGCCCCTCGTACATGCACGAGTTACTCAGTCTCTACATGTTCGTATGTGTATGTGTCAACAAGCCTTCATGCAACTTCCTCATTCTCATTCTGACACGTCTCCTAGCAAGACAAATATTTAATCTTTTACTTTCTGAATCCACACAATTACCTTTAAGCGACAATAGCGTACATTATCATGCATGTTACAAGTGGGCAATTGAGTCGAATTAGTAATCACCTAAGGCCAATTGCAGTGTGCTTGAAATAAATGTGGAAAGCACAGTTTCAAAATGCCAGTCACATGTGAAATGGTCTTTGCTGCTGTAGGAGTGGAGGAATGAATGAATAGTAATTACACTGTGATATAAAAAAATTAAATAGTTACGGTGCAAAACGATCAGACTCTTTTTAAAAAGATAAGTGTCCAGCGTTTGGAAATCAGGCACGCTAACAAATTCCATGCCTGCTCTGTCAATTAGACCATTGTCATGGTAGCAGCAAGTAGACAGATGGAGCGAGAGAAAGGGGAAAATGATCATCCTTTCGCCAATGTGCATATTAGAGGGAAAGGCGTTTGACTGCTTTAGGTGGATGAACGATAATTATAATTATGTGCAATAACAGCAAAACCTATCCGACAGGGTCCTATAAAGCGTAGTACACAATCCATTCAGAAACCTGGTTTGAAAGCTCTGGGTGTAAGTACTGGAGGTTAATTCTTTAAGGATAGCTAAGTCTTTGAGTGTGTTTGAAAAGGAAAGAGATTTGAAAAAAAAAAAGTAATTTGTTCCTATTGATTATGAATTTTGTTAATTTGAACAGGACAAAGTTATGGAGTGAGAGCCTTATTGGTGTGATAATGTCTAAGATGAAATAGTTAGTTACGTAAGTAATCTGATTGGACGAGAGGCATTTCCACGAGTGGTGATAATAAAGCTTAACAACACTTGGATGTTTAACCACAGGTATAGGTACTGTATATAGCACTGGAAAGAGGGGAGAGCAGCTGCCCGCCAAGACCCACATTCAAAACCAGTCACGTTTTTTTTTTTCTTTTTTTTTCTTCTAACTTTCAGCAAGAATCAAATCAGCAAATCTAATAATGTTACAGCATGTTAAATCTTAAACAAGACTTAGCTTCAAGGCTAACTAGCTTCTAACACAAATCCCTCTCTAGCCCTAGACCAAGTAGTGCATGGTACAAGGGTTTGTACTGTACACCCTATATAGTGTACAAGCTTTCCATTATACTGTACATTACATGTGCTTGAACGTCATAACCTGGAAGTTGACATTCTAAACTGCAATAAGTGGAAATATAAAGAAAATCTGTTCTATTTCTTGGGACTCTGCACCACTGGGATGTTTTATTTTTCCCATAATTTGGTATCGTACCGTACTAATAACTAACTACTTTTCACCTCTGTTGATAATAAATGGTGTTTGTGGAGCTGTTGTATAAACACAGTATCACACCTCTTGTGGTGTGTGAACATCAGAACAGCTGATCTCTGCTGCACCCCCTTGTTCCTATGACCGCATCACAGCCATGCTGATATTCAGCACAACGGCACTGCCTCTCATATGACTTAAATTTACTATATTGTTGAAAAATAACAACACTTTTGAAAAAACAAAACAAAACAAAAAAACCTATCAACATTAAGTGCCGAATTTCCACTTAAGTAAAATACCATATGAAAGTTAAACAAAAATAAATAATGAAAAATAACAGTTAAAGATTAAACTCGGTAAATAGAATTAAGTACATTTACAAATGTAAAGCTGTTTATTAAAATTGACACAATATCAATATGTGAACGCTACACAAGACCAAAATCATTCCTTGGGTATCTAATTATTAATGACGTTTTTTAATAAGGTGCTTAAAATTGATCATTGTATTTGAAAAACTCAACAGGTATGACCGATGCATTGGCGCTTCAGTGGTAGATTTCTCGTCTGCCACACTGGGGGCCTGGGCTCGGTTTCCGGACAATGCGCCAAACCCAGCCACTGGGGGTTGCACAAATTTAATCCAGTAATGTGCTTAAATCCATAAGTACATCATAGTGCCCAGATAAAAATGGGAGGGTTGCATCGAGAAGTGCATCCAGTGGAAAAACCTGTGCCAAATCAAATATAGATAGAAATAATTTACACTGTGGTGAGCCCTTATGGGAACAGCCAAAATAAGAATGAAACACAACGTAACATATGCTCAATCTTTTTTCTGCTCAAGCTAATTTGAAACCGGGATTTACAGTATGCCACCCTGACCCTGAAATGCACTGTATTTAGAGTTTAAGGTGACAAGCACAGCTACTGTATTACTTGGGAAAAATAAATAAACCCTTAATTCAAAGCAATTGCAATGGTTTTATTTCGCTCTAGGGGAATCGAACCCAGACCCTGGAGGTGCAAGGCATTAAGCCATCGTGTCGCCGTCTGCTGATCATTATACTTATTATTTATGATCCAAAAAGTCAAGGTGGAAATGAATCATTACAGCAGAATGTGCAGCATATGCCCATGCGTAACTATAAAAAGCCTGTGACTTTAATGCATGAATAATCCTGGACAAAATGAGTGTCAGCTATTGTGGTGTAATGCTACAGTATAACATACAGTATGTAATCATTTTATACTCATAGAAGACCATTAACACCAGATGTCATGCTACTATCAAATGAAAATGGCTAACCACATTGCATCAGGGTCAAATGTAGTGGGCACTACGGGCTAGCAATGAGAGTCAAAATAATGAAAGTATAAAAGATTTTATTTCCCGTGTAGTGTTATTCAGTCCACTTGTTTAAAAAAAATTAATCTTAATTGCTAATATCGCTGGTATTGTTTAAATCAGTGGCTTATTCATTAGAGTGGAGTGCATATTTATAATCAACCAACTTGTTCCGTTGCTTTCACTCGTCTCTGCATGAACAATATTTAAGTTTGTAAAAATCAGCTTTTTTGCATAATTACTTTAAAAGCATACATTATGATGCATTTAACAAGCAGGCAAAGGAGTCAAATTAGTGAGAGCTAAAGGCCGATTGCTGTAGGCGAGAAAAGTGGTGGTAAGAAACACGATTTCCAGATGACGATCAAGCGAAGGAGCAACGGAAGAATTATGCAGTGCAGAACATTAACTAGAGTACAACGTGGAACATCTTTACGGTTATGGTTATGATGATGGCGTACAGATGGAATTCAGGTTTAAGTGTCCCCGTTTTAGTGCAGTGGATAAATAATGTGTCTTAAAAGGGCATGGGATTTCAGTCCGGCTTTGTCAATCAGGCTGTTGTCATAGCGATGGAAAGAAGACAGATGGAGAGAGAGGGGGGGAAGGGGGGGGGGGTTCACTCTCTACTGTTGGTGTCACTCACTGCGGGTTAAAGCCGACCGTTTTGATGGGGTTACTGTGCAGACAGCGGAGGCATGCCTGAGACCGACCGAATGAATTGGCCGGGTCATTAGATTTCAAATAGAGTAGAAGGAAGCAAGAACAACAAGAAACAAGGTCTGACTAGGGTAATCTTCAAATCAGTCAGTTATACTTCATGTTATATCACATCATGGTGACATATCTGCTCTTATATTACAGATCTAATTACGCAGTGTAACTTGTGTTCTTTGCATGCTCGAAGGTTTTAAACAATCACTGATCTGACTTAGGGTAGCTAACAACAGTTTTTCTATCATATTTTGCACTGCTTTATCTAGTTACAGTAGAAAAATGATGAAATGGCATCAGCTTAAGTCTTGATGTTAAATAACGACTAAACATTACTTTGTCCAAAGGGGCATTGGAACAAGTTTGGGCCTCATAATCCAATTGCAGAGGATATCATGACATGTGTCTGCCAGGGTCTCGCACACTTTTGGATGGTGGAATGGACCTTACTTATCGGATACCGGGGCAAAAAAAATAATAAAATAAAATAAACACATTCAAACCCAGCTATGGAAGCACTTTCGCCATGAAAACACACCTGATAATGGTATGTCATCACAAACAACACTTTTTCTCTGATATAATTGCTTCTAAGTCATTCCGAATGACCTCTGAACTGTTTACAAGCTACAATGCTTACTCGCTTCCAACACAAGAATGAATCCCAGATCCCTCTCTAACCCTGATCAAGAGCCCACATAGTGCACTAGCGTTTACATTTTGTGCAATTTGAGACCCAACTCCTGAACAGAACAATTTCACATGTTGTTTCTCTTTTGAGTTCACCAAAAAAAAAAAAAAACTCCATATGAAAATAATCAGCAGAACAGAAGCTATCAGTTGCGTGGTTGCTCTTTTATCTGTGTGATAAAGCATCAGGTAATCTGCCAGGTAATCAGATAATCATTAGGTAACCTTTCTGGCTTTTTACATTAAAAAAAAAAAAATCTTCACATTTAATCAAATATAATCATCAATGAAAATACATAAAAGGTCAAAAATTGTGTGCTTCAAACTTTGTTGTAACAGATTTGGGGGAAAAACACATGTGGTTATATTGATCAGCTGTGCTTCTATACTGTACTTCACCTTTGGCCATATAATGTATATTGAATAAGAGCTTACAATATAAAACATGGGAGGAGTGTAAAATAATGAATCGCTAATTAAAGAAGTCTTCCTGCTTTACCTCACAGGAAGCCATTATATTTATGTTTCCTTCTGACTCTCCCTTTTAGTTATGCAGTCATAATTAGTCCTGCTGGAGTCCCTGCGTGCACTAAATATACAGTGACCAAACTTAACTGTGCTCTCTGTTTTCTAACTCTCTCTCTCTCTCTTTTGAGCTACACACGGACCTCCTGAGCTGACAGTGATCCAGACCCGCTCTGCCCTCTGGGCCCGTCTCAATCATCCCAGTTCCCCTCTTCTGGCTGGAGATCTCGTCGCATGGAGGCCCTGTGTGGTCTGCTTGGGATGCGTGTGTCACTTGACCTTGAAGATGGTCTTAGACTCGGTTGATGAACAGCAGGCAGCTGTTCTCTGATGGCTGTAGGCGCTCAATAGTTCAGGACTGACATTCCCACTACTAGTTTTGTACCTGAGCCTCCAATAACAAACTGGACTCCATCTAAACTCAGACTCCTCTCTGTTACTCTGAACTTCCAGCCTCCTAACACACAGCATGACTTTGAATCAATTCCTGCAATCTGATATCACCCAAACCAGGATGGGTCCCCTGTTGAGTCTGTTTTCCTTAAGGGTTATTTTCTATTGCCATCTCAGAGAGATTTTCCTTGTCCTCGGCGTGTTCATCAGGAGCAATCTGATCATTGTGATTTATACATGTTTCCTCACAATTTGAAAATCATTACCAAATTTATTTAATTCCATAATCTGCTTTGCGACAATAATCATTCTTAAAAGCGCTATACTGTACAAATAAAACTGGATAAAATTCCTATGTGCTGAAAAATCTATTTGTATGTTTGTTTGTTTGTTTTTTCATATAGTCTAAATTGTTCCAATTCTAAACAGCTAAACAGACTGGGCTGGGAATTTTGACCTTAGTGGGAATTTTAAGAAATAGGGTCATCAACTTTTTTATTAAATTGATTTTTATCCCCCATCTTCTCTCATGTTTCTCTTTGATCTTCAGAACATTTCACATGGCACTAATGCAACTTCGGTTCGGTTTGTCTTGCTGTGCTGCACTTTACTCACCATGGCTCCCATTCTGTTTCTAAATATCACCTCTCCATCCAAGAAACCCTCTTCTGATGCGTGACAATTTAGGGCACTGCATGCACTTTCTCAATCGAAACGAGCCACTAAAAACTTTTCCTTTGACAATGGAACTATAAAACTCTAGTTACTTAGAACTATTCATTTTTTCTAGCGTATACAATGTTCTAACGGATAGTATAAACTCTTTTTGTGGTACTGTTTGGTCGGTAAAATGCTTTCCGAAAGGTTTTCTAGAAGAAAAATCAGTGAAAGTCATTTTTATTAGGAATACCATACTACTTCTTCTAGGCCAGCTTTGCCTCTGAGAACAATCTCAATTCCTCAAGACATGGAATCCACAAGGTGTTCCTGTGAGTTTATGGCCAACATGGACAGAATATAATTGCTTAATAGACTTGACATATTCATGCTTTGAAGCTCCTATTATAAAACGTCCCAATGTCACTTTATTGGATTCATGTCTGGGGAAACCACACTAATCTCATTGTCATGTTAGGCAGATTGAAGTGACTTGAGCATTATGACATGGAGCATTAACATGCTGGAAGTAGCCGTTATACTGTAAGATTACAAAATCGTGGCCTTAAAGGAGGATGCATGTGGTCAACAACTACAATATTGAAATGGGCTATGGCATTTAAAAAAACACTTAATTGGTACCCAGCATGTACCTGGTGTGTATTATTGGCATGAACGGTATAAGAACTGAAAAAACCCTTTGTGTGTGTCACTTGCTCTGATTGTTGACATCTTGGCAGGAGCTGAATCCACCTAAACCCTGCTTACTCCACAAATGGGCAAATGAGTTTGTTTGAAGCAGGCCTCAGTTACCACACGACATCTAGCTTTACTAAAATGCTATGGTGGATAATGTTAATTTATGTTAACCTTACTTTTCATTTGATTGAACTCCCTCACCCGTTCTCTACATGTGGTCCCATGTCAACTCATACATTTGTTGTGATACACTGATTTCAGTTAGCTGGTTAGCTAAAGTGGTGCATAGCAGACAGCTACCGGTTTAAATCGTCCTTGCAATTAATTATGCATATATTTTTTAGCTTAATATAATTTTAACTTAGTTACCTAAAAGGTTTACCCCAGTACAGTTGTCAAGAATGGGACATCTATCTATGAAGCTCAAAAACCTATCTATTGTACCAGGCTACAATGTTGATTTCTGTTTTAAAATCAGGCATTTTAGCAAGGAGGTCTACGAGTATTAACTCACTTTTGGACCACAGTCCCTTGTGGCCATTCAAGGAACTGCACCTTTTGGCACTCACTTCCATGCTGGCCTCATTTTTTTAAAAAACCTTTAAAAAACGTAGCACCTTGACTTCTGGCACAAGACAGGTTCTGTCCAAGGATGGACAGAATTCTGACCCTCCCAACTGCATGGGTCAATCAGGAACTTTTCCACTTCATTGTATTCAGTTTTAGTAAGGCATGTACCCACTGTAGCACCATTTCCCAATGTTATTGGATGGCAGGTGTGGCTCTCAATGTGGTCTTCTGTTGTAGTAGCTAGTTTGACCAAGTGCTGGTTCCAAAAGTACAGTAGTTGCTTTGAATGTTTGCTCAAAGTAGCTGGATTAAACTGTTTTCATTCAAAAGGAGTGTGGATGGTTTGTGCACCATTCTATGTAAAATAAATTCAAGGACACAGATTCAGAAATATTTCAATCAACTTGTCTTTAAATCATCTTTATTGTTTATTCTGTCACTACTCTCATTACTTTAGTGATATTAACACTGAGGCAAGGCAACATGGTGGAGTAGTGGTTAGCATTACATTCTCGCACCTTCAGGGTCAAAGGTTCAATTCCTGCCTCGGGTCTTTGCGGAGTCTACAAGTTCTCCTTGTGCTTGGTGGGTTTGCTCCGGGTACTCCGGCTTCCTTCCACAGTCCGAGACATGCATATTAGGCAAATTACCTGTAGGGCGTGTACGTGAGTACATGCACGCCCTGTGGTAGATTTGCACTCTGTCAAGGGTACCCTGCCTTGTTCTCAAAGTCTCCTGGGATAGGCTTCAGGCTTCCTGTACCGGATAAGCGGAATGCTAAAAAAGTGTTTAGTGTTTAGAAAAGTCTGACAACCAACTCTATGTTCCCAATTCATTTTTGCAAACACTCATCTACACTCAGTTATGTATACATTTCGTTTCTATGTCTGGAATCAGGGAATCAACTTGATGTGTACTGAAAGCACCATGACAACGTGACGATATACATGAAGTCACAAAAGTCCATACAGTACATAAATTAACACTTAAAAAAAAAAAAAAAAAACTACGTATGTGTTTAGAAAGAAGAGGACTCGTCTCACTCGCTCATCATCTATATATCACCTCACCCTGTATACAGGGTCGCGGGGGGCCTGGAGGCTATATCCATGAGACGGGGGACACCCTGAATGGATGGATGGTGCCAATCAATGCAGGGCACACAGACATACACAAACACGCTCATTCATTCTGATGTGGGCAATTTGGGAACGCCAGTTAGTCTAATCTGCATGTCTTTGGACTGTGGGAGGAAGCCGGAGTACCGAGGGGAAACCCACCAAGCACGAAGAGAACATAAAAACTCCATGCACACAGACCTCAGGCAGGAATCGAACCAGGACCCTGGAGGTGCAAGGCGACAGCGCTAACCACTAAGCTACCTAGAAGAGCGATCATGTACAAGATATTTTGTGAATATATGACTTGATACGTTTGACTTGAATGAGCCATTTTGTCAGTTTTGAGAAAAAATGCTTTTACAACTTTACACACTATTCTAAAAAACTTTGTACTCGTTTTCTTTGAATCACAAGGGTGTTAAAAAGCACAAATGTCAAAATTTTATATTAAAATTGTTTTGGATATATCACTGTGAATTTTGTGTGTTTGCGCAAAACGCTACAACTCTATCTGCAACACTTTTGTCCCCATTTGTGTTTGTGGCTATGTACTGTAAATACTTAGTATTAATAATATGTCGGCTGAGTTTTAATAAAAAATTTAAATAGCAAACTTATGCTTAGATTGTGTTTTTGTAGTGATGCAAACAGAACATAATAGCAGCAAATTAGAACAAGGAAAGGTATTGGGTTGTGCTGCACACAAAACCTTTTTAATTACAAAAATTGTGGAAGATCATGAGAAATATTAAAAACAATACAAAAAAAACTGTTTAGAGTATCGTTAGCCTCCTCCTCTACCGGTTTCAGTTTAAATTCGGTGTTATGGCACCTTATTAAAGGACATAGTAGAGGCAAGATATTAGATTTGATCGGACATCAACCGACAAAATATTCGTCTCTGGTCCCATTAGGTTACAACAGAGTTTAGAAATAGCAAATGGGAAACGGGAACATAACCAGGCATGCCAAATGCACCAGCTTCCCGCACACAGCACATGTACTGTATCTCAAGAGTCTCATGCGTATTGTAGCATTATGTATCTGCTTAATTTTCTTTTGTAAATATTACTTTCATTAATATTAAAGTGTACAGTATTATGGCTCCCAAAAGCAGCGAAACCAGTACGGTAGCGATTTTCAACAAAACCTGTTCTTATAGACAACCTTGTGTGCCTGATGAAAATACTTGATCAAAATAAAAATGGTGGTTATCTCATTTTGCTGTGGAACTGTTCAGATTTACATGAAACAAGGTGTTTTGAAGCCTTTTGGGAGAACATGTATTTATACAGTATAAACTGACTTCTTTCTCTCATCAAAACAGAAGTCATGTCATGAGTCCACTGGCAGAGTGTGTGTAATGTGTGAGTTTAAATACTTCGGAGGACTTTGTTTACACACTTTTTTTCCTTTGTGATTTAAAAAAATTTTTTTTAATTAATTGTCAGGGTTGTCTGAATAACAACAACAATAATAATAATAATAATAATAATAATAAACTATAAATTTACAAAAGACCTAAAAATGGTTGAATAACTGAAAACTCAATTTCAAACAGAAATATAAAAGTAAAATTCACATTTCACATTCGCACATGCATAAAATGAAACTATAGAATAAAACAGGGACTTTGCTGTGCATTTCCAGGGGCTACTCCAGACTAGCTCTATATCTCCCATCTTCACCACACCAGTCGAAATGTTCTAGATCTTCCACTACCTTTAATCCAATTACCAGGTTTAATCCAATGTTCTGCCTTAATCTGACACAGAACTGATTGTTCCAGGATTGTGTGCACATAAAATCTGATCTTCTCAACTCAGACCTGAGCCATTTTCATTTGTAGACATAGATAAGATTCTTATTTGATATGTAGCCATGTGATGTGAATGAGAAAAGATAGAATGGAATTCATGTGCCATTTTCCCAGTGCACGTGTACATCTCAGTGTAGTCACCATTCCAATGTCAGCAGCACGGCAAAATAACAATTAAGTACAGCAGCAACAGTGACTTTATTCATTAATTCGTTCTTTCCTTTATATGGACAAAAGTATGATGGGTTTGGGAACTTTTAAAAGAAGCAGACTTTATCTGTCACATATAGGGAAACGTTTATCCTTGCATTCCCTAGCTGGTTAGGAAGGTGGGGTCTGAGTGCAATATCAGCCACAATACAGTGCCACTGGAGCAGCACTCGGGCTGACAGTGGAAACTTGGCAGCACTGACGCATGAGCAAAGATTTTGGTAAAGTGTTGAAGGGTTCTTATCCTTAAGCCAATAATTTGACCCTTCTAAAACGGCGACTGTTTTTGATCAGGCTGTGGACTGTAGTTTAGGGAAATAATTTGACTGTTAACAGTGAGCAACTTGATCAATACAAAGAAGGTATTGGACTAGTGATCAGAAGGTTCCAGGTTCAAGCCCCACCACCCCAAGGTGCTGCTATTGGGCCCTTGAACAAGGCTCTTACCCCTCTACTGCTTTGATGTGTAATGAAATACAAATGTATGTTGCTTTGGAGAAGGGTCTCTGCTGAATGCAGTAAATGTAATAAGCACAACATTAGTATGAGCTGGTATCACATTTATTTATTACCTCCATTAAGATTAATTTTGTCACATGCACAGTTTTTTTTTTTTGTTTTGTTTCTGATCTATTTAAGTCATGCGGAATTTATTGTCTAGTGACTCATTTCATGGGGCAGGCGAGTAGACAGACATAGTACAATACAGTATGTCACTTAAAGTACCAGCAAGGTCTAAAAGTTTAAATAAATAAAAAAGTCTGACATATGCAATAATGCTTGTAAGGTAAATGGAACCTAAAACATAATTAACTCCAGGTTAATGTCAGTGTTTTAAACAAGTACTGTATAAATGCCCGTATTCATAGCACAGCAAAGCTGTTTTTTCTCATAATGAGAGTCCCTTGAGTTATCTCTATTAGAATAATGGTTTCTCTCGGTTTCAATGTACATGTGGAATGTAAATGACATTACACAAAAGAGAGCAAGCAGAAAACCAACAAAACAAATGATAGTTTTCACAAAAACAGTAGGTCTCTTCATGTCACAATTGCCTGGAGATAAAAAAAAAAAAAAAAAAAAAATTCTCTCTTGTACCCAACCCCACACACACACACACACCAATGAGGACTGTTTGAAGAATAGGATGTCAGCTCTTGTCAGTTGTAACAATAGACCAAATGACAGAATAATTACATGGTAATGGTCATAGAAGCAATTACAGGGCTCTTTTTCTCACACAGGTTTTGGCAAAGGAGATGTGGATACTTTTATCTTGTCATCGATGGAGGGAAGGTGAAAAATGATGTCTAACTGATATAGCAAAAATTCATGTTTAGAGTCTCAAGCATGAGATCGATCTGGACTGTGTGTGAGAGTGGGTTAAGAGCAACATATACGATAACCTGGATAATCTGTTAAAATGCAGGTTAATGTCCAGTTATTGACATCCTCTTGTCGGGGTGTAAGGCTACTACACAGCTATTTCCCCCCCCCCATATTCTCATCACAAGTACAGGTTGTTAGATGTACGCAAGGGAAAAGCATGGCCACTCCTCTGGCCACAATAACTTTAGCTAACAAAGAGCTAGGGTGAATTTTATGGAATCACTGACCACAATGAACAAACACACGAGCAAACACAATGGTGTGTGTGTGTGTGTGTGTGTGTGTGTGTGTGTGAATATCATTAATGAAACTTTTTACATTAATGATATTCATCATTTGGAGGCACAACAATATATCTTTTTTTTTCCAATATTACCTACCATTTACTAATAATATTAACTACAGTAATTTGATATTGGTTAATACCATTAGCTACATCTATATAAAGAAAAAGAAAGTTTTGTCTGTACATTAGTCAGATATACTCGCTCGTTTAATTATATTTTTACGTTTCTTGCATTGGAGAGCTCTAAACCAGGCCCAGATTTTTTTTTTTCTGTGTATGTTTGTATGCCTGTCTGTATATCTGTATGTCTGTCCAGCCAGGGTTTGTTACAGCATCATGCAAAACTGGCTGGACAGAATTGAATGAAACTCTGGCACTATATAGGTATTTGCCTGAAGTGAATCCTTCTCCATAAGTGAAATCAGAATGTTGAGTAGAAGTGAAGTTATGAACAGTTATGTGCCAGGTTATGTCACAGCATCTAGTACTTTTTTTTTTCTCGTATTTAACGCTTTTGCCCACAAAAATGGGGGCGTGGCGATACGTTTCATTCAACAGAGCAAATCAACGCAATAGTTCACAGTGTATAGACAGACTATGCAGAAGTCACAGAAATAACAAAATACCATGGCTTAATCCAGTAAAAAGAAAAGTAGACTATGAAAACTGGATCTTCAAAGATGAATGGGCAGATCAATGTATGTTTATGTATGTTAAAGCAGTTTGTCTCACATGTTCCGAAACTGTGGCGCTAACAACAATCAGTCATATGAAGCGCCACTATGAGATAAAACACATATATAATAAAGCAAACATGTCTGATTACCGATCAGGGAGTGTATTTGCCTGACAACGAAAGAAGTAAAACTTAGCATAAACAAAGCGCAAGATATTTCAACATGTAGTTCTTTGTATTAATAGGTTAGGTAGAGAGTTCTCACGTCCAGAAAGACAGGCAGACATGTACGTGGGCTTCAACCTGAAATAATATTATTACTGATTAAATTAAAAATGATCAGCTAAATTTTATCTTTAACCTTTAACCTGTTTCTACAAACAATCTTCAACAATGTGTACGTACACTAGTGTAAGATATAATGCTATCTTTTAAGATGTACTCATGTTAGCCATGACTTTTTGCTTACTTACTAAATGTCAGATAAATGGTGCTTAAATTTCTGACTCTGAAGTAGAGCAGCTATCCATTCCATTGTGTTTAGGATCACTGGGGACCAGGAACCTATCCCTTGGAACTTAGAGTAGAAGGTGGGAATGCAGTGGATGGGGTCCCAGTCCAGCACAGGGCTCAGGCAGACACACTCACCCACCCAATCACTTCCATGGTTGGAGTTTCAAGTCTTGCTTTTGGGTTGTTTTTGTGTTCTACCCATGTAATGCTCACCAAGACCAAAGAAAGGTTGGTTTTTCCCAAACCCTGGAAATGTGAGGCAACAGCCCTAGCCACTAATCCACACTGCCACTTAGAGCAACAAGATTACACCCTGATCTATGGCTGTGGAATGATCTACAACCACAATAATATACAGTGAAATAAAAGACAATCAGTGGATTCACCAATTGCAAAACACACCATATGACCAGTAACTAGTGATCACCTGATCATCACACCGATATCTGCTTTTGCCACAATGGTGGAAGCACAAAACTGTCTAGACAGTGACAATGCCTCTGTGCACAAATCAGCATTCAGTGAAACGTTGTTGGAGAGGAAGAAACCGAATGTCCTGCACAGATCCCTGAGCCCAGCTCCACTGAACACCTTTGGGTTGACCAGAACAATGAGTGCACTCCAGGCCCTCCTCTTCAGACATCAGTACCTGACCTGCTACTGCCTGACACAAACTCTAGGGCATAGAATCTTAGAGCAACTCAATGGAGTTGATGTCTGAACAATGGCTTGGATATTTTAACACCTTCATTTTACTTCTTCCTTAGATGGCCTCACTGTCACGGCATGCCCGGTCACGCACACATCTCAAATAAGGTCATGAACACCTGCACACTCCGGCTCCATGTTCCATCCCACTCCTTGCTTTTCACTGCCTCATTTCAGCTCTCCCAACACACCTGTTCTAAATCATAGATCATCACAGCTCCCTATTTAACACTCCTCCAAACAACAGTTCTCTGCCAGATTATTGTGTGCTATCCATGCCCAGTATTCCAGCGTTTCATTCTGCCTTGACCTTTCGGATCTCGACCACGTTTTGTTTCCACGACCACGGCTCTGCGTCACGTTACGGATTTCCTGACCGTCCGGATTTACTGTTGCCGACATTTGGATTTGTTTTTCGACCACGAGTTTTGATTACGGACTTTCCTCGACTCACGACTACTGACCTCGGCCAGTTCTTCGTCCACGAGCTACTTCTCGCGAACTCCGCGCTTCCGCATTTCTGCCGCAGAGATCATTCAGAGAAACAGAAAGCGCTCACTCACCACTTCCGCATTCCCGCCGCGGACTTCATTCAGAGAAACAGCAAGCGCTCACTCACCACTTCCGCATTCCCGACGCGGACTTCATTCAGAGAAACGGCAAGCGCTCACTCACCACTTCCGCATTCCCGACGCGGACTTCATTCAGAGAAACAGCGAGCGCTCCTCACGGCACTTCCGCATTCACGGATCTCATTGATTAAAAGCGCTGCACTCACTCTCTACAAACGCTCGGTCTGCACTTGGATCCTCCACTGCCACGCCCCCCGTGACAGTATAATCTGGCCATTAATGGATCCAGCAGAGGCAGCACAACTAAGAGGGGCACTAGAAAAGCAGGGGGCGCTCCTGGGTACTCACCAGCAGGATATACAGCAGATAACTAACACTCTTCATAAGGTAACAGAGGCTTTAACTGCTCTCACCTTACAAATAAAGTCTGATGTTGCACAACCACCCACTACTCCCATTCCCCAGGCTCCTCCTCCTGTGTATTCTGTCAGTCATGAACCATGCCTCCCAGCACCGCCTACTTATGATGGAAACCCGTCCACTTGTCGCTCATTTTTGTCTCAGTGCTCCCTTGTGCTTGAGCTACAGGCCTCCTCCTTCCCCACTGAACGTTCCAAGGTCGCCTACATAATCACTCTCCTCTCTGGAAAAGCGAGAGAATGGGGAACAGCCTTATGGGATGCCCAGGTACCCTGCTGCTACACATACAAGACATTCACAGACGAAATGAGGAAGGTTTTTGATCGTTCATTCACAGGACGTCAGGCGGCAGCTCACATATTGGAACTATGCCAGGAATCTCGATCTGTGTCTGACTATGCCATTGATTTCCGCACTCTAGCTCCCTCCTGTGGTTGGGATGATCAGGCACTTTTTGATACCTTCCTCCACGGACTTGCTGATCCAGTTAAGGATGAGTTAGCAGCCCGAGAGCTCCCCTCCAACCTTCAGGGACTCATTGACCTGGCAACGAATATTGACGCCTGCAAACGAACCCGGCAAAAGGAGCATTGTCAGGTACTCCATGTACCCATTTCTAACCCAGCCCCACCTGAGCTCCCCTCAGAACCCATGCAGGTCTACCGCACGCACATCTCTCCAAAGGAACGTCAACGCAGGAAGGACGACGGTGCTTGTTTCTATTGTGGTCAGGTTGGGCATATCGTACGAACCTGTCCGTTAAAATGTCAGGCCCCCCCGGTAGTTCTGGGGGTACAGGGGGGCCCTAGACACTATCCATTTCCTGACCTCCGTTCCCGCTTTCCTGTGACCCTGATATATGACAATCGGCCCCACGTCACGCATGCTCTAGTAGACTCTGGAGCTGACCAAAATTTAATCTCCTCGGTTGTGGTTTCTCAACTCAAGATTCCACACACACCACTTAACCAACCATTTAGCGTACAGGCTCTGGATGGCAGCAAGCTCTCTTCAATCACCCACCGCACTGCTCCAGTCACACTGCAGTTTTCTGGTAATCATGTTGAAACCACCACGTTCCTCATCATTAAGAGTGCTCATGCACCAATAGTTCTGGGTCTCCCATGGTTAAGACTCCATAACCCTCACATCGACTGGGCAAAAAGAAGCATCCTGGATTGGAGCCCTACTTGCCACTCCTCATGCCTCCGTTCTGCCGCCACCAGAAGAGTCTTACCCACCTCTCTGGAAGAGATCCCCGACCTTTCTAAGGTTCCTGCCGAGTACCATGACCTTCGCCAGGTGTTCAGCAAGTCACGTGCCATCTCATTACCTCCTCACCGTCCTTACGACTGTGCCATCAACCTTCTCCCAGGCACCACCCCACCTAAAGGGCGACTCTACTCTCTGTCTCGTCCCGAGAGAGAAGCCATGGAACAATACATCTCTGAGTCACTTTCAGCTGGAATCATCCGTCCTTCTTCATCCCCTGCAGGGGCGGGCTTTTTCTTTGTGGAAAAAAAGGACAAGTCCCTCAGACCCTGCATCGATTATAGAGGCCTTAATGAAATCACAATTAAGAACCGCTACCCGCTTCCCCTCATGTCCACCGCATTTGAGTTACTCCAGGATGCCCGCCTATTTTCCAAGTTAGACCTTAGAAACGCTTACCACCTGGTCCGGATACGAGAAGGTGATGAATGGAAGACCGCATTTAACACCCCCACTGGTCATTATGAGTACCTGGTGGTTCCATTTGGTTTAACTAATGCACCGGCGGTCTTCCAGGCACTCATTAATGATGTTCTTAGAGACTTTCTCAATGTCTTTGTATTTGCATACCTGGATGACATCCTGATCTACTCACGCTCGTTAGAGGAACATAAGCATCACGTGCGTCAGGTCCTTCAACGTCTGCTGGAGAATAAACTCTATGTCAAAGCTGAAAAATGTGAGTTTCACCGTGAATCCACCTCCTTTCTGGGGTATGCCATCTCACCATCAGGCATCCAGATGGATCCAGTAAAAGTAAGGGCTGTCACAGATTGGCCCACACCATCGTCGAGGCGGGAACTTCAGCGCTTTTTGGGCTTTGCCAACTTCTATCGACGTTTTATCCGTGACTTTAGCATTGTGGCAGCCCCACTTACGTCTCTTACATCCACCAAGGTCCCTTTTCGATGGAACCCTCTGGCGGAGGAGGCATTCAAAGGACTCAAGCGGCGTTTCACCACAGCACCCATACTCACCTTCCCTGATACTTCTCTCCAATTCATTGTTGAAGTCGACGCATCTGAGACAGGAGTGGGAGCAGTGCTCTCCCAAAAATCACAGAAGGACAACAAGGTTCACCCATGCTCATTCTTTTCCCGTCGACTGACGCCCCCCGAACGGAACTATGACATCGGGGATCGCGAGTTGCTCGCAGTTAAGCTAGCCCTTGAAGAATGGAGACAGTGGTTGGAAGGAGCTGAACACCCGTTTCTTGTTTGGACTGATCACAAAAATCTCGAATATCTCAAGTCAGCCAAAAGACTCAACTCACGTCAAGCACGCTGGTCACTTTTCTTTTCACGGTTCAATTTCACGCTGTCATACCGCCCAGGATCCAAAAATACTAAGCCTGATGCCCTCTCCCGACAGTTCCCCGCCCCTCAGGATGCATCCACTAGGGAAACCATACTCCCACCCCAGTGTCTTGTAGCTGTAACTCGGCTGGATGTAGAAAACCTAGTTCTGCAATCCCTTGAACAGGAGCCAGGCCCCAGTAATGTCCCACCTGGGCTGCTTTTTGTCCCTGTTTCTGTTCGCCCCCAAGTCTTAGAATGGGGCCACAGCTCTAGGCTAGCCTGTCATCCGGGGGCAACCCGCACTCTCTCACTACTTAATCAACGTTTCTGGTGGCCGACTATCAAGGAAGACGTCAAACGCTTTGTAGCATCCTGTGATGTCTGTGTCAGGAATAAGACAACAAACCTTCCTCCTGAGGGACTCCTCAGGCCCCTCCCCATTCCCCATCGACCCTGGTCTCACATCTCACTTGACTTTGTAACTGGGTTACCGCCATCTGACAATAATACCTGCATTCTGACAGTGGTCGACCGGTTCTCTAAGTCTGCCCATTTTATTCCGTTACCCAAGCTTCCGTCTGCCAAGGAGACAGCTGAAATCCTCATCTCCCAGGTCTTCAGACTTCACGGACTCCCATCAGATATAGTCTCTGACAGGGGACCACAATTTTCGGCACAATTTTGGAAAGCATTTTGTGGCCTCATTGGCGCCACCCCCAGTCTTTCATCAGGATTTCATCCTCAAAGCAATGGCCAAACTGAGCGCATGAATCAGGAGCTAGAAAAATCTCTGAGATGTATGACCTCAAGGGACTCAGCTTCATGGAGCCGTTTTCTCCCTTGGATTGAGTATGCCCATAACTCTCTCCCCACCTCATCCACAGGTATGTCACCATTTCAGTGCTGTCTTGGCTATCAACCTCCACTGTTCCCTACCCAGGAGGCAGAATCTGCTGTCCCTTCCGCTCAAGCTTTCATCCGTCGCTGTAAGAGGACATGGCAACGGGCCCGCGCTCAATTACGACGCTCCGTGACCATCTTTCAGCGCAAAGCTAATCTCCACCGCTCAGCCGCTCCTACTTACCGTGTCGGACAAAGAGTTATGCTCTCCACACGCAACCTACCACTAAAAACAACATCCCAGAAACTTTCGCCTAAGTTCATCGGCCCGTTCACTATCTCTCGAGTCATTAACCCATGCTCAGTCAGACTAGCCCTGCCATTATCCATGCGCCGAATTAATCCCACGTTCCACGTCTCCCATGTCCGTCGACTGGTCCCATGTCCCTTGTCTCCACCTCCACCTCCCCCTCCTCCCCCTCGACTTATAGATGGCGGCGAAGCCTTCACTGTCCGGAGACTCCTCAAGTCTCGCCGCCGTGGACGCGGCCTACAGTACCTGGTAGACTGGGAGGGTTACGGACCCGAGGAGAGATGTTGGGTACCAGCCAGGTTCATCTTGGATCGATCGTTGATAACGGAGTTTCACAATCTCCACCCCGAGGCACCCTCAAGAACGCCAGGTGGCGTTCATAGAGGGGGGGGGTACTGTCACGGCATGCCCGGTCACGCACACATCTCAAATAAGGTCATGAACACCTGCACACTCCGGCTCCATGTTCCATCCCACTCCTTGCTTTTCACTGCCTCATTTCAGCTCTCCCAACACACCTGTTCTAAATCATAGATCATCACAGCTCCCTATTTAACACTCCTCCAAACAACAGTTCTCTGCCAGATTATTGTGTGCTATCCATGCCCAGTATTCCAGCGTTTCATTCTGCCTTGACCTTTCGGATCTCGACCACGTTTTGTTTCCACGACCACGGCTCTGCGTCACGTTACGGATTTCCTGACCGTCCGGATTTACTGTTGCCGACATTTGGATTTGTTTTTCGACCACGAGTTTTGATTACGGACTTTCCTCGACTCACGACTACTGACCTCGGCCAGTTCTTCGTCCACGAGCTACTTCTCGCGAACTCCGCGCTTCCGCATTTCTGCCGCAGAGATCATTCAGAGAAACAGAAAGCGCTCACTCACCACTTCCGCATTCCCGCCGCGGACTTCATTCAGAGAAACAGCAAGCGCTCACTCACCACTTCCGCATTCCCGACGCGGACTTCATTCAGAGAAACGGCAAGCGCTCACTCACCACTTCCGCATTCCCGACGCGGACTTCATTCAGAGAAACAGCGAGCGCTCCTCACGGCACTTCCGCATTCACGGATCTCATTGATTAAAAGCGCTGCACTCACTCTCTACAAACGCTCGGTCTGCACTTGGATCCTCCACTGCCACGCCCCCCGTGACACTCACATGTTTCCCAATAATACTGTATTTTGATATAAAGTGAAGCTCAATAACTGCAATTTGCTCACAATTTCCTCTGGCTGTAAAACAAACAATCCAAATCACCTATCCTTCACCCTCGTGCTTAACAATTGCTATTTTTTTCATGTTGTGCTTTTTTTTGTTTTTTTACTAAATGTGATGCTGTGAGTAATGACCACACATCTTCAGCTTGGTCTTATCAGTCAAAAGAATATTATCCCAGGTAGTATTCATGGTCTCCTTAGATGCAATTTTGCAAACAGTCCTCCATTTTATTTTTGGATAGACAGGCTTTTATCCTACCCAAACCTTCCTGAAATCCATATGTCTTTGGATGACAAAAGGGAGATTAGGGGATAGGGTTCATCCATGTGCCATCCGACACATCAGGTAATGGCAGATACACACGTGGACAAAATTGTTGGTACCCTTCGGTCAATGAAAGAAAAACTCACAATTGTCACAGAAATAACTTTAATCTGACAAAAGTAATAATAAATAAGAATTCTATGAATGTTAACCAATGAAAGTCAGACATTGCTTTTCAACCATGCTTCAACGGAATTATAAAAAAAAATGAACTCATGGAACAGGCCTCATGGAAAATGATGGTACCCCTAACTTAATAGTTTGTTGCACAACCTTTTGAGGCAATCACTGCAATCAAACAATTCCTGTAACTGTCAATGAGACTTCTGCACCTCTCAGCAGGTATTTTGGCCCACTCCTCATGAGCAAGCTGCTCCAGTTGTTTCCGGTTTGAAGGGTGCCTTTTCCAGACAGCATGTTTCAGCTCCTTCCAAAGATGCTCAATAGGATTGAGGTCAGGGCTCATAGAAGGCCACTTTAGAATAGTCCAATGTTTTCCTCTTAGCCATTCTTGGGTGTTTTTAGCTGTGTGTTTTGGGTCATTGTCCTGTTGCAAGACCCATGACCTGCGACTGAGACCCAGCTTTCTGACACTGGCCTGCACATTTCTCTCTAGAATCCCTTGATAGTCTTGTGATTTCATTGTACCCTGCACAGATTCAAGACACCCTGTGCCAGATGCAGCAAAGCAGCCCCAGAACATAACAGAGCCTCCTCCATGTTTCACAGTAGGGACAGTGTCCTTTTCTTGATATGCTTCATTTTTCCGTCTGTGAACATAGAGCTGATGTGCCTTGGCAAAAAGTTCCATTTTTGTCTCATCTGTCCATAGGACATTCTCCCAGAAGCTTTGTGGCATGTCAACATGTAGTTTGGCATATTTCACTCAGTACCCAGGGTACTCAGGGGAAACCCACCGAGCATGGGAAGAACATGCAAACTCCATGCACACAGACCTGAAGCTGGAATCGAACCCTCAACCCTGGAGGCGCAAGGCAATAATGTTAACAACTAAGCTACCATGCTGCCAGAAGCGACATTACTTATCAGATACCAAAACCCATAAAAACAGTCACGGAAACACTTTAAGCAAGAAAACACACCTGATAATGTTATGTCATATTAAACAACGTTTTGCCTCCTTATTAACTGCTTCTAAGTTGTTCCTCTAAACCGTTCATGTTGTGTTTCACTGTTAACAAGCTTCTAATACAAGGCTGAATTCCAAAATTGCTCTCTAACCCCTGATCAACTGCGTGAAAGAAGTGCTTGTGTACCATGTACAGTTGAGTGGCTGGAACAGGACAAGGCGGGAAATGAGGTTGCTGTTTAGGTTGTTACATAACCACCATCGACCAATGTGTACATTTCATCTTCAGTTACTTTGCTGTCTGTTGCAGTAAAACGTATTCTAATTTCTTTTATTGAATCTACTTCATTACATTAAATTTAATATGAAAAAATGAGGGGTGGCTTTAGACTTTTGCAAAGTACCAAATAATACATATACAGTATATATATATATATATATATATATATATATATATATATATATATATATATATATATATAGAGAGAGAGAGAGAGAGAGAGTTATGATCTTACACAAGGAATGTTATAACAGATTTTGAAATTATAATAATACGCAATTTTCTGTGCTATTGGGTTTTATATTTCCAAATACTATGCATGACAGCTAATATATCTTCACTTTTATTTAGAAATGCAATATGATTCACATAATTTGTGGAAAATTACTTCAGCTGCATTGTATTTCTTGCTAAGGGCAAGCAGTATCAGCTGCGAATTCCTCCTTTTTCTCCCACCGCTCTCTATTTGCTGCATGTGAGCTCTCAAGTGGCAAAAGTGATATACACTTAAGAGACTGATGGAAATGGCAATATAACATATATATATACTGTATGTGTGTCTGTACTAACTATATATATACAGTACAGACCAAAAGTTTGGACACACCTTCCTCATTCAAAGAGTTTTCTTTATTGTGTTCTTTATTGTGTTCTTTATTGTGTTCTTTATTGTGTTCTTTAGCCCAAACAAGTCTCTTCTGCTTGTTGCCTGTCCTTAGCAGTGGTTTCCTAGCAGATATTCTACCATGAAGGCCTGATTCACACAGTCTCCTTCTAGAGATGTGTCTGCTGCTAGAACTCTGTGTGGCATTGACCTGCTCTTTGATCTGAGCTGCTGTTAACCTGCGATTTCTGAGGCTGGTGACTCGGATGAACTGATCCTCCGCAGCAGAGGTGACTCTTGGTCTTCCTTTCCTGGGGCGGTCTGCATGTGAGCCAGTTTCTTTGTAGCGCTTGATGGTTTTTGTGACTGCACTTGGGGACACTTTCAAAGTTTTCCCAATTTTTTCAGACTGACTGACCTTCATTTCTTAAAGTAATGATGGCCACTCGTTTTTCTTTACTTAGCTGATTTTTTCTTGCTATAACACAAATTCAAACTGTTTGAATGAGAAGGTGTGTCCAAACTTTTGGTCTGTACTGTATATATACAGTATGAGACACCCCTAAGTGAAAATGTGAAATGTCAATATTTTGTGTGGCCACCATAATTTTCCAGCACGGCTTGAATTCTCTTGGCCATGGAGTTCACCAGAGCTTCACAGGTTGCCACTGGAATCCTCTTCCACTCCTCCATCACAACATCACGGAGGTGGTGGACATTTGACACCTTGTGCTCCTCCACCTTCCTTTTGAGGATGCCCCAGAGGTGTTCTATGGGGTTTAGGTCTGGAGACATGCTTGGCCGGTCCATCATCTTTACCCTCAGCCTCTTTAGCAAGCCAGTGGTCATCTTGGAGGTGTGTTTGGGGTCATTATCATGCTGGAACACTGCTCTGCGGCCCAGTTTCCGGAGGGAGGGGATCATGCTCTGCTTCAGTATGTCACAGTACATGTTAGAATTCATGTTGCCCCTCAATGAACTGTAGCTCCCCAAAGCCAGCAGCACTCATGCAGCCCCAGATCATGACACTCCCACCACCATGTTTGACGGTAGGCAAGACACACTTGTCTTTGTTACTCCTCACCTGGTTGCCGCTTGACACCATCTGAACCAAATAGGTTTATCTTGGTCTCATCAGACCACAGGACATGGTTCCAGTAATCCTGGTCCTTAGTTTGTATGTCTGCAGCAAATTTTTTGCGAGCTTTCTTGTGCATCATCTTTAGAAGAGGCTTCGTTCTAGGACAACAACTATGCAGAGCAATTTGTTGATCCCCGCGGATTTTGGGCATAAAAGTATTACACAAGCGGTTCATCTGGCAGAAAAGCCATGTTGGTATGAGAGAGAGAGAGAGAGAGAGAGAGAGAGAGCAGGGAGATTGGCCAGACTGGCTCGAGCTGACAGGAAAACAAGAGTAACTTAAATGACCACTATTTACAGCCATGGTGTACAGGAAACCATTAAATCTTATGGTGGATAGGGCAAGACAGCAGAAGACCACATAGGAATCCAATAGACTGCGCAGTTAAAGATTAGAAAAATGGCAGACAGCAACAACATTTTATCGAAAGAAGAAGTGTTTAAGAAAGCCACAAGTATTTTTCATTTGGGTTTAACCGCTAAATGGAAATACAGTTACTGGGCAACTGGGATAAAACGAACATGTCCTGCTTTATATTTACAAGGAGCGTTCAAGTAAAAGACTTTTTTATTTATTTATTTATTTATTTATTTTTTACAGTTTTGAGAGTAAAAACTCTTTTTATTTCTTTATATAATCCCCTGCTACAATAATGCACTTCTCCAAGTGTTTCACTAGTGCTTGGATACCATCAAGGTAGAAAGTTTTCTCTAGAATGTTTTTCATCATCTGGGCCGGGATCGTCTTTAACGGATGATCGGGCTTCTTTAAAATGTTTGCACCATTCAAATGTTTCACCTTGGCTAAGAGTCTCAGCACCGTACTTCACCGTACTTGAAGTCTCTTGTAAATGTCAATTGGTTTTATCGCTTTCATTCATGAGAAATTTCATCATACGTCCTGATTTGACTTGACCACTTTTACTCTTTCACAATCGTTTAAGAAATAAAGAGTTTCTAAACAACACCCAATATACAGTAAGTTGCAGTGTAACCATCAACCACAGAGATATTCAATGAAAATGTTAATGACGTTCCTATACGGGAAACTACAGACTTCTTTTGGTCCGAGTTTAGTACGAGTCGTGTATATTATAACGCGCCATTTTTCGTACACAAGGAAAACATGTAGATTTGGTGTCCACACCTGCTTCTGAAAGTCTTGGCAGCGATTCATTCCAGTTAAAATCAAATACTTCTGCCAGTAATGTCTGGCTCTTGTGATTAGCTGTAACAGGTGTGCGACATTAGAATCGATCTTTAACTTTGCAACGGACAGATTTCCAGCAACCGTGATGACAAATTGATGTGGAGCAAAGCATTTCAATCTCAAGCTCATTTCAGTTCTCAAATTTTTTATAAGACAAAACCAGACAGGAAGAGACAGCACTAATTTAAGGGAACTTTACTCTGTATGTGCATTAAATATTCCAATTTCAAGACCAATTTAGGGAGTAAACACTACATCATCAAGCTTAAAACCCATAGAGAGAAAGAGAAAGAGAGAGAGAGAGAGAGTATGATTTTGTAAAATAGTCAAACCAGAGGAAAATACAGGTATAACCATTATCCAGGTAAAACTATTGCTGCAATATGATGTGGTTTAGTATCCTTTGATCAATATCTGATCAATTTTCCTCAGTAGTTAAGGTAGAACTAAAATGAATGCTTGAAAATTGACGCTGTACCTGTAGATATGGATGATATTAAGCATCGTCGTTATTTATGGGCAAACCACCTTGCAAAATTATTTACATGTGTTTAAATATATAAATAATTTTACTACACACTACAAGTCTGTCGTTTCTTCATATTTATCGATGTATTATTATTGTGTATTATTATATTCCAATTTCAAGACCAATTTAGGGAGTAAGCACTACATCATCAAGCTTAAAACCAATAGAGAGAAAGAAAGAGAGAGAGAGAGAGAGAGAGAGAGAGAGAGAGAGAGTGTGTGTGTGTGTGTGTGTGTGTGATTGTAAAATAGTCAAACCAGAAAAAATACACTACTTATTACTACTTACACAGTATATTAGGGACTCTCAAGCATCACAGTTATAATGATATTCAGCACAGCAGCACAACTCCGTGTGTGATATTGCTTTTATACAACTGTTTCACAAAAAAACATTCATTTTTATCATCATATTGTTTATTTTATTTACTTAACAAGTTACTTTGTTCTACAAAAACATATCCTTCAACGACTAGCAGAATTAAAGCTGATCTTAGCTGACGTCAGCTGATATTCTAAAGTGGAATAAGCGAAAAAAAAAAAAAGAAGGGGGAAATCAGGGTAAATAAAGTTTTCCAGGACTGTCCACCACCTATAGTACATGGTTTAAGTTGTTTTGACCTTGTGATGACATTTCGATATTGAGATGAATAGATGCAGGTGAAGCATTGCATTATTAATTATGGTACTGGAAGTTGGTTACGAGGAAAGCAGTGTGCTTGAATACCCTACAGCTTTGTGTGTGTTTGTGGGAGGGTGTGTATGTTGGGATGTGGCACTGATTTCTTCTTATCCCTATTGCGATAGTTAATGAACTGAACAAATTAAAAGGCGTGGATGAACTTAATTAATAAAGCAAAAAGGAAAACAAAATACAGACAAGAATAATTGCACTGTGCTATGTGCAGGTTTTATCGTGTCTCATTTGATTGTCAATCACTCCCCCCCCCCCCCCCCCCCCCTTTCATTCTGTCTTTCTCCTTTATGCTCTATGTCACCCACAAATTACAGGCAGAAAAAGGCAAAAAAAAAAAAGTAGTGGTAAGAAAAGGTCGAAAAGAAGTTAAAACTGGAATAAAATCTAAAGCTCGGCAGTACCACTGTGCTTTCAGCAGGTCCTTCCACTTGGTCTTTCATGTCAAATGAGACAGGTAATCTCTGCAACATTGAAATTGTCATGGTGATCGAGATGTCTCATTAACAGAGGGGCTGTTTGCCTGGTAACGAAAACGTACATGGACAAAGACACGTGGCGAATAATGTGGAATGCTGCATCTTTTTTTCTTTTTTTCTCGACTGGCCACAAAAACAGAGCCGTCAATCAAACCTAGGCTTTTAAGATGAATACATTCCCAATTGATGTTGCTCTTTTCTCCTTTGTCAGTGTTTGCTTGGTTCACAATTTGGACTAATTATAAATGAGCCTGCATATAATTCCTTTTCTTTTACATGCAGATTAATTGCCAGTGGTGTTGTTCTTTGCCTGCTGTAGTAATTCTGTAATAGCTTGAGATCCTGTCTCAAAAAATCAAGCTTTATTTTGGTTTAAAAGAGAAGGCCATTTACAATGTCCTGTTAATTACATCAGCCAGAGTGAAGGGTCTCTTGAGTGGCGAAAACAAACCTAGTGAATTTTTCCTTTCATTTGCATGCTTCCTTTTCTTCCTTGCCTTTCATTCCACTTAATTCTACCACTGGATAACCAAGTGTGGTCAGGAGAAAGAAGTATTCGAACACTTTTTTTGTTTTTTGGCATTGATATTTTGCAGACACGTGACTTCCATGAAATCAGTCACGACAGTGGACTGTAGGAGTACTATGTATTAGCGCCCTATGTATTAACGGTATGATTACCTGATTAGCTATTGGATTACCTGATGCTTTGTCACACAGATTAAAGAGTGAGCTAGCAATTGTTAGCATCTTTTCTGCCGATTATTCTCATATTCAGTATGTTGTGGTGAACTTCGTAACTTATCCAAAAGAGAAACAAGTGTGTGAAAATGAATGAACGAGGTAATAAAGATATTAATTTGCAGACATTTGATTTGTTATCATAACATTATTACCTCAGATGATGAACTAATATGTGATTCTGCTTGTATTTGGTGGCATTTGCTAGCATTAGCATTAACTCATTCAGTGCTTATGTTGCAAATGAGACAATGCTATGGAATATGTTCTGTTTTACACTTCTAATACTGACATTTCAAGCTTTCTAATTATTAGGCAGCTACTGTATTTGTCCAGGGGTTGAAATCCTAATAGGAATAACATGGAAAGCTAGTGTGCTACTGTATGTAGGGTGTAAAATCCCTCGTTCCACACATAAAGTGTGATTCAGCCTTGTGTTAGAAGCTAGTTAGCACTGTAGCTCAAGTGAACAGAACAACCTGGATAGTTCAGAGGCAGTTACTAAGGAGACAAAGTGTTATTTAAGACGGCATAATGTTATCAAGTGTGTTTTCTTGCTGAATGGTCTACCACGACTGGTATTGTATGTGGAATTTAGTACAGACATCTGATAAGTAACATCGCTTTTTCCATCCAGAGGTGGGCGGGATCACAGCAGAGTGATGTTACATACCATATGTGTATCCTATTCCTGTACAGTCTACAGGAATATCTTCGGAAAACAGAGTTACAAGCATTAAAAAAGATCTGTATAAACAGGATTGACACCACAATTGTCCAATGTTAGTATTTTCTGCAAAGCCATTGTTGGCAATCTCAGAGTCAGATATGCAGACTGAGAGTTAATTATGTTTGCGATAGTGTTTGTCAATTTTGGCCCATTCATTCATTCATCTTGGCAAACCCTCTTCAATTCACCCAATGGACTTGCAAATTCAGTGATTTAGAAGATGTTACGAGTTAGCCTGTGCCATGCAAGACATTCTTAAGTCATTTTGACTCTATATTTGGTGTCATTACCTTGTTGAAACATCCATCATCACTGCAGTTTCTTGGACTTAGTTCTCATAGAGCATCTCTTCATTTAAAAAGGTGTAATGACCCAGTATTAGTTGCAGAGAAGCAGACACATTTTACGATCTTGTGATCATACACTACTTTAAGATTTAAATTTTCATTTGACCACCATTTAGTTTTGATTATGCTGCCCAATGTGGAGATCAATGCATGTGTGAAAAGGATTCCACATAATTCAAAAGGATGCCCTGTGCCATCAGGGAGGGAAAACCCCATAGATGTGATAACCTGGTCATTCAGTACATTCAGGTCATCATGTGACATAATTTTATTGTCACATAATGTTACCGAGTCTAGATGAACTGAAGCAACCGCAGATCATAACACTTCCTCCAGAGGCTTGTACAGTGGGCATTATTCATGAAGGGTGCATCGCTTCATGCACGTCTCTTCGTCTCTTAATGTTCCTATCAATCCAAAGTCCAATCTTTATGCTTTCAAGTAAATTGTAGGCTTTATTCTGATTAGCCTAAGGTTGATTTTTAACGACACACCTTTCCTGAGTATTTAAATGACCTCCATTCAGGATCTTTTTCTCTGGCCATGTTTCTTTCACAAATTTGACAGTTCAGCACTTGTTTTAATAATGTTTTGGAGGGTTCTAAAGCATGACTGGATGACTACGGTCATATCGCTTACCATATCGGCCTGGAGCTTATCCCAGGAGCCTATCTCTGGATGGGGTGCCATTCCTTTGCAAGGTACAGCACACACACATACTGTACACACACTCACACTACTAGGCTAACCTGCATATCTTTGAACTGTGGGAGGAAACCGGAGTACCTGGAGGAAACCCACCAAGCACGGGGAGAACATGCAAACTCTGCAGGAATGAAACCTGGTTGGGAATCAAACCCAGAACCTGGAGTTTCAAGGCAACAGTGCTAACCAATAAGCCACCATGTATTAACCAATTTTTTGGGGGGCAGTTCTTATATAAATTATTGGCCAAACCATGTTCAACAGTACAGTATGCATTAACATTTAATGTTTTTCCCATAAGTATATATGTATATGTATATTACAGTTTAACAATTAGGCATGAATGAATTTCAGAAGTTACATTAATTTTATACAATTTATTTTTCAAATGAATATCATTGTGAGAGTTCCTCAAGAATAGAAGCTGAACATCTTTTGTAGCCACTAAACCATCCAAGATGCCCCTGTGAGACAGTAAAACCATGTTCAGCTGAAACTCAAGCAAACAATACTAATTGGCCAAGAACGGTTTGTATTTTCCCAGTTCCCCTTCTTGAAAGACATGCGCTAGTTTCCATGGTGCACCGGAGCTTCAGCTGGACTGTAGGGTCTGGGCACTCGTCTCACATTATATGCACAGATGGACTGACAGACTAACTGCGATTCTAAAAGTGTCATAGATTTCCCCTGATCCAGGAGCTGTGATGACAAGTATTAATACCTCTTTGTACTCATTTGCTATTCTCATTTCCTTATGTACCTTAGAGAACACATGGGCATGTCTACACTTTTTATATGCATACATCACCAAAGGCCTTTGAGGGCTGTAAACTTGTCTTTACATGCTTTACAGTATATGAATTTCATTGTTTGCTCCTGTTACTCTGAATATAGCATAATTCATGTGCTTATTATTATCACCACATCATGGACACAGGAAATAAAATTGAATATGGAGTATTTAAAATGAATAAGACAATACAATTTTTTTTTTTAAAACTATATGTAATGAACTTTTATGTGAATGTAAGTCTCCAGAAAAAGTTTCATCCATCCATCTAGGAACCTCTGTAGTCTGTAGACTGTGGAGGCCAATGGTGACCACTGTATTTATTCCCATTTTTTCCAACCATGGTAGGACCTCTGGTCAACATTCATACACATTCACACACTACAGGCAATTTTGGGAATGCTAATTAACATAATCTGCATGACTGTGGGAGGAAACCGGCGTACCTGGAGGAAACTCACCAAGCATGGGGAGAACAATTAAACTCCAAGCACATAGATCCTGAGATGGGAATCGACCCTGGCCCCTGAAGGTGCTAACGCACCATGCTGTCCCATAAGAAGTATACTAATGTAAATATTCATTCATTCATTCATTCATTCATTCATTCATCCATTAGTAACTTTCTGGTCAAGGCATGCAGTAACTTTCTGGTCAGGCATGAATTAAAGGAATAATACTGTAATTGTTGGCCACCTTGATTTGCTTACTGACCAGTGTACCGATTCAGAGGAAGAGACAAACTCACATAGTTAAGCTTTTTACCAGGTGAGACCAATCAGACTTGGTTTTTCCACACTCCACCCTCGTCTAAAATGGTATCTTTCACTGGAAGGGCCTGCATTGTCCACTTCCTCAATATAAGGAATGACTGTCAAGCACGGTGGAGGAGGGGTGATGATTTGGGCTCGTTTTTGCAGCTACGGGACCTGGGCACCTTGCGGTCGATCATGAATTCCTCTGTATTCCAGAGGCCATCTGTCCGACAGCTTGGTCAAAATTGAGTCATGCAACAGGACATTGATCTGGAGCACACCAATAAATCTATATCAGAATATCTGAAAAAGAAACAAATCGAGGTTTTGGAATGGCTCAGTCAATGTCCAGACCCCAACCCAACTGAAATGCGGAGGTGGGACCTTAACAGAGCTGTGCATAAGCAAATGTCCAAAAACATCAATGAACTGAAGCTGATGTTGCAAAGAAGAATAGACCAAAATGATTTAAGAGACTGATGAAGTCATACAGGAAACAAGTTATTGCTGCTAAATGTGAATCTACTGTACAAGCTACTGATTCATGGGGGTACTTAATATTGCTTGCATGTTTTTTTTTCTCTTTGGTTTTATTTCTACAAATTCAATAATGGCACAGTGAAAAAGTTATATGTTGTTCGTCTGAGGTTGTATTTGCCTAATATTGAGGCCTACTCCTGGTCAGATGATTTTTTATTATGTTTTAGCACATAAACATGTATCATTGAAAGAGGGGCCACTGACTTTTACACATGACTATACTGTATGTGTTTATATGAAATGTTTATATTGTGAATGTAATAAAATAATTCTTTGTGCTATATTTTATGTCATGTTCATTTTGAACTTCATATTTAGCCAAACATTATAAAACATGTACTTCAAAGGCCACATTTTAAGTTTTCAGGATTCCAGGTGATAAACGGATGCTGTGTCTCTGTGGCCCTAATGTGATAACTAGTTTTCTACAGCTACATTAAACACTCAATGTTTAATTCATGTACATGTAAAAGTTTAGGTAATGTACTGTAAGCTTAGGCTGCGCATTCAGATTTTGGTTTAGATCTTAAAACTGTAACCTACGTATCCATTCCTAATCCTGTGTTTTAAGCAAATCCTACCTCTAGCAAGTTACATAAAACACACCAGAGGAAAAATAAGGTAAAGTAGGTATATATAAATTAAATATCAGAATGTTCCCCCAGATATTTTTTCGTCTTTAAAGTTTCATACTACAGCTCTAATGCTCACTAACTACATGCAATATTTATCAAATTCCACACATTAGGATAAAAAAGTGAGCAGGAATTTTTGGCAGTGTTCTTTTGGCCGTGTTCACAGTTGGTACAGTATTAACGTGGTTTCTGAAGTGATGTTGGACCAATGTTGACTACATGACCATGGGATAGTGGAATAAATGATCAACCCCAACGGAATGTTGCAAACATGACTTTTACAAAAACAACATTTTTAAGAGCCGCAACATAAATCACTCACTCGCTCACTCACTTGCTCACTCACTCGTTCTCTGTACCACGTTATCCTGTGTACAGAGTAGTGGGGTGCCTGGAGCCTATCCCAGGAGACAGTGAGGGTATAAGCCGGGGTACACCCAGGATAGGGTGCAGGATGCACGCACATGCACACACTCACAATTTTGGAAGGCCAATTAGGCTAACCTGCATGTCTTCAGACTGAGGGAGCAAACTGGAGCACCTTGAGGAAACCCATCAAGCACAGGGAGAACATGCAAACTGAACACACACAGACCAGAGGCGGGAATCGGACCCGGGACATGGAGGTGCAAGGTGACAGTGCTAACCGCTAAGCCACGGTGCCGCCACCAAAAAAAAAAAAAAAAAAAATTTCTAGACAGTTTCGACTACCAAAGCTGTACGGGAAGATTAAGTTTATCTGCAATGCACAATTCCACCTGAACTGGTTTCCCCTTCTTACTCTTTAACTTCTTTCTTTAATATCACATAAAGGCTAGATTATTTGCTCGAAAATGTTCCCGATTCAACAGACTTATTATTATTTTGGAATCTGTTGTTTTTCTGGTTGGTCTGGAACATACTCGCGGTTCCTGTCTCAAAACCCAGACAGATGGACTCCCCAGAAAACTGTCCTTTTTTCCTTCTATTTTCAACATCGCGGATGAAAAAATCCTGGCACCACAGTGGCAAGGTTCCAAAACCATAACCATTACACCCGATTTCTAAAGTGTGAATTCATGCACTTAAGCGCTTTATTAACCAAAATCCAGAAATATCTCCAGTCCTTAGAATTGAGAGCTGAATTAAGCACTCGACATGTCTCACCTCGTCTGCGGTTTCTACAAGAAAAAAAAAGAAAAGAAAAAAAAAGAAATACACAGGCAGACAGAAGAAAAAATGAAGCCGCACCTGTTTTCCATGAAAATGGACTCTTCTTTGGAACATCCGTACTCGCTGAAGGGGCAATTAGGGAAAGGCAGAGCAGATATTTCTGGATGAAGGAAAGAAAGACGAGGCCATGCTTTAGAGACCACATCCTCCCTCACTCGCTGTGTCCTTACACCTGAAAAGAAGAAAGAAAAGGACATGCAGCATTGAGATTTTAGATTAGCAGTCATTAATTGCAGTCCTTGAGGACTAGACTGAAGCACACCTCGGTCGGCAGTTTCTTTACTTTAACATATATACACAGTACTGCAAAAAAATTCACAAGCTCTTCGTAATAAATACATTCAAACTTAATCATCACAAATGTTTCACTGCGACAGGCTGCATAGTCCCTAAAGATACAATTCAATAAATTGTTGTTTATGTACAGCAGCGACCTCATTTCCCCTCTCGTCCATTCCAACCACTCAGCATCAGCAGTATACTAATCACATCTGCACCGTTTTACCACTGGTTCATGCCTTGAATTAGATGGTTTTATGCCTAAATGGTTCATACGTCCAAACTAAAATAGTTCCTCTGAAACTGGTCAGGTATAGGAACTGGACAATAAATGAGAGTCAAAAAAGTCCTTCAGGAACCTGAAGAGCTATTCCTTAAGGTGCCGTTAAAAATACAAGAAAGTTTGACACTTTAGAAGCAAAATATGAACAAGAGGGGTGACTCGAAACTTTTGCACAGTACCGTATTTAACCTGGTAATTAACCAGGGAGTCAAAACAGATATCCTTGAGCAAGGAATTCTAATAGCGCAAGTGACTTCTGTTTTCCATCACTGTATAATAATATCCACTCTACACTCCATTTTCTTCCTTTAAGTGCCACCCTGCAGTGCCCTCAATATATACTGCATGAAAACAACAACAGATGTGTTATATACTCGAAGTGGAAATGAATGGCTAATGCAATAAACTGAACCCAATAAACCCAATAAAAAGGAAAAAAAAAAAAAAAAGCTTGTCTTTGGGTTATATTTAACCAAGACGTCTTCCGAATTGTGTAATCATATAATAAGCGAGATGCAAAGATGAGTGTGCTAAAATAATTGGTAATATCCTAGTTAAAAAGAGTTCATGCGAAGAAAACAAAGCAGCGAACAAAAGCAGGAACCTTCTGAAAAAGCCAAAAGTGCAATGCGCAAACAAAATCCAACTCTGTCAGACACATAGTGATTCACTGAGGATGAGACACATACAGGCACGTTTTCAGAAGAAAAATAATGTGCCTGCAGTCTCCTGGCTCTTGCTTGGGCCAGCTACAGAAAAGAGCTCTCTCGGTTGGAGAGGTGATATTTAAGAATTGAATAGGAAACTCGGCGAGAGCAGAGCGGCACGCTGAATTCACTCAGCCAAAAATGCATGACTCAGATTCACACCATGCGAAACCTGTAAGACAGAAAGAGATAACATGCTGCCATTTCATTATAAGGTTCCAGTTTTCTCTTGTCCGCAGGACCACCGCGCAGACCAAAGTGTACATAAAGTACGCTGCTCGTTAAGCCCGTGTCCTTTAAAAAAACATGTATTAGACGAGAAGCAGACAAGCCGTGCCAAAACCAGTAGAAAAAAGGACCTGTTTTTTTTTTTTTTTTTTTTTTTTTTTTGGTGGTCTGTAGTCTTGTAAACATGAGCTCTCTAAGCCTGCAGCTCTCTAGTTAACCTGATTCTCACAAGAAATGAGAAATGTGTATGTGTCAGGTCAAACTCCAGTAGCACGCATCGAATCAACCATTCATGGCCACAAAGAATCAATAATGAATTTTCTTCTGTGTGACTTTCAATGCATATTAGCATTTCAAAGCAAAAACAAACAAACAAACAAAAAAAACAATAACAAAAACTAATACACTGTGACATCTTTCATCTATCATCTACATATATATTTTTTCCTGAAGTCTGAAGTGTGTATAAATTTTTTGCCGGACTATATACATATATATATATATATATATATATATATATATATATATATATATATATATATATTGTCCGGCAAATATAGTCCGGCAAATCTCTCTCTCTCTCTCTCTATATATATATATATATAGAGAGAGAGAGAGAGAGAGAGAATTATTGTAAAGTCTAATTGCGGTTGGCAGAAAAGACTTCCTGTATATGTGTGGAAGTTTCTTCTGTAGAGTAATTAGGTACACAAGCATAATAGTAGATGGCTGGTTAAGCACAAGCTAGATAACGGAACGGCGAAGACGAGAGGAGGAAGACTTCGGAATCGAAATATTGTGTACACAAATCTATTGGACACTATAGTAACTAATTTGTGAAGTTAGTCGCTATTGTACTGTATGTGTCAGATTTCTTTAACTTGCACTTGTCCTTGATTTAAGGAACCCCGGGAAACCAGACACTCTGTAAATTAGTCTGAAAATCATCAGACTGAGTATTTAGGTCTGCAAAGCTTTCAAGTGTGTCTGAACCCTATCAGACACATCCAATTAATTAATCTTTGCAATGGTTTCTCTCTCTCTCTCTCTCTCTCTCTCTCTCTCTCTCAGTTTCTCTTGTGGTGTACCACACACTAAAACCTACTTTAGTTACATAACATCAAAACCACCTGCCTAATACTCTATACTGTAGGTCACATTTATGCTGCCAAAGCATCCCCAAACCTTCGAGGCATGTCTGAATGTCTGCTGTGGTACAGTATCTGGTCCCAAGATATCAGCAGCAGGTACTTTAAGTCCTATAAATTGTCAGGTGCGGCCTCCGTGAACCAAGTTTTTTTTGTCCAGACACATCCTACAGACACTTGACCAGACTGAGATCTGGGCAATTTCTGTGCAATTTTACACCTTGGACCCCTTAGTCATGGTTATCCATCATTCATGCATAGTTTTGAGTCAAAAAGTCACCAAAAACAGTGATTCACCAGACCAGGCCATCTTCTTTTATTACTTCCTGTACCAGTTCTGATGCTCGGGTAACCAATGTTGGTGAACAGGGGTCAGCATGGCATGGCTCGGACTGGTCTGTAGCTACAGCACACAGCTCCATATGTAATAAGCTACTATGCACATACAGTACTACTGTATTTTTGGACATCATTCGTTCAAAGCCAGCATTAACTTTTTAAGCAATGTGTGCTACATGAGCTCTTTTGTAGGATTGGACCAGTCAAGCTTGTCTTTGCTTCCCATAGGTATCAGAGACCCCTGGGTGCCTATAAACATGTTGCAGAATTACCTGGTATCCTACCTTAGACCAAAAGGTGGCCTAAGATAGGATACCCCTCACACACCCTATTTTAGAGTTGCTCTGAACACCAAAAGAAAGGCCCTTGTCAGAATTTCTCAGATTCTTGTGTTTGACCATGTTTTCTGCTTCCAACACATCAAGTGCGAGATCTGGCTGTTCATTTGCAGCCTAATACAGTCAGGGCCATACATTTTGGAACAAAGTGGCATTTGGCATTTGTATACATTGACTTTGAAATGAGATATACTGTAATAAAAAATGTTAGAGGTAGCAAAAACAATGGAAGTAGCCAATACAACAGTTTGGTACATTTTTAAAAAGAAGGAAGCACAGCATCACCAAAAAGGTGTGGAAGACTCCAGAAGACTTCTAAAGTGGAAGACAGCAGAATCTGGCCCATGCTGAAGATCACTCTGACAACGTGTAGACAAGTGAAGAATACACTTGAGGAAGTAGGCATGACATTTTCAAGTTTACAGTCAAGAGACGGCTTTATTGTGTAAATACAGAGGCAACACGACAAGGTGCAAACCACTGGTAAGGCTCAAGGCCAGACAGGCCAGATTAGACTTTGCCAGAAAACTTGCCAGATTTTTGGACTCCAAATTAACCAGTACCAGAATGATGGGAAGACAAAAGCATGAAGAAAGAAAGGAACAGCTCATGATCCAAAGCTGCACATCATCTGTCAAATATGGTGGATGCAGTGTTATGGCATCCAGTAAATGTGCATGGCTGCCAATGGAACCGGGTCCCTGGTGTTTATTGATGAGCTGACTGCTGATAAAAGTAGCATTCTGAACTGAATCTGTTTTCTTTGCTCAGATTCAGCCAAGAGACTTAGGGCACGAGACGTTTTACACCCTGGACTGGGTGCACAATCTGGGCAATTTGGTAATCAGAATTGGTCTAATCTGTTTTTGGACTGTGGGAGGAAACCCACCAAGCACGTGGGAAAAACCCACCAAGCATGCGAAGAACATGCAAACTCCATGCACACAGACCCAACGCGGGAATTGAACCCTCCACCCTGGAGGTGCAAGGCGACAGTGCTAACCACTAAGCTATATGTGCTGGTACAGCCGAAAAAAACCTATATTTGTTCCAAAATTTATGGGCCTGACTTTAATATACTGTATATTAAAGTGACCAAAATGGAGCTACAGTATTGTAATGAAATGATGAAATAATCCAACACCATTGCCAGTGGTGACCCAGTGGTATTGGGGCTTAAACTCCCAAACTTCCAAATAGTAATAATAATAATAATAATCATACATTTTATTTATAAGCGCCTTTCATAATACTCAAGGACACTGTACAAAAAAAAATAAAAAATACCAAACAACACAAAAAACAAGCATGTACAAAAGAAAACAGTGAATTTAAGGAGAGTAAGCTTTAGTAAATAGATGGGTTTTGAGGCTGGTTTTAAAGAGAGAGAGAGAATCTAAATTACGGATGTCAGGTGGAAGGGAGTTCCACAGAATGGGCGCCGAGTGACTGAATGCTCTACTCCCCATAGTACTGAGACGGGCAGGGGGTAAGTTTGAATAGTAACCCACAACAACCTGAACCTCTGCAATTTTCAGTGTCCTCTGTCCCTGAATATTATTCCGGCGATTAACGTTTAAATTCATGTCAATTATCTCAAATAATGCACTCACAAGGAATTTTATGACTTTTTCAAATTTTTCGACTAAGTCTGAAATCTTTAAATCTATTCAGAAATTTTAATCATACACAGGTTGTTTCTATCAACTGTTACACCTGGTAAAAGCCTGTATACCCTCAGCCTCATCCTTTATACCTCATATCAATCTTTCATACAGCTGCAATAACCTCCAATCCTTAAGAACACTAACACCAACCCTAATAATCTCAGTAGTTTCTGCCCAAACTGAAATCCCAAATTCATCTCGAAAATTCTTGAAAAATCATTTGCCGCACAGATTCCCGCTCACCTTAGTGACAATAATCTGTTTGAATCATTTCAGTTTGGGTTTCATATTTGACCTACTGTAGCTTAGAAACGTATTTCTTTATGGGGTGTACCAGGCCTTCGCCTCCCTCCAAGTGGTACTCATGCATGTGGTCTCACCAGCTGCTCACTTGAAATAGAATTTTGGGTTTTCTCCAGCTTTTAATAGTTCAAAGCCAGAGGCTACCCTTACATGTTCAAAATCTACTCGTTCAAACATCGGACTCAGTTTTTCTCACTCTATTGATTGTTCCTCAGTTTCTCCCTCTCCTCAGGTATCTCATGTTAACTGTGTTACTCATTCAGGTTAGCTTTATTTCCGTCATAGTGCTCATCTCTGCCCATCTCTCACCTCCTCCATAACGTTCAACTGATTTGGCATTTTGTTGCTTGCATCATAACTCAGATTGCCTTATACAACACCTTCCCTTCAACAACTCTACTGGCTCCCTATCAAATTCTGTATTGATTTTTAAAATTCTCCTCCTCATTTCCAAAGCCCTCCATAACCTTGTTCTACCATATCTTTCATAACTCATACAATTTTACACCTCCACTCGTACCCTTCGTTTCTTCACTTCGGGTCTCCTTGACCACCGTGACCTCTAGAGCCTTGAGCTGCACTATTCCCTGTCTTGAATTCTCTCCCAGAAAACATAAAAAAACAGGAATCAGACCCACTTGATTATGAGGCAGGCTCTCTTCCAATCTCACTCACTCATCATCTATACCGCTTTATTCTGTATGCAGATTTGCGGGGGGCCTGAATCCTATCCATGGAGCCTTCGGGCATGGATGCCAATCCATCACACACTCATTCACACACTACACATGATTTGGGAATAATTAGGCTAATCTGCATGTCTCTGGACTGTAGGGGGGAAACCAGAGTACCCGGATGAAACCCACCAAGCACTCCATGCCCACAGACCCGAGGTGGGAATTAAACCCAGACACTGGAGGTGCAAGTCAACAGTGCTAATCACTAAGCCACTGTTCCAATCTCATACATTCTTTTATGCCCTAACAGGTTCACTGTTAAAAAAATAAATTAAATAATTCACTTATCAGTGGTTTTAATGTTATGGCACATGGTAACAAGGCACATTTGGAGTATTTAATCCTTTCTGTGAGGGAAAGTAAAGTTTCAACACTCCATCCTCCAATGTTTGAGGACAATATTCATTTCTGAGTGTGTGTGGCGTTAATAACTTCTGTAATTATTCTCTACTTATGAAGTCCTCCATGTGGGACACACAGAGGCCAGTAATAGCCCTCTTCAGCTCTCCATCCTTCAGCTTTATTTCTGTCTGCCTGTGTCTCACTAAAAGGCTGCAGATTGACACTTAGCATTGGCCTAGACACTTTAGGTTCACAAGATTCCTGGCCAAGCCTGAGTAATTACAAAGCTAATCATTTCAGACACGGACCCATTCACAGACACGCGCACAAACTGGGCGCTCCAAACTGTTGCCTGATTAAAACTATCAATCTTTTTTTAATTACATTGATTTTTTTTTTAAAAAGAGGAAGTATCTGTCAGAAAGTTTGATTAAACAGTTTGTTTGACCAATTTAGGGGACACCTTCTTTTCATTACAGAAAGCCTCAAAATGAATGTCTTGTGGGTTGTTAGGAAAGGGCAGAGCAGAGAAATGAATATCCACTGTCCTTTTTTTTTTTTAATGGGATACACAGAAGCGCTCTGACCAGCACAAGGTATTTCACCCAATTATACAGTATGCGTGCATACTACATAAAAGAGGCCATGCTATTAGACTCAAAACGTGTGTTTACTCGATGGTGCTTTTTAAATGGGTGGCTTAGTGGTCAACACTGTCGCCATGCACCTACAGGGAAGATGGTCAATACCATCCAAGATTACATACTGTAATAAACATATTTAAGAAATAAGTTATTTAATAAAGAAAGAAAGAAATTGATTTAACACGCCAGAGGTGTTAAATATAAGGGGGAAAAAATGAAACCAAGATCAATCACACAAGGTCTTTTTCTGCTTTTGATGGAATAATTAAAAATGTTTTTTTTTTTTTTAATGAACAAAAAAAGTAACCCGGTTGGACAAAAGTGCACCTGCTTTAAACCATGTGGCATGTGACTGTGTTCAGATTTAAACCCCATGCTCAAATGCAATCATACACTTTTCATTAATAAAATAAAAAAAAACACTTTCATTTGGTATGAAAAAAGTCTCCTATAGCCAGGAGGTAAAGGTAAAGCCATTTCTTTACACATGTCCTCATGGGAATGTCATCAGTTGCAAAGGTCTACTAATTTCTCCCAAACAAGCAGCGTTTATTTGGTGCTAAGTAAGAGATAATTAAAGGCATTTGAAGGGCTAACAGGATCTACAAGGGCTGTTCAAGTCAAACTGAGTCAGACTTTTGATTGTGCAGAATAAAAGAATGCAGTTATGAGAGCAAAAACTACCTTTATTGCTCTCTATATTACATTAATTACACTAACGCACTTATCCTAGCATTTCTACAGTATCCCAGGTAGAAAAATTTCTCAGCATGCTCGAGCCATGTTTGGACTGTCTACTTTACATCTGGCCTCCCAGGAACTCCTTTAATGGCCCAAATACAGTGGAACCTCAGTTTACGAGTGTTCCGCAAGACGAGCAAAGATTTTTAATACATTTTGACTTGAAAAACGAGCATGTCTTGGTTTACGAGTGCCGAGTTTTTTTTTTTGACACCGACACACACACACGGACACACACACACTCTCTCTCCTTTACACCCCTCTCCCCGGCTTCACACAGATACACACACTGCTCTACACAGAAACTCTGCTCTGTCGCGATTCTTTTCAAAGGTAAGGTGCTGGTTCATTTGTTTGTTTTTTTTTTTTTACTTTACAGCAGTGATTCCGTTGCGCTCACGCGAGTGTCATTAGAAAGATTTCTTTTTTTCCCGTTAAAACAGTGTTTCCGTTGTGTTGTTGTGAAACTTAAAAAGCAAGGTGGGGGGGGGGGGGGGGGGGGAGGGAGGAGGAGTTTTACTGTGTAAGACAAGGCGAGGGAAGGGGCTAATTCCACACACACACACACACACACACACACACACACACACACACACAAATACATGGCGCCTGCATGCACAAACAGAAACGCTTATCTGTTGGGATTTATTTTAACTTTTTTTAAAAGGTAAAGTGCAGGTTAATTTGTTTTATTTTTACTTTATATATTGTATTAATAATTTTTCTGTATTTATTTCTTTGGGCTGTGGAACAAATTATTTGAGTTTTCATTATTTCTTATGGGAAGTTTTGATTTGGTCTACGAGTGTTTTGGAATACGAGCCCGCTTCCGGAACGAATTATGCTCGTAATCCAAGGTTAAACTGTATGTGGAAATGGCTTCCACAATCCCTAGTTGGACTGTAGAGGTTCCTAGATGGATGATGGACGATGGATGGCTTTTTAAATGTTTGGTATGTTCTTGTTTCTATAGTAAGCGATACTTCAGGGAAAAAAAAAAAGAACTTGCAGGGAAGATGGTCAATACAGTCAAGTCCAAGATTAATAAACAGATTTAAAAAATTTTAAAAAGAAAGAAATGGATTTATCACCTCATAGGCGTTAAATATTAGGAAACAAAACAAACACAGATGAATCATACAAGGTCTTTTTGCACGTTTAATGGAAAACTAATAATATAAACCTTTTTTTTTAATGAACAAAAAAGTATGACGGTTGCACAAAAGACCCATGTAGCATGTCACTGTGCTCAGATTTAAACCCCATGCTCAAATGCAATCATACACTTTTCATTAATGAAATAAAAAAACACTTTCATTTGGAATGAAAAAAAATCTCCACTACCAAACACAGGAGGTAAAGGTAAAGCCATTTCTTTACACATGTCCTCATGGGAATGTCATCAGTTGCAAAGGTCTACTAATTTCTCACTAACAAGCAGCGTTTATTTGGTGCTAAGTAAGAGATAATTAAAGACAGTTGAAGGGCTAACAGGATCTACAAGGGCTGTTCAAGTCAAACTGAGTCAGACTTTTGATTGTGCAGAATAAAAGAATGCAGTTATGAGAGCAAAAACTACCTTTATTGCTCTCTATATTACATTAATTACACTAACGCACTAATCCTAGAATTTCTACAGTATGCCAGGTAGAAAAATTTCTCAGCATGCTCGAGCCATGTTTGGACTGTCTGCTTTACATCTGGCCTCCCAGGAACTCCTTTAATGGCCCAAATACAGTGGAACCTCGGATTGCAAGTAACTCGGTTTACGAGTGTTCCGCAAGACGAGCAAAGATTTTTAATAAATTTTGACTTGAAAAATATCAAGTCTTGGTTTACGAGTGCCGAGTTTTTTTTTTTGACACCGACACACACACACTCTCTCGCCTTTACACCCCCCTCCCCGGCTTCACACATACACACACACTCTGCTCTACACAGAAACTCTGCTCTGTCGCAATTCTTTTCAAAGGTAAGGTGCTGGTTCATTTTTTTTTTTTTTTTACTTTACAGCAGTGATTCCGTTGCGCTCACGTGAGTGTCATTAGAGAGATTTCTTTTTTTCCCGTTAAAACAGTGTTTCCGTTGTGTGTGTGTTTCTTGTGAAACTTAAAAAGCGAGGTGGGGGGAGGGAGGAGGAGTTTTACTGTGTAAGACGAGGCGAGGGAAGGAGCTAATTCCACACACACACGCACACACACATACATACACATAAATACACGGCGCCTGCGCGCACAAACGGAAACACTTATCTGTTGGGATTTATTTTAACTTTTTTTTAAAGGTAAAGTGCAGGTTAATTTGTTTTATTTTTACTTTATATATTGTATTAAAAAATTTTCTGGGCTGTGGAACGAATTATTAGAATTTTCATTATTTCTTATGGGAAGTTTTTAATTTGGTTTCCGAGTGTTTTGGAATACGAGGCTGCTTCTGGAACAAATTATGCTTGTAATCCAACGTTCCACTGTATTTGGAAATGGCTTCCACAATCCCTAGTTCGACTATAGAGGTTCCTAGATGGATGAGGGACGATGGATGGCTTTTTAAATGTTTGGTATGTTCTTGTTTCTATAGTGAGCGATACTTCAGGAAAAAAAAAAGAACTTGCAGGGAAGATGGTCAATACTAACCCTAACCCTAGGTCAAATTTTAAAAAGAAAGAAATGGATTTATCACCTCACAGGCGTTAAATATTAGGAAAAAAATTAAAGATGAATCATACAAGGTCTTTTTTTTTTTTTTTAATGAACAAAAAAGTATGACGGTTGCACAAAAGACCCATGTAGCGTGTCACTGTGCTCAGATTTAAATCTCATGCTTAAATATAATCATACACTTTTCATTAATAATAAAGTCATTCTGATCAACCGCTAACGAAGAGATGTTATTTCCGAAGGATTTTCTTGACATCATATTTGGTTTGCCCAACTGCCGAAGTCATGCTCTCCAAAGCAATCTGGCTGTCATTCAAGGTAAAAAAGGTGTCAATCATGAGAGTGGCACAAAAGAAAAATCCAAAACATTACATGTACCATGGAACACACTAAAGATCACCAACATCAAAAACTTCTCACCCAATGCTGTGACATTTCGCCTCTTCAGCTGGGACTGGGGTGATAGAGGGACTCATGGATAGCTCCACGCACCGATCTCTTTCGGCACAAAACATTCTGTCTTTTCACTACACAGCTGGAAATAAAGAATAAATGAACCTTCTAGCACAATAACGACCCAAAGCACCACTCCAAGTCAACAAAGGAACGTCTTCAGGGGAAGAAGATCAACGTTTTGGAATGGCTTGGACGGAGATATGCACATGAGATCCCCTCTCCTGTCAGATTTTTGCAAAGACAAGCGGAATAAAATTAAGATGCATGATGTTGGTACACCCCAAGAGACTAAGTGCTGTATTATATGCAGACGGTGCTTTAACAAAGTATTAGTTAAGAAATGTGCACACTTAAAAAAAAAAAAAACAAGTGATCCTCACATTTTTAATATTTTGTCATTTTAACAGGTTTGCATATAAAAAAAAGCCTCCAGTAACAGACAGGAACTAAAGGGAAAGATGTTGTTTTACACATTTCCTCATGGGAATGTCATTAGTTGCGAAGGAATTCTAATTTCTCACTAACAAGCAGCGTTTATTTGGTAAAAGTAAATGAAAGGCATTCGGAGAAAAGACTATAACTGAAGGGCTTACAGGATCTACAAGGGGTGTTCAAGTCAAACTGAGTCAGACTACCTTTATTTCTCTATATACTGTATTACACCAATTACACTAATGCTCTTATCCTAGCATTTCTATCCCAGGTAGAAAAATATTCATGATCTGCTTTACATCTGTTAACCCCGGCCTCCCAGGAACTCCTATAATGGACCAAACATGTGGAAACGGCTCGTAGCTTAAAGTCAGGACTGTACAAGGCAGCCGAGTTCCTCAAATCTTCCTATAAAGTGGTGTTGGTGAATGATTGTGTGTACGATTCCCACAGACAGGAGCATCTCTTCAATTTCGCAACTTAGCGACAAGTTTTCTGCAGATTTTCAACGATCAGGTGATCAGCCTGGCTGAACGTTCACAGGAAGGACTGCAGTGGGATCCGAGCCACCTCGACCAGGTCATCATTCACGGACAAACGTCCCGCTTGAAAACGTCTGCACCATTCAGATGTTTTACTGCTGCTAAGGGTCTCGTCACCCTGCTGTGCTGGATGTCTTCTGTAAATGTCAATCGTTTTTACGTCTTCGTTCACGAGAAATTTTCATCACAAGTCCTCATTTAACTTGAACGCCCCTCGTAACTTCTAGCATCATTAAATGTAATTAGAAAGTGTGACATTCTTTAATGAACTGAAGAATTGTAGTTGCTTGGCGCGTTGCTGTTAGGAATAAGAGGAAGGAAACATTTCAGGACGTGGTTTTAAACACAGGTTAATAAAAAGAAAAAGAAAAAAAAGCTTAACAAAAAAAGCTTTTTTGTTTGCATTCTTGTAAGAGCATGTCACCACCCATTTTTGTTGCTTACTCCTACTGTATATATGAAACATGACAAAGGCCACTAGCAAATAATCAGAGACATTTTACCTTCCTGCACACACACTTAATAATGGCATTCTCATGATGCAATCTCTCATTTGCCACTCTCTAAAAAGCCACCTGATTTGAGGTGAACTGAACGTAACTGCTAAGATTCACCTTTCTTGAAAAAAAAAAAACCTTGTTTGCTCATTTCTAAATACCAGAACAGGCAGCCTTTATCTAACCTCATTGTTAATGCTATTGCTTTAATTAACCTGCAAGAGACTTGAATTAACCTCACATCACTGCATCTTGACTGCAGCACAGATGTTGCCTCTTTATGAGAAAAAAAAAAAATCTTAAACAAACCAGCCCTCCTTATTAAAATCATTCACTTTCAGCCAAATGCCTTCCATGATTATATCTGCATTGAACCGCAGTCATGGAATACAAAATGCAAAGTATCGGTAGTAATGATTATTGAAGTGAAAAATAAAAAAGAGCTTTCATTTATTCATGTTATTCATGCAGTATCAATGCCAGCGTTTTGGAGTCATTTGATGGGCACTGACGCAGTCACTCTTCAAATAGTTTGAAATATCTGAATTAAAAATTTGAGAATCACAAATAAATCTGCTCATATCCATCTTGATAACTGATGGCCAATGTTTCCTTTTTGGATTATATAAAGGATCTGACACATGGGTGGCACCACAATCACATGGTGAAGGTGTGCACATGTGGGTCTGGAGGAAGTGCTCAGCTGGCATGTGGGCACGAGGCTGGCGAGCGATGGCAGCGGGCAGAGTGGGCCTGTGTGGGCAGCGGCTCCTGCATGCTCCCTTGAACGAGTTCTCTTCTCAGACTGGCCAACCGGCCCCTCCCAGATTTCCTTGGGCGCTGCCACAGACGGGAGTCCCTCCTGACATCCGGTTGCAAGGCAGCTTTCCCGGCTGGAAATGGAGGGCCTTAATGTGAAGACCAGTGGCCTTTTCCTCTTCGGCAGTAGGGACCTGAAAGCTCGAAAGATCAAACGGCAGCATTGAGTTCTGTGCCTTTGAAGTCCCTGGGGGGGGGGGGGTGGATGCTACTGTTCTGCATTTTAAGTGTCCGCTGCACGACTCTGCTCTGTAGACTTCCAGGACCTCGAGCTAAACTCCCCGCCTCGTTTTTATAAAGTGGAGAAAGCCTGAGATCCTTTAAAGATGATTATTAGCTAGCCGTGCCCATTTCCAGGAGCCCCACCCCTTTCCCCAGAAGGGGGACCTAGTGAGCCTTTGGAGTGAGCAAGGCTTTTTGGTCAAGGCCTTGGACTATGATTCAGAAGATCCCAGGTTCAAACCCCACCAAGTTGCCAGTGTTGGGACTTAAGCAAGGCCCTTAACCCTCAATTGCTCAGATGTATAAAGAGTAGAATAGATGTAGCAAGGAGTGGCAAAAGATTGAGGCACACACCCATCACTGGGGCACACCATGAAAGATAAAAAAAAAAGCCTCCGAGTGGCGCAGTGGTAAAGCGCTCGCCCTATCATCCGGAGATCGCTAGAGAACCTCTTGCAGCCGGAGGTCTAGAGAGAGCTGATTGGCCGAGCTCTCTCAGAGGGGAGGGATGAGAGGTACTTAGTGCTCCCACATTAATCACGGCTCTACATCAGGGGCGTCTCTGAGCTTGGGCAAGCGGAGGGAGCGGATAGTGCCGTCCTCCGAGTGTGTTATTCCGCCCCCAACGGTGGGGGCGCACCCAGCAAGCAGTTCGAAAAGAGGTGGTCGGCTGGCGTCACGTGGTTCGGAGAAAACATGTGATAGTCTTTGGCCCTCCCGCATAGTGGTAGTAGTAGCCTTAATGTGGGAACACCCTAGTGACGGAGAGGAATTGGACACGACTAAAAAATCCGCCTCCCCAAAAAAAGCTGTTACTTTTTTAAAAGCTTTCCTAAAGCTCAATGTGCAGCACGCTGGCATAGTGGTTAGCAATGTGGCCTCACACCTCCAGAGTCGAGGGTTTGATTCCCACCTTGGGTCTGTGTGCATAGAGTTTGTATGTTCTCCCCATGCTTGGTCAGTTTCCTCTGGGTACAGTCCAAAGACATGCAGATTAGGTTAATTGGCGTTCCCAAATTGCCTGTAGCATGTGCATGTGTGTGCCCTGTGATGGATTGGCACCCTGTCCATGGTGTACACCGCCTCATGCCCTAAGTCTCCTGGGACAGGCTCCAGGTCCCCATGAATGAATGAATGAATAATAAAACACAATGATTTCTTATAAACCCACTGCTCTGTAGTTGTATTGTTTCACTTCCCCATGATGAATGATCTGTTATTTCCTAATCCGTACAAATGTTCCCACACTTCTAGCGCGATTAATGCCACTACCACAGCACTAATGTGTAAGAGACGCACGCGTGCTACCAACTCAAGTCAGCAGTGACATCATCTCAGCCCCTAGGCACAAAAGACGGGGAACTCACTTCAGCACCTAATATGCCATGTGTTTTGATAAGACATTGTAAAAGACACTGCTGTGATTCAAAGCGATTCACAGCAACACTGTTGAGGCATTTTGATTTATGCGACGTCCGTGGCAGATGCTCAGGGCTTCAATTATCCCAGATAACCCAATAACTATGTTCTGTTTTGTACTGTGTGGTTTTCTTTCCTTAAAACACTCTAATAGATGTGTCAGAATAGTTCTGTTGTTTTCTGTTGTTGCTGATGTATGGTCCAGTAAATGAACAAATGTATAAAGAGGAACCTTAGTCAATACTCAGAAGTTATTATATAAATTGAATATATATTAGAGAGGCACTTATTCACGAACAGTGAACATAACACATACACAGCACAGCTGATCATATGCACATATGTCACACTAATATTTTGTTTCAGCACATTTAGCAGTGTACAATGTGGCCAAGTCATGTGTGAAAATGTTCCCTCATGCTCCCAGAAGCACTCTGTTACAGTTTGAGTCCCGCAATATGTTCGTGCCATCGGGGAAGAAAAACTCCATAGATACAGTATGATAACCTGGTTGTTCAGGACAATCAGGTCGTCAGATGACTTCATTTTTTGCCTGAGCCTAGACCTGACCAACAGCAGATCATAACACTGCCTCTACAGGTTTATATTGCTTTATGGTTGCATCACTTCCTGCTCTACTCTTCTTCCCATCACTCCAAAGTCTACAATCTGTATGCTTTCAAACAAATTAAAGACCTCATTCTGATTATCCCATTGTTGATGCACTTTTCCCAAGCATTTAAGTGATCTCTATTCATGATTGTAAGCATCATGTATGCACTGCTTCATGTGCTTCCAATCTCACCCTGACACGCCCATCACTCTGGAATAGGCTCAATCTGGACTCATCAGAACACATGACCTTTTTCCATTGGCTCCAAAGTCCAAACCTTATGCTCTGAGATTAGTCTCACTAACAAGTGGCCACACAACTGCTTAGTTCTAATCCTGTGAAATCTTGTTGCACTGTGTCTGTGGACACGGTTTTACTTTTCCTACAAAACATTAATGCAACGTAAATTGGTGACTTTTTTCTTTCTTTCTACCAATGTATGTACTGAATATCAGTGTTTAATAAAGCAATTGGACTGTAATGATGCACCAAATTCACTGTTTATGATTCAACAAATGTATCCACCCTGCCATCAAATTTAGACGCAGATTGTTTACTCACATTTCATTAGCTACCAGTTGCAACAGAATTAACGAATTGGTATTAGGTAAATTCCCCAGTTCTGCTTGAAAGCTTCTAACCAGCTACCTTCACTCAAAGCTAAGTGATATTGATTTGATAGCTCATTTGTTACTGTAGATTTGTTAGATCTAGTTGTACAACTTCAATTTTCTAAGTTAATTTACCTTCTGTTTTGGGCTTATTATTAATATAAATAATAACTAGGGGTTCCCCCCATGATTGGTGGGTTTCCTCCACGCACTCTGGTTTCCTCGCACAGTCCAAAGACACGTGCTGTAGGCAGGTTGTGGTTTCTTTGTGCTCTAAGTCTCCTGGGATAGTATAGAGTATAAAGTGGTACAGTAGAGGCGGTGAATGAATGTGTGAGTGAACTGCAGAGGTTTTAACCTGATTCCTGGATGATCATGCTATACAACGATATTTATTAACACTTTATTTATGGGGTAAACCAATAAGACACCTAGAAAAGCACTTTACGACAAAATAATGTGTCATATCTGATGTCAGGCCTTGTTGCTCATGGTAGTTGTTATGCCACATGCCTAGATACTTTCAGTCCTGTCTCCCTTGTGTTTTATTTGCCCCATTGTTCAGATTCATGCTCTCATAAAGTCCCCCATTATTTCTGTTATTTGTTTCTCATTGTATTGCTTGATAATAATAATAATAATAATAATAATAATAATAATAATAATAATAATGCTCCCACATGGAAATAATATCTTCCTTGGAATTAGCGAGATGAATTACAGTGCTGAGGGTTTATTATATAATTATTATTTTTGTGCACAGTGAATAGTTTTTCAACTAACTCCTCCATACTAGAAACCATTCCTCTATGCGCGTCGTATTCATTTTGCTTTCGTGTCTCGTTGTGGCTGTGCACACGTGCGTGTGTGTGTCTGCGCGTGTGTTGCAGCATGAAGTAACAGTTGACATGGTGATGAATCATGGCGTACAGTGACAAGCTAAACTGACCTTCCCTGCTGTCGAGTCAATTACTGTTCAATTAGGACACAGGGCACTGGTGGAGAGCTCGGAGCAGAAGCATATGGCAGATACACGCTACCTCACTGCAGGGACTCACGACAGTATCACGGCACTACGAAAGTGCAAAGTGGAGCGTCAGACACTCGTATGAAAACGCATTTGTGCGAGTGAGCAATACAGTAAAACATTAGAGTGTTACATAATATCATATATTTATCGCAGACTATAATTCAGTTTTGTAAGTCCAGGCTTTTTTTTATTTGTTGAAAATAATACAAATATTAACTATTTAAAAATAAAATGAGAGAAAATTGCTGCTGGCTATTGCTATTGCTTTTTTTTTTTTTTTTTTTTGGTTGGAACTGTGTAGTCAATGTACAGTATTACTGAGATCAACAATACTCTCAGGAAAGCATATTGTGATAATATTCATATACATATACTGCCTGGCTAAAATCACCACCTGGAATTAACTAAGCAAATAGTTATTGGATAATTACTGCAATAATTGATATGGTTAAGCTATATACAAGTTATTTAACCCTGACTGATGCAGCGAGTCGCTTCTCGTTTCTTAAACAACCATGTAGGAAGACGTATCCTGTGGTTGTTGCAAAGATGTTTCAGAAAGATGAAATTATTGCCTTGTATCAAGCAAAGAAAACAACCAAGGAAAATTGCTGAAACTACTAAAATTACGAACTGAAAATCGCACCATTAAAACCTAAAAAGTATAGCGATGAACGTCATCTTTGAGAATGAAATATTTTGAATAATAGTAATTGGTGATTAATATAATGTTTGGTGAAATCAAATTGTGAAAAAAACAAACAAACACATGATTAATAGTCAGAGTAAGAGCAGTTCTACATGCACAATGTAAAGATAGCTCAAGGGATTGGGACTAAACTGCTGCGTGGCCTTAAGAAAACCACTTGCGTATTAGTGAGACTTCATTTGGCTAGGGAGCATAAAGATTAAAAGAAGTGTGGGTCATTTTTCCATCAATGGATTTCAAATCGAGCACTAATTGTGAAACTGTGGTTCAGGGAGCGTGAGACATCATGGATCGGCCACCACGGATTCCAGACCTTAACCCCATTGAGAACCTTTGGGGAGTGCTGGAGAGGGCCTTATACAGAGGTCTGACGCGCCCATCATCAGTACGAGATCTTGGAGAGAAATGAATGCGACTCCGGATGTCACAATCTGCAGCGAATGCTTGCCATAAACAAACCCAAAGGCAGCCCAACAAAATAAGAGTGTGTGTGTTTTTTTTTGGCTTTTTCTGGCCATTAAGATTTAAAACAGTCCTTCCACTGATGATATTATTCAGCTTCCGAGCTGCTACAATTCCTCAGGTACATGACTCCACTCGCATAATTGGTCTGAACTAGAGATTCTATGAGTTTTTTTTCTTTTTTCTTGTTAAACTGCAGTATGACGAAACCTTCCCCTTTACTTTCCACTGTCTGACTTTTTTTTTTTTTTTTAAATAGCTTCTGTTAATCTGTAATAGATGGCAGGCCTTATATGCTGTCTATGCATTTGTACGTATTTGTTTAGAAATCATAATGCGTTCGGCCCAAATAATGCATTTGTATTTTGTTAAATTCCTATTATGTGAAGTGTATGACAAGCATTTATTATTTTAGATTAAAAAAAAAAAGGAATTAATTTACTCTGGATTACACAAGATGCACATGCTGTGCAGATCTATCAAGTTTCTTCAAAACAAACATAATAAGCTGCTAAATTGGCTGTTTTCTCTCATCTATAACCTACAGCCAAGAACGACTCTGGCAGCAAAGAAGATTCAGTGTTTCCTCTTTTACGTGGCTCTAGAGAAGTGAGGGGAAGTGAAATGCAAATACATTACATTATTGAAACAGACAGTGTGTCTGAATACAAACATGGATATTAACGAGACCCGCTGTTGGTTTGTTCTGTTGCCCTTTTTTTTTTTTTTTTTTTATTTGTGCGATGAGACGAGAGGTGTGCACCGGGACACAATTAAGCTGTCGTATATACATCGTGTGGGCGGAAGGTCTTACTTTCATGTGGGGTTTAAGCGGTCGTGTACAGTGTAAAGCTCACAGGACTATATTCATTTAAACAAACATGCGGTGCTAAGGGAAACCTGATAAATGCCTCCTACAGCCTGCGCTATTCCCTAACACCACATGCTTAGATAAAATATATATTATACATATAAAATTTATAATACCAAGATAAAGAAACAGCAATTTGCCAAGGGCTGAGCTTGTAGAAGAGAAAGATTTAAATATTCCTGCAGAGATGTGGAATTCGTACAGGTTTGTACAAGGTTATGTCGAATATTATGCTGCATTACATCCTAAGCTGTAATTCACCGGTCAGAACGATGCCACTTTCAACAGACTAACTGGGAAACTGGACACCCCATGCTGCAGCTTCCTGAGCACCCAACATGCACCAAGCACATACAGGTGCAGGTACAGATAGTGTTGTTTTGTTAAATGACGAACGCCGAGACCGCTAGGTCGTCACATGGCAGGGTCAATCCCTTAAACCTTAAACCACACAAACCTTTTATCTCAGCAGAAATGCATTCATCGTGCGTTAAGTCCCTTTGCTGATCTGTGATGTGCCGATCTTATCAATGTCAAACAATGGGTGATGAACACAGTGGAATAGACAGTACCACTGCTGGTGAGCTGTTTTTTTATCCTGTATTAAGGATATAAAGAGATTCGGCCCAAACAGTATTGGTGCTGATTCAATTTTTTTTTTAATATACTGTAATACAGAAAATGTGTGTGCCAAAGCAGCTTCTTCTAATAAAAGTTTATGCAACATGGAACTCAACAATCTTGATTTTCCTAAAAATTTCAAGTTTTGAACTTAACAACTAACGTTTTACTGTCTCGCTTCAATCTAAATCATTTAAAATGCAAATTATTCATATTTCTTTATGAGTATTGATACTAAACTTGGTGTAAACGTCTAGAAGCAAATGACCTGTAAAAGGTATTGCTTAAATTAAAACATTCTGTTATTTAATTTTTTTGTGTAAAAGCAAAAGATCTGTAGTGTCCGTAACCATGTCAGATTCATGCTGCAGTATCTTAACAATTTTGCATTTTGGAATAACACACTTTTTCAGGTTTGTGTCTATTCATGTAAAATCTAAATTATCAAACAGTTTCATCTGAATGATAATTGAGATCATTGAAAGAACTGATTTCAAAAGAGTTACAGACACGACATAGAAGGGCTTGAAATTGTATTTAAGGAAATGTGTTTCTTTTCATCTGATAAAAATATAAATGTGTATGCCTATTTACAAAGAAACGAAGCATGGATCAGGAGATAAGAAGCAATAAGTGTTATGAAAAATGGTGTTATATGATCCTATCTGAAAATTCACTTCTTCACCTAGGTGAGACACTTTTTGTACTTTCTAGCACCGATACCAGGTTTGAGCTGTTTGTGAATTATACAATTGAATCCAATCCAATTATACAAACTGCGGCTTACGCGGGATGATGCAACGTGGAATGGAGTCTAATGTTAACTGCAGCTGATGAGATACAAGTTGCAGGAGTCTCAACAGACAGACATCCGTACAAACCTAAATAAAAATGAACCATTTAAACAAGCCACAAGCCACCTACAGTACTAGATGGGAAACTCTGTAGAAATGCAGCATGGTAACAACAATAATAGTATTGAACTATGATGTGAGTCAGTGCAATAAATTCCATTTCAACCACACAACTTAACACAAGCTTTGTGTAATATACCATTCCATATAAGCTAGTGTCAAATAATGCATGAGCTTTAAGCTCTCAGTCGTTTTTTGAGAACCACCAGAAAAAGGGAATTTCTGTTTAGACACTTCGTCTGAGAGCAAGGCTTTGTGCCGAAGACAAAAATTGTTGCATGAAAAATTATAGTGAGCGGCTTATAGCAGCGTGGGTCAGTAACACTTCATTTTGGAAGCAGAAAAAGGGGAAACCAATAGCTATGATTCTTCACTATAAAATCATGCTGTCAGATATTCTGCATAAATATAAAACTCTTGATATAGACAGGGTTAGCAACAGTGAGAAACAGCTCTAATTAACAGCCAAGCATATGGCAAAATGTTCAAAGAGATATAGAAATGTAAATGAAAAAAAAAGAAAGAAATAAAACTGAAAGATGTGAAATCTGTCAGAAGACTCAAAGTCAGCACAAATATATATGTATATATATATATATATATATTTTAATACCCAAATGTATAATCATGACATAATTTATAGAGTAAAAGAACATTTTGACAGCAAAATGAAATAATTATAAATAATAATAAAATAATACATACTTTTTATAATAATAAAAAGTATGTATGTATTATTATTATTTATAATAATAATAATAATAATAATAAGTTTTTCAAAGGAAGCAAGAGTATTGCTAGGGGTTAACCCTAACCCTAACCCTAACCCTAGGGTTGAATATTATATTATTACGTAATATTAATATTAGTGTGATTTTTTTTTTTTCTTTGAGTCACAAAGGAACAACTTTTTGTTGAATGACTGTTTTGGGTATTTGTGATTCATGTTTTTTTTTTTTTTTTTTATATGATTACACATCACACTATTGCTTCACCACCCACAGGTTTGCCAGAATGGATAAATCAGCCTCCAGTTGTGTTTGTGGCCATTTTAATATGCAGTTTATTGTCAAGAATATGTTGGTTGAGTTTTAATAAAAAATCAATAAATCTAGCTAATTACCCCGCATAGCTTTGTTAAGTATATAATATGGTGTTTGCACAGCATCCAAATCACATAATCCCGTATTTCACAGAACATCATTCCAGTCTATCCTGTGACCTTAAGCCATGTACTCAATAAAAACAAACAGCAGGACCAGAGTGAAAACATCCTTATTTTTGGCTTCAGCAACAAACAAACAAAAAAAAAAGATTGATCACATTTAGTTTATCCGAGCTAGCTTTCAGATCATATGACAGAAAGAAGTGATGTGATTGGCTTTTCATGATTTCGTGTTTTGATGTGTAACGTGGATTGCTTTATGTCAGAGGTTTTTTAAATAATGTTATGTAGCAGTTTACAAATTAAAACATTTAGTTATTCGCAATTTAGTTTCCCTAAACGAGTTAAAGACCTAAAATGGTGTTTGTTGTGTTTTGCTGTCAAACTCTTCATTTCCACCAATAAACTTGCAAATCTTGTAAACTAGGTGATATTAAGTGTAGTGCTCTGTCAAAGCAGGGAAAATCAATTTCGCGTTGTGATTAATAAAGTACTCTATCTATCTAAAAGTATTCAAATGATTGAAAATAAGCACAATGATAGGGGTGGAATACACTAACAATTTATAGGTACTGTGTAAAAAGAAAACTACTGATAGAAGATTCGAATGATGGAACTTTCTTTAAGCATATTTTGTAAACTTGTACTCATGTCTCTGATCTTTTTCTCTCTGTCGGTGAATACATTTTAAAAAGGAAGTGCTTCAATATAAGATGAGCCTCAGTTTAAGATGGTATAACGCGGGTTATATCCGTCAGTCACTTTATGCTCTGATGCACGTGTATGTTTTTAGCCGACTGAATCTGAAGGATATCCTTTTTTTAGTGCTATGCTGTTTTTTTTTTTTTCTTCCCCTTAATAACAGTGTTGAAACTTGACAGCAGTTCTGCCTCTCTGGCCATCACAGTGTGTTGTCGTGGTCTTCTGTAGGAGTATTTCACTGAACCTGATGTTCCAGTGGCAACTGAAAGAGCCCAGTGTTTCATGGGTAATCATTATGAGCATTATTATTATTGCTGCTTTGCAAACCATGGGTCCATGCCACTGTGGCCATCATATGGTTTCAATATATCTTTATTTATATTTTTAATCTAGATGCAGATCTTGCATAATTAAATGTAGCACTGGCACTGTGTGTGTGACAATGTGTGAGTGTGTGTTTTGGCTTTTGCTTGAGCCCCACGGGCAAGGCTTCGTAATGAGGCTAATTAGCAGATTAAAAGATATGCTCTAGACAAGCTCTTGTGAATAGCAATGAGAGCTAGCGGTACACACACACAACACACCGACTTCTTTCTCTTGCTTTCTCAGCCTACAGGTCATAACAAGGGTTTAGTTGGCCTGACATGATTTTGGTCGCAAATGCGCTTGTTAACTGTTGCCATTTCTTTCGGTTGAAAAAAAAAAGAGCATGAAAAAAAAAGTGAAGGAAGTAAAAAAAAAAAATTGGGCCTGAACACAGGACTTCTTGCACTGACACATTCTCTACGTATTTTTCTTACAATTTGCGATGCATTTCTAGATTGTGAATATCCTTGATTAGATGAAGGTGTTTTATACTTCAAGACTGAATGTTTTCACTTAAAAGATGGTGCATTTCTAAGGGTTACTTGCATTTAACCTAATCGTTTCCTCAAACTTGTAAACTGTGTGAAAATCATAATGGTAACAACGGTAATTATCATGGGTCTGCTGAGCATGCATAAAAAGTCAAAAACACATTTCTTGGTCTTGTATATGATTGTTAATAGATGCAGTGTTTTGTACCGTATGTGCTTGTCTCCTGTTCTCAGTGGATAGAGCATAGCTCCTTCTGCTCCTGTTATGAATTATACATAATCTGAATGCATACATCAAGGTTTTCCCTATCGGACTTAAATACTCGACCTGAAATGTATTGGATTCCTCAGCTGTTTGGCAACAAACCAGCATTGACCTGCATCTACTACACTATTACCAGTCAAAACCTCAATGTTTTTTTGTTCAGTGATTTATTTTCTACATTGTAGGAAAATCCTGAAGATTTTTAAATGATAAAATTTAGCATATACAATTTGGCATTTAAGCAATAACAAAATCCCCACATATTATTTACATTTAGGCATTTGGCAGATGTCCTAGTACAGAGCGACTTACATTTTTATCTCATTCTACATCTGAGGGTTAAGGGCCCTGCTCAAGGGCCCACCAGTGGGAACTTCCGAACAGTAGTAGTGGCTACCCCTGACCCCTAGAGATTATTTAACACCGGTGGCACGATCAATTTCTACCTGGGGTTTCTGTGCATTGAGTTTGCATGTTCTCCGCATGCCTGGTGAGTTTCCTCAGGGTACTGCGGTTTCCTCTCACAGTCAGAGAAAATTGAGATTAGGTTAATTGATGTTCTTAAATTGCTCATAATCTGTCAATGAGCGTGTGTATATGTGTGTGCGCCCTGTGATGGATTTGTTCTCATGGGGTAGGTTCCAGGCTCCCTGCAAACCTGTACTGTACACAGGACAAAGTGGTATAGACGAGTGAGTGAGTGATTCTATAGGTCAGGTCTAGGTTCAGCAACATTACGTGGCCATAAAATGAGGTCAGCTGACGACCAGAATCTTCTGAATTACCAGGTTTTTCCTTGTAATGGATTTTATGGCACAGGCATATTCCATGACGATGATGCCAAGATTCATCACGCTCAAACTGTGAAAGAGTGGTCCGAGGAACAGGAGACATTATTTGGAAACATAGATTGGAAATGTTGTGGCATTACATAAGTTTCTCGAAGGCCTACTGATGCCATTAAAGCAAAAAGAAGTCCGACGAAACCTTTGTTTTTGGCGTAGCAGTGTATAATAATAATAATATAAAAATAACCTATTCAGTCAGTCAGTCACAACAGTGGACAGCAGCAGTACCAGTACCAATGTCAATCATTAGGCTACTCTTGTAATTTCTTTGTTAATAACATTCAAGCTGTATTTAGGAGCCAAAGGCTATGTTCTCATTACAAGCCTAAAGTGACTCAATTCAGAATTTTTAGAGATGTCTGAAACTCAAATCTGATGTTGGCAGATCAGATCTGAGTCACTTTTGTATATGCTCCCACGTACATCAGATCAGATTAATGTGACTTTTTGCCTCTTTAGTGCCTCTTCATGTAAATTTTGGCCAACTTTTGGGCATGATTAGAGTGCGGACATCATCAGTCAGCACCAACAGCTCAGTGATTTCATAGCAGTGCTAGCACTAGTGGCTAAAACAGCTAGAACGAGGCTCCTAGCCTTCTTCCTTTTTCTTGACCTCAACAAATCAGCTTGCTGTCCTTCAGAGCAAAATCCCAAGTATATTTTTGCTAATATAAGATCAAATCTATTGCTTGAAATTAATGAGCGGGCACACAGACGTGCATTAATCCAGATAGCGTGAGCAAAAACATATCGTTATGCGCATGTGTGCCTACGTGTCCACATTAAATTCAGATAAAAAGTTACTTCTATGAACTGAACATTTAAAAAGAAAAAAAAAAAAAAAAAAACAGCCTGATGATTACCTCATCATGATTACCTGATGCTTTGTCACACAGACAAGATAGTCACCTACAGTAGCAATTGAACGCTTTTGTTCTGCTGATTATTTTCATATGCTTATACAAAAGAGAGACAAGCATGTGAAAATGGATGAAGAAGTTAGTAGTGATATTCATTGGCAGATGTTTGTTTTATCATAACATGTTTACCTCAGACGGTGTATAAATTTGCGATTCTGCATGGATTTGGAGGCATTTGCTAGCGATAGCATTAGCACATATAAATGAGGCGAGGCTATGAAATACACTCTGCTTTTATGTTTCATAAAATTATGTGCGTTAATACCGGCATTTTAAACTTTCTAATTAATAGCTAATTAACTGTTCTGAGGTTAGCATAAAATGGAAAGCTAGTGTGCTATTTAGACCGTACAATCCCTTGTTTCACACACCAAGTAGTGTTCAGAGGTTAGACAGGGATTTGGGGATCAGCCTTGTGTCAGAAGCTGGTTAGCTTTGTAGCTCGCGAAATACAGCGGCAAAGAGGCAAGTCAAAACAACGTGGCAATTAGGAAGTTAGCAATTCCTGAGGAGATAAAGTGTTTTGAAGGGCCATATAATGTAAAATAGGACCATGTAATATAAAATATAACATAATGTAATACATTAGCTCATCACACACACATTGCAACCTAAACATGGTCAATCCAGTGACCAGAAAATCCAAAATCCAAAATGTAAAACCCAGTGCAGACCCAACTGCTTGTCAACTGCAGGCTCATGATGCTCAAAAACTTTACACAGACAGCAACCTGGGCTCTGAGGACTTTGGAGCTGTGAGGTGCTACCAACTGCACCACTGTGCTCTCATAGCTCCAACTGGTCTAGTTAAAAAAATATATATAAAAAGGAATGAAAAAAATATTTAATTTTGACATTTGATAAGAATGATCAGAAATTTGGCAAAAACAAAAACAAAAAAACCCCTAAAAGGTGTTTTTGAACTCAGCAATTAGTAAAACCATCCATCCATCCACCAATCATCTATACTGTACGGCTTATCCTGCTTACGGTCGCGGGGGCCTGGAGCATATTCTTCAGAGCACAAGGCAGGGTACACCCTGGACGCGGTGCCAAGGGCACAAGCACACAGACACCCAATCATACAATACAGGCCATTTGGAAATGCCAATCAGTCTACAGTGAAGGTCTTTGGACTGTGGAAGTTAAACAGAATACTCAGTGGAAGCCCAGTCAGCACAGGGAAAACACAGACTGGAAGTGAGATATGAACACCCAACCCCAACTGTGCTAACCATAAAGCCACCATGCCAGCTTAGGAAATAGCAAAAAAAAACAACAACAACAACAACAAAAAAGAGTATTTAAAAGCTTCTTGCTTTCCACATAATTGTCAGAAATGCAGCCACACTCTTAGCCACGCTATCACCAACACTGATAAGCACATTTGAGGATCGGGTGTGACACGCTGTCGCCACTCACACCGCTTTCAAGCGATCCTACCGTTCAATCTGAGTTGACGACTTTTCCGATCCGATTCGAAGTGCTTTCCCAGTGTATGAAAAGCATGCTCAGATCACCATGATGAGACCAACAAAGCAAACATTTTGGAATATTCATCAAGGACAGAATTAAGACGTAAAAATATAATGCCTTGCATGGAGGAAAGTCCCAGGAGCCATGGAGTCCAGAGTTGATATCTCATTCCTGCAACAATCTACCTTTTCTTATTAGTTTCACAGAAGTTAATAAATAATTCATAGTAGTTACTAAATTTGCTTCAAGATGAATAATTTCTAACCAGTACAACATGACAAAGACATGAATTACCCAGTCGGAGCCATTAATAAGTTATCATATCAAAGTCATTAATATCGGCATCTAATTATTATTATCTAATTATTTTTCACATTCTATCATATCAAGCAGTTGTTCCCATTTTTCTTTAAGCTACACATTTTGTATCATTTTGTATTTTTACTTCCTAATAAAGTCCACTTGTTAAGTTCACATTGATGCACAAAGCTCAGGTAAAGACCAGCAATTTCTGCACAAATACAACAGACATCAAGCATCAGTTTCCCAAATCACCACACACACACACACACACACACAAACATTCCCATTCTTACCAGTCCTGAAGCTTTTTCCTGGTACCGTTTGCTACTTTAAGATGGTGTATGCAAGGAGGATGGAGAGAAGGATAAAGGGAGAAGGAGTTGAATGAGGCAGATGGAGATACAGAGTCGAGAAATCAGGCTCGCTTATAGCTGTGAGGACAAAGTAGTGAAGGCGAGGATCCGTGTGGGTGTGTGTGTCAGCGAGAAGATGCAGAGCGTAGTGGCAGCTTCACTACGAAGCTTTCTCTCGCTTCCTTCCCATCTCCCCACTCAGTTTCTCTCCCTCCCACTCCGCGCTCTCGTTCTGTCTTCCCCCTGCTCACCCTCCCTGACATCATTTTTGTGTAATATAGCACCATTCACACCATGCACTGTGGCCACTTAAGGGCTTTGGGCACTCAAGGGCTTTTGTTCTCATCTATTTTTTAAAATTATGGTTCTCTAAAAGTAATCTAGATATAAAATGTGGTCGCACCTCAAGAAAAAAGAAAAGTACATACGGTGTATACATAAATACTGTAAACACGTACAGTTTAACGTACGACAATAATCTGTAATATGACGCAATATTCTGTTGATAATAATGGAATTAAAAACTTGATAGCATTCATGAATAAAGTATGGTTATGGGCAAGAAATGTCCCTCATGCCTCCATTAGCTCTACTTTCGATACTATACATGGAGGAAAAACAGACATCTGTATTTCTCAAATGCAGTCCTAAATCACTTTTGTGTTGCTTTTTCAATGTGACACTGTAGAGCCAGACGTCAAATCCTGTTCAATTATTTCCTTTATACAATTTTTATTTGTAAACATTTTTATTATATAAAGTTGCACTTTGCTTACTATGGTAAATTTGTGAGATTTTTACTATTATCAACTTTATCATAGTTACCTATAATAACCTGGACCTCTAAACAATATTGTACAATTACGGTATAGGGTGAGATACAGTATGTTACGGCACCAAAAAGTTTTTCAAAAAGACCATGTTCTGATGGGTTTTTATCTTTCTTTCTGAATTCTTTAAATTCAGTTTTTTTTTTTCAGAATGCTTTTGAACAGAATTTTTTTTTACACTCACCTATACCGCATATTTATGCTGTATACTGTACATGGTCTATGCGGGTGGTCTGGAGCCTATGCCAGGAGACTTAGGGTACAAGGCATGGTACACCGCAGTCCATAGCAGGGCACACACACACACACACACACACACACACACACCTAAAGAAAAAATAAATACATAAATACTGTAAATTCTTTCACACTACGGGTGACTTGGAAACACCACTTATCTTAATCTGCATTTTAAGATAAGTGACAGTGAGAGGAAACCGGACCCACCAAGCACGGGGAGAACATGCAAACTCTATGCATCCAGACCCGAGGTGGGAATCGAATGCGGACCCTGGGGGTGCGAGGCGGCAGTGATATCCATTAAGCCGCCATGTCACCTACAATTATAGGTATATTTATAATACAGGTATAATTATACTCAACCTGGTATTCCGAATCTATCTATTTATTTACTTCAGTTATGGTTGTGTTGTGCTATTTATTGTTCTTGTACCATTTTTATAGTTATATACGAGTCTTCACTTCACATACAATGAATATCCTGATATCCACCACCACTTTATATGTATTAATTATTATTATTATTAGAGCATATTATTAAAAACATTTAATACACAGCAGATTTTGACCATGCATCGATATATTTAGTTAGATAAATTAATCAAGCAATATTGATATTTTGACTGATATTGCTTTTATGAAACAGGTCCATTTAATATCAACAGATTTGTTTGCTTATTTAACCAGTACAAACATGGCAAAGACACGAATTACCCAGGCTGAGCTATAAATAACTTATTTTGCTCCGCCAACACATCTCCTTCCGTGACTGGCAGAACTAACTAACCGTGACTGGCAGAGCTGGCAACCGACAGATAGCGACTGACAGTTAGTGTAATTAACAGGCCTGAAAGTAGTTTTAAATTCTTACCGGTGCTATGTAGCTAAAAGGTGAGGGGGGGGGGGGGGGGGTTGCATGGGGATGGTGGAGGACAGTCTTGAGAAACTTTAGTTTTCCAGTTTAGAATATCAGATTACTTCTGGGGTTCCAGGTGAAATCCCAAAAAGCATTAAGTGGAAAGCTAGTGCTCTATGAATCCCTTGTTCCACACCTCAAGTACTACCCTTAAATCAGACGGATTAGCCATGAACAGAACAACACGTACTGTTTAGAGGCGTTTCAGAACGATGAAGACAAAGTGTTGTTTAAGACGACAGAACATTATCAGATGTGTTTTCTTCCTGCTCACTGGCTTTGAATGTGGGTTTTGGCAGGCAGCTGCTCTCTCCTCTTTCCAGTGCTTCGGACCATACAGTACCAACCTACTGTACAGCCGTGCTGGAGACTGACAGTTAGTGTATTATTGGAACACCTGTGATGCAGAATGAGTCAAATATACAGTAGTTAAACATCCCAGTGCTGTTGTGCTCTATTATCATCATGCCTCTCGTCCAATCAGATTACTCGATCAGAACGAACTGCTGTATAATTCCTGTTTTAGCAGCTATAAACAGTAAACCCTGCAAGCTCTCATGTCCTCAAAAGTCCTGAAAAGGGAAAAAAACAATAAGCACAAAATCCTCCGTCTCGAAGACTCTACTGTAAGCAAATCCTTAGTGGCTGTTAGACTCTACCTACAGAAAGCTTCCCTGAATAGATTATAATACACTCTTCTTTGTTAAACTGCTACGTATTTGTGACCCATTAATCGTTTGTCTTAGTCTAGACATACTCCATTGTTAGATTATGCATAGCATCTGCTATACAAACCCATACAAATGAACTTTACCCACAGCAACAATATGAAATTAAACATGCACATTAATCCATGTGCTTGTTTTACTTCTGATTTGAATTACACTTGGCATTTATGTTAGAGCTGGTGCTGGAAATTAAACTACATCTTCTGACCGATCAGTATCGATTTACCAGCACGGAGGTATTTCATACCACGGCATTCAGAGTTCTCAGATAGGAAAGAGTGGATTCATATTTTATAACAGCACAGCTCTGACAGTATCCTGGCTGTAATATAAATGAGAACTATGCGCTTTCCAGTTTCTCTGTAATATGACAAGCTTTATGACTACTCACCACCCACACACCATCCAGCTCTGCTCTATCACACGACAGCTTCCAACCAGGAAGGGCAAAGGCTAACATGCCCTCACTGAGAAATGCGGAACTAGCCGAAAGGCATCTTTTCAAACTGCTGCTCATGCTGTGTCACAGAGCGTCATAAGGCTACCTTCATATTATTGACCTAAAGTGACTCCATTCTGATTTCTTTTAACCCTAATATGAGACAGATCAGATTTTTTTTGGGGCTGTTTGAATGCGCCAATGTGACATTTTTAGATCTGATCTGAGTCATCTGAGTTATGTGGTCCTATATCCTGTACGTGTTTATATTCCATATGTGGTCATCCGACTCAAATGAGAATGGGCATGTGACTTTTTGCTCAGCGCACCGGTATTGTGGGCATATCAGAGCATGAATAAGTGCTCAATAAAAGATCAATAATGATTGGAAAAAAAAAAAAATAAATAAATAATTATATATACAGTATATAGGCTGGGGCGGCATGGTAGTGTAGTGGTAGCACTGTTGCCTTACACCGCCAGGCTCGATTCCCGTTTCTATGTGCATGGAGTTTGCATGTTCTCCCCGTGCTTGGTGGGTTTCCTCCGGGTACTCCGGTTTCCTGCAAAGACATGTAGATTAGGTTAATTGGCATTCCCAAATTGCCCGTAGTGTGTGAATGAGTGTGTGTATGTCTGTGTGCCCTGCGACGGATTGGCACCCTGTCCAGGGTGTATCCTGCCTCGTGTCCTAAGTCTCCTGGGATAGGCTCCAGGCTCCCTGCGACCCTGAATACAGGATTAAGCGGTAATGACGATGAGTGAGTGAGTGAGTGAGTGAGTATATAGGCTGGTGAACACCATCTTTGAAGAAGCCTTCTTTCTGGCTCTTGGGGAAAAGTTCTATCTCGGTAATCACCCCGTCATCATCAAACACCTGCCACGGTTTCTTCAAGTGATGCAGGAAGAAGTCGTCCCTGGGTGTCAGGTCGGGATACATATTCAGTATATTTATATACAAAGTTTTATGTATATATATATATATGGAAGCCATGCTGGTGTGTGTTCACAGAGAGGCTTCAGAAATCAAATTGTGTATTCGGGTTTTTTCGGATATGTCAGGTAGAACAAAATGGTGAATTTTACCACTACCAGAATATGGGAATGAAGTCACAAAAATGTAAAAATAGCATTTTATTATTTTTTGGTCATAAGAACAATAATAAAAACATGCGATCGTGTGTATCTGTGCTATTTCTTTGCCTATGTGACCCTTTTTTTTATTCTTTGCCTCAGTCATTTTGTATTGTTGGTTGAAATTCATTTCATCATATTTGCTATTTTGTGCTGGAAAAAAAGAACACTTTTTCACACGTCATTCTATTCTGTACTAATCCTGAGCCCTAAATACGAGGGTCGGTCATAAAATTATTATTGCTAAGAAAAAATTATGTAACGAAAACGAACATTAGTCTCACGCTTAGTGCTTCCCTACATATCCTCCATCTGAGGCGACACTTCACTTCTCCAAGCGATGGATGAGCGATGGATGAGCTGGTGGAAACAGTCTTTGAAGAAGCCTTCTTTTTGGCTCTTGGGGAAAAGTTCCATCTCGGTAATCACCCCGTCATCATCAAACACCTGCCACAAAGTGGTTTCTTCAAGGGATGCAGGAAGAAGGAGTCCCTGGGTGTGAGGTCGGGGGAGGACGAGGCAGAATTTCGTAGCCCAAGTCGCCCGCAAGTTTAACCGTTTCGTGAGCTGAATGGGCTGGTGCGTTGCCATGATGTTGGCACTTCAAGTTTTTCAACCGGGTGCACCATTTTGGTTTTCACCTTCTAGGGACATCGTGATGAACTACGTATACCACTAGTTTTTTAAAACCAGAAGAAATGCTCATGAACATACTCATTTCCCGAGACATACTGTAATTTGGACGAATATTGTATTTTTAGTTTTTTCATATGATAATATGTATTTTATGATCGCCCCTCGTACAGTATGGTTATAAAAAAATAAAAAAAACAGCCAAACAAATAATGGCTTAAATGCCCTGGGCTTTAAGGGCTACTCCAGATAACGTGAGCAAAGACATATCAAAGTGCATCGTTTCACAGGACTGACATGTCCACGATAGAATCCGAAAAAAGTCACTAGTAATTACAGTATGTACGTGACCCAATCTGACCCAAAGATAATAATAATGTGGCTTGTAATATGAACATTGCAAAACGCTCATGGATGTAAGGGCTACAGTATCTGTCCTTAATCCACGATCTCTCAAACGACCAAAGGAAACAAGGATGCCGTTTTTCTCACCCCGAGAGCACGGCACATACTTGCCATCCTTAACTCTGTTATGTTTTATTCCTTTTTAACACGCAGCGTACTTATCGTAGTTACCAAATGCCAACATCAAATTATAGTGATATAGCTCGGGCCATAAAGTAGCATAATAAAAGGTATGATTAATTTTCAGAAGACGGATATGTGCTATTAGGTTCAGAGAGTGCATGTGGACATGTTGCTTTTACTTTAACTCTTATTACTACAGCTAACTCTGTCTCTCAAGAGGGGAAGCGTCTCCCATGAGCCATAATGTCCAATGCGCTGTAAAGGCCTGCCATTCTTCACCAGCCATTATCAAGCAGCAGAGGCCACATTACTGCTCTTCGGAGACACACAGAGCTGCATTATTAAAGCCTGCATGTGAGCCCCAGCAGCTGCGTACTGGTTCGCTCTCACTTTCTATTGAACTATGTATCATGCACACATTACAGCATTACTGGATGTTCGCCTGAGAAAGAGAGAAAGAGAGAGGGGGGGGGGGGGGGGGGGAATAAATAAGATGCTTTATTTTTCTCTCGCGGGACATCTCAGTGGCATTATAAAAATGTCATATAGCCCACTCATGTAACCCGCTCGAATTCCATGTGTCTTTTATAGACATCTAGAGTGTGAAAGAAGTATCCTGTATTACGACGTGAAATAAAATGAAACTGTGAGCATTCGTTTTTTTTTTTTTTTTTTTTTTCCAATGTGGATGTTTGTGTGCATCTAAATGCTTCTATTGTTGTGGTGATCATTTACCTTCAGTCTAAAAGTCTCCAGTGATGAATTATTGCTTTCAAGCTTCACCATGCAGCAATGACCTTGACGTGAATGATGGTGGTACAGTACAGTGTATGTAGCTCCGTTTTATTTGACATTATCATTTTATTTCATCTTGTTACACCTAAGGCAGACAGTAATTTGACTATGTTGTATGGCTATGAATATTAATTAAGGAGCCAGACATTTCTGTCAGTCATATGATCCAATCATTTTGCATGCATGATATCAAATTTGTCACTTGATGGCATAATACTTGCTTTTAAAAACATTCAAATCTCAGACACATGCTAGCATTTTATCATGCTCTGTAAAGACCCAACGTCAGTGTTTGATGACCCATGGCTTTGTTCTCAGCCGAAAAGCAACGACAATTAATTCGGTCAGTTAAATGCAGACTGATATTAGCATGCAGTTCAAGACTGAGGTGGAAGACACTTTACACATAATTACGATATTAAATGGTGGTGAATATCAGAATAATCACTGTATTAATGATCAAGATGGTATGAGAACAATAAATAAAACAACATAACGGTAATACTTTGTTGATTATAGGCGACACGGTGGTGTAGTGCTTAGCGCCGTCACTTAGCACCTCCAGGGTCCGGGTTCGATTCCCGCCTCAGGTCTGTGTGCATGGTGTTTGCTGGTTCTCCCTGTTCTTGGTGTGTTTCTTCCCAGAGTAAAAACAAAGGCAGTTACACACGTGGACAAAATTGTTGGTACCCTTCGGTCAATGAAAGAAATACTCACAATGGTCACATAAATAACTTTAATCTGACAAAGTCATAATAAATAAGAATTCTATGAATGTTAACCAATGAAAGTCAGACATTGCTTTTCAACCATGCTTCAACAGAATTATAAAAAAATGAACTCATTGAAGTTTATGGAACAGGCCTGGACAAAAATGATGGTACCCCTAACTTAATAGTTTGTTGCACAACCTTTTGAGGCAATCAAACGATTCCTGTAACTGTCAATGAGACTTCTGCACCTCTCTGCAGGTATTTTGGCCCACTCCTCATGAGCAAGCTGCTCCAGTTGTTTCCGGTTTGAAGGGCGCCTTTTCCAGACAGCATATTTCAGCTCCTTCCAAAGATGCTCAATAGGATTGAGGTCAGGGCTCATAGAAGGCCACTTTAGAATAGTCCAAAGTTTTCCTCTTAGCCATTCTTGGGTGTTTTAGCTGTGTGTTTGGGTCATTGTCCTGTTGCAAGACCCATGACCTGCGACTGAGACCCAGCTTTCTGACTCTGGCCAGCACATTTCTCTCTAGAATCCCTTGATAGTCTTGAGATTTCATTGTACCCTGCACAGATTCAAGACACCCTGTGCCAGATGCAGCAAAGCAGCCCCAGAACATAACAGAGCCTCCTCCATGTTTCACAGTAGGGACAGTGTTCTTTTCTTGATATGCTTCATTTTTACGTCTGTGAACATAGAGCTGATGTGCCTTGGCAAAAAGTTCCATTTTTGTCTCATCTGTCCATAGGACATTCTCCCAGAAGCTTTGTGGCTTGTCAACATGTAGTTTGGCATATTCCAGTCTGGCTTTTTTATGATTTGTTTTCAACAATGGTGTCCTCCTTGGTCGTCTCCCATGTAGTCCACTTTGGCTCAAACAACGACGCATGGTGCGATCTGACACTGATGTTTCTTGAGCATGAAGTTCAGCTTGGATCTCTTTAGAAGTCTTTCTGGGCTCTTTTGTTACCATTCGGATTATCCGTCTCTTTGATTTGTCATCAATTTTCCTCCTGCGGCCACGTCCAGGGAGGTTGGCTACAGTCCCATGGATCTTAAATTTCTGAATAATATGTGCAACTGTAGTCACAGGAAAATCTAGCTGCTTGGAAATGGTCTTATAGCCTTTACCTTTAACATGCTTGTCTATAATTCTCTTTCGAATCTCCTGAGACAACTCTTTCCTTCGCTTCCTCTGGTCCATGTTGAGTGTGGTATATACCATGTCACCAAACAACAAACACAGTGACTACCTGGAGCCCTTTATATAGGCCCACTGACTGATTACAAGATTGTAGACACCTGTGATGCTAATTAGTGGACACACCTTGAATTAACATGTCCCTTTGGTCACATTATTTTCAGTATTTTCTAGGGGTACCATCATTTTTGTCCAGGCCTGTTCCATGAGTTTATTTTTTTTAAATAATACTGTTGAAGCATGGTTGAAAAGCAATGTCTGACTTTCATTGGTTAACATTCATAGAATTCTTATTTATTATTACTTTTGTCAGATTAAAGTTATTTCTGTGACCATTATGAGTTTTTCTTTCATTGACCGAAGGGTACCAACAATTCTGTCCACATGTGTAAGCTAATTGAAGTTCCTAACGTGAATAAGTGTGTGCATTTATGTTTGTGCCATGTGATAGATTGGCACCCCACCCAGGGTGTACCCTACAGTACCTAATGCCCTAAGTCTCATGGGATAGGCTCCAGGTCCCCTGAGACCCTGTATACAAGGTAAGTGGTATAGATGGTGAGTGTGTTGATTATTGCTTTTTTAGTCATTCATTCATTCATTCATTCAGTTTGAGGAGGTGATTCCAGAAACACTGACCATAAGACTGGATTGGACACCAACAGTGCACAATGTTCACACATACTGATCAAGTGGTGTCCAGGTCAAACTGGGACGTAATGAACCTTCTGGTGAATGGAGGCATAAAACCAATCGACATTTACAGATTACTTAAAATACTTGAAGCACAGTGATGAAACTATAATCTCCAGTAAAACATTTGAACGGTGCAAACGGTTTAAAGAAAGCTGTGTATGCGTGAATGATGATCCGGGCCGAGGTGGCTCGGAGATCAATGCAATCGGTCCTGTGAACATTCAGCGAGAGGAACGCCTGATCTTTGACAAATAACTTGCGGAAGAGACGCATCTGTCTGTGGAAACTGTATTCACGATCTTTCATAAACAGCACATTACAGGAACTCGGCTGGAAGTTATTGCCACACCCACCCATACAGTCCTGACCTCGCTCCACATGTTAGGAGTTCAGACGTGAAGCAGGCAGTATACATTGCCAGGCCAATACAAGTTACACACTAAGATTTCATTCAGTCACCTACAGCTTTGATTACAGCACACAATATACAGCACACAATATACAGCACACAAAACAGAACCACTCTTTCACCATTAGAGGTCTGAAATATGCCCGTGCCATCAGGGAAGAAAAACTTGATGGGATACCCTGGTCAGTCAGCTGTTATGGCCATATTGCTGAAGCCTAGACCTGACCGAGTGAAGCAACCCCAGATCCTCCAGAGGCTTGTACAGTGGACACTATGCATGATGAGTGCGCTTCTCTTCTTACCCTGATGCATCCATCATTCTGAAATAGGGTCAATCTGGATTTATCAGACCACATGACATTTTAACATCACTCCAAAGTCCAATCTTTATGCTGCCTAGCAAACTGAAGCCTTTTTTTCTAGAGAGTCTCACTAGCATGTGGTTTTCTTATGGTCATACGGCTGTTCAGGTCCAATCTTTTTTTTTTTTTTTTTTGATGTACTAGAAAGTACATCTAAGAGTTCATGAAAAAGTTGTTTTTGTGTGTTTGTGGCTACAAAACATTATCAGTATGTTTCGTAGCCATATGTTGTTGAAGTCATGCTACATGTGAAAGCTGTTCCAGTGACATATTTAAAGTGTGAAACTTGTTTTCAGCCCAGCGGTGTAGTAGTCACCTTTCATTGTTCTGTACGGTACTTTCTGTATTACAGTGCCATCCTGTGGTTGCAGATGAAGTGTGCAAACAATTGTTTAGTTGATTATGCTCAAATCTTGAATTGTGCATTTGTGAAATCATATATATACCTAACTCTCATAAATAATTTAGGTGCTTATACACCACCCTGCCTTCATACAGAAGAAAACATTTGACACTTGAACAATCTGACAATTCCGGTGGTGTGATGCAGTGAAGACTGCAAATTATGGTGAAAGTGTGTGAAGTTTTTCTTGTATTTAAAATTGTGCAAGTACAGTAGTATTTTACTTTAATTCAAGCCAAATTCTTTGTTTGTACAGAATAGCATGTATTTCTGTATAAAATACCCTGTTACACTAATAAACTCAGGCCAAAATTTCACAAGTGCCACGAACAAGGTAGAAAGTTCAGAACCATAATTTGCAGACATACAGTACTGCCTTCTTTAAACCGTCTGCATCATTCAAATATTTTACTGCGGCTAAAAGTCTCACCAACGTACTGTGCTTTAAATCTTCTTTAAATGTCAATCGATTTTACTCCTTCATTCATGAGAAATTTCATCACAAGTCCTGGTTTAACTTGAAAACCCCTCATACCGTTCTGATTTATTAATAAATAAATAAATAAATAACATGTGCTTCCTCTCACAGAGGACCACACCCCATATAGCACACTGCTGAAGGGCCGACGCTAGGCCAACGGCAGTGCATGCATTGGGCTAATGCTGGCATCAGTGGTTGGCCCAATGTCATTTTGTTCACTGGCCCAAGGTTGGCTCATTGGTGGGACCAAAAATAAGTTGGTCCAACATTGGTTCAGTAGATAATGGCAAGGTGGGCCAATGTTGGTACAATGTTGGTTCAGTAAATAATGGCAAAGTTGGAAATTAAATTAGACTCTTTTCATCCTCACCAATAATAAGAAAACACATTTATATCTCCAGGAATGTATTCCTTAATTAGATTTGTGATAAAAATGACTACAAACTAAGAAAATACAGTGTATATTTATATATTATGATGATAAACTACTAAATAAACACCTACTAAAGACTTTTCTCTCAGCAAGGTGGATGAAAATAAATGCACACAAACGAAGCACCAGTTGCCTCAGACTGTCTTGTCTTTTACATCAGGTGGCTCTGCATCTGCCTCATCATCATTCACCTCGGTACTTTCACCATCAGCTTGGTCAGTGTAGTTCAGCTGTTCTTTTATCATTATCATGATCTTCTGTGACTCTAGTCTGTGTAAATACATCAATCATTTGAGCATTGTACATTAAAATGTACTTTAAAAAAAAAAAAAAAAAAAAATATATATATATATATATATATATATATATATATATATATATATATATATATATATATATATTCTTCAAAATATTCCTTTTCAACCAGCAAAATGATGGGAAAAACAAACATTTTCCACATTTGGCTCAACTCAGTTCAACAACAGTTCCAGTATTACAGCAGCACACATTTTTCTCCAGATGAAACAAAGTAAACACATCAATTCAAACAGTAAATAAACTAGCAAAATTGTCAAATTATATGTTTTACATGCTAACTAAGTACATATATTCCACAACCACATAAACATACAAAAATGCAATGCATTACCCTAAAACAATATGTTCTGTTTACTATGGCAGCAATCCCTATGGCTTCTGTATTCACTGGCAACAGGTCGATTAGCTTAGCATAATAATGCTTAGCTAAACAACTTTCTGACTACTAATGGCATTCATGTTTTCCTGTTACCACCACAGATTCTCAACACTCTTGTATCTTACTCAAGGTTTTTTACTCATTTGGAGGAATATTAACCCACCTGTAGTTAGGAGCAAAGAGGCATAAAACCTTAGCTTGTTTAGCTTAGCTGCAAGACTTAATCAGCAGCACCTGGCTTCTGTGGGGTTTTAGGTTCCTCCCTAGCGATAAGCGCCATCTAGTGACCGGTTTGACAGGGTTCACAGTGAAGCACAAAGCACAATGACTTTGCAATTTACCACTTCAGAAAACATAAGAAAATGTATTTTTAAAAGTTGGTCTTGAATAACAACACATTATCACCATTGTTTGTTTAGCTGACATCATAGTGAATCTATTTAGCTATAATTTATGTTAATAGGACAAATATTTTCAGTAATATTGTTAAAAGTCTTTTGGCAGCATACATTTGTTTTGTATTCAGCACACGCTAGCGTGCATGAGTGATAATAGGCTCTCTGTCTCGTTCTTTCAATGCATTGTATTTTCTTACAGATTATTTAGTCATTGTGGATCACTAAATATTCAGAGTTCTATAAGCAATATTTAGGAAACAGAATTATACTCACAAATACCTAGCAATCCTACAAAAACAACAACAACAACAACAACAACAAACAAAAGCAACGTCTGTCCTTGTACATGTTGTTCACACGTGGAAAGTGGTGATACTTCCTGACATGCGCGCACACACTCAAAGCATTGGTCAGTCAATAGAGCAAACACAGAGGAGTGTCGCCGCCTATCAAGGAGAATAAGAGCAATGCAGTTGACATTGTTGGACCAACGTTCGGCTAATGGCAGTATCCACTGAGTTAGAGATACAGTATAGTTCTTTCAATGTTATTTATGTTTGGTTGGTAACCAACCCTCATATGAGATAGATGTGATGAGATGTGATAGCATCATTGAGAGAGCAAAGCTAAAGCAATATAATTTAATCTTAAAAAATGTAACCTTGGCATTATCTACTGAACCAATGTTGGGACATCCTATCTTTGGCCCCACTAATAGGCCAACATTGGGCGAGCAGACAAAATAACGTATGACGTTTGCCCAACTTTGCCCCGACGTCGGAGCACCGACAAAAGGTTACCAAAAAAAGGTTTTGCTGACTTTGGGCCACAAAGCAGTGCTATCTGGGACTTAACAGATATTGACAATGGATGCCAGGTTTCACCAAAATGTCCAGTCCAATCACACAGCTACCACTTTGGTGCACTCATATTTCTGTACAAACATTATCTACTGTAATAAGGTTCACCGAAAGACCTTGAACTCTGGCAACTGTGTTGTTAAGTGTTCTATCTGCTGCTCCTCCTCTGATAATGTCCATAGAGCAACGTCGAGTCAACTGGCGTAGCTGCACCATTTAGCCACAATATTTTAAAATGCCCCTATGGACAAACTGCCCCTGGATAAACTCAATAGCTTCATCATGTTGATTACTTTTCCTAACTGAACTGCAGCTTGCACCCGTGAGAAGGTTTTCAGTATATAAAACTTTTATGTGCTCAAATTATCTCAGGCAAGAGAGAAACCAGTTAGTCCGAGTCGGGTTTCTAAATGTGTGCAGTTTTGTTTGTTCGTCCACGATCCATGTGGGATTCCGTCAGGTTCTCTGGTTTCCTCCAACCTCCCAAGAACATTCCGGGTACGCTATGTTTGTAGCGTAGACATATGTTTGTATGTCTATGCAACTTTCATGTCATTAGGTATAAAATAGTGCATGAATGTGCGTTTGCATTGTTCCCTTTCATCTACAAAAGGTGTGTATTGCATTTTGCATAATTGTTTTTCAAATCCTTCTCATACATTTTTGCTAAAACTACGAAGGGCGGTCAAGTCAAACAGGCACTTGTGATGATAATTCTTGTGAATGAAGGTTAAAAACTGAACGACATTAATACTGATCACCACACCGCGTTCGTTACAGGACCATGGCTGGACGTTACTGCCACATGTCTGTACACTCCGGACCATGCACCAGGCCATATTTGGGAGTTCCTGGGAGGCCACCTTTCAAACATGAATGCTCATGGTCCTGACATACTGAGAAAACGTTCTACCTTGATGGTATCCAAGCACTAGTGTAACACTGGGATAAGTGCATTAGTGTGGAAGGGATTATATAAAGAAATAACGTTTTTTACTCTCATAACTGTGTTCTGTTATCCTGCACAATCAAAAGTCTCAGTTTGACATGAACACTCTTCATAAAAGGTGCCTCCACACTCAGTGCTCATACAGTATCACTGCAGAAAGCATTTATAATCTAGTGATTGCGTCCCAAAAATCAGCTTTCAACGAGCATTCCTTTCTAAATAGGAGCTGGCATGAATCAGGTTTTGCATGGCCCATTGACTCACACTGGAAGAGCTCAATGACAAGCGCCTTTTAAAGCTTCAGCAAAAAGGCTCGCCAGTGCAAAAAGCATAGACTTGCATTATGTAGATGCCGCATTTGTCGTCGCTAATTACTTTATACGTCAGCATCCCTGGTGCTTATTGTATGCCTGTGCATGTCTATCAAGAGATAACACTATCTGTAACTAGATTTACAAAATGCATGCTGTTAAACGTGCAGTAGATTTCTGCTTATAACATGTAATGTAAATGTGTCTGAAGTGCTGGAAACAGGGAAAATGTTTCGATAAATGTACAGTAGTAGCGCAACACAAATAAGCAGAAAACACCATGTCAGGTTTGAGCAAAGGTTTTAGTTAAAAAATAGATAATTAGATAAAATTTGATCATTTTATTTGTATAGAGCTTTTATCTTTATACTTAATAAGTGATTCTACAAAAAAATAAAGGATAAACGTCACGTAAAAAGATTATTCTTTTTTTCTTTTTTTTAATAAATTGCTTTTATGCTTTGAAGTGCTTTTGAACTTCTTGCATCAAAATTTGGCCTTAACTAAGAGTCGGATAAGTTTTAGAGCCTTTTACAGAAGGCTTCTTAAAACAATCCACAATCCAAAACTCAAAACCAATAACGTCTTAGGTCAGATACTGTAACTGTATCAAAAAGAGAAGCAAAGTCCAGGAATAGATCAAGCACTACTGAACATCAAGAAATGTCCAAATCTGAAGGAAGAATTTAAGGGAAGAACAATGACACGATGGAAAAGTCATACACAAACATCAAGAGCATACTGTACAATCACTCCGAGCATACAGGAAAGTAAACATACAGTACAGAAAGGCATCGCAAGGAAAGTAAGGGGACAGAGGCCACTTCATTAGGTACACATGTTCAAATTCTTGTTAATGCAAATTTCAAATCAGCTAATCACATGGAAGCAACTCAGTGCATTTAGGGATGGCCAGACTGGTTCATGCTGATAGAAAGGCCACAGTTCTCAAATAACACCTTGTTACCACCAAGGTACGCTGAAGAGCATCTCTGAACACACCACACATTGAAGCAGACGGGCTACAGCAGGAGAAGACCAGAGCTTTGACAGAACAGGAAACTGAGGCCTTGAGGGTATTTGCAACCAAAATTAGACAAAAGAAAATTGAAAAACATTGCCTGGTCTGATGAGTTGATTTAATAATTATTAGGTAATAACTAACTTTCAAGCATTGTAAATGCTGGAGGGATTTTTTTTTCCCATTCAGATCAAAATGCAATTCAGAAATATTCAAACATTATCATTGCAACAAGTTTTTATTCAGTTGATGTAATTCAACATGCTGTTTTGCTTTAAGGGATTTTAGCACTGTTATACTTTCATATGATTTATCGACTATGCCTACATTACGTGCAATAAATTGCACCTTTCAGCAATTTCGGTTTCGAACAGCAGCTGCTGCACGGGTCCTGGGTCGAGGGTTCGATTCCCGCCTTGGGGTCTGCGTGCATGGAGTTTGCATGTTCTCCACAGGGTTGGTGGGTTTCCTCTCACAGTCCAAAGACATGAAGATTTTAGGATAATCAGCGTTCCCAAATTTCCTGTATTGTATGCGTGTTGATCGGCGGTCCTACCACGGTTGTAAAATGAAAATAAATACCCCTGGCCTCCTCGGTTCCTAGATGGACTACAGCTGGATGGACAGAGGGTACTTTGGGGACAATTGCGTGAATAAGGCACTAGTTTGTGACCTTGTTACGACACAACTAAGAGTTTACTCGTACTCATTCATCGTCTATACCGCTTTATCCTGTATACGGGGGCACGAGGTGGCGTACACCCTGGACAGAGTGCTAATCCATTGCAAGGCATGTACATACACACACTTATCCTTACACTATAGGGAATTGACACTACTTACATTCAGCACTACTATAAAAGCCAAAATGATGCTGCTTTTTTTTCTTTATTTTTGCGTGTTTGGCCGCCCAAGGTAATTTGTTAACGCTCCCTTATTCAATTCCGGGACGCAGTTCGTTCTAGAGCTGAGAGGCTAGTTTATTGACGGTCCCTAAGCAGAAGGGTGGGGTGAGTGAGAATCCAGCGCCCGGGGCAAAGCGGAGGGAGAGGAACAGAAACACCGCGTATAGCTGAAATATTTCACTTAAAGCTGGTGTAAAGTTGTCGACTCTCTTGAAGTTGTTTTCCTGGATTAGCTGTGTAGTAGGGGATGCTGGGTGTGGCAGAAATGACGGGCAGGTAAGTCCTAATCCTCAAGTCTAAGCTTCTTTAGCCAGCTTTTCTAGTCAGTGATAAATAATAATGCTAGCTGGTTATAATTTTTTAGTGATATCATTTATATTTAATGAAATGCCTGGGATTATTTTTGATACGTGTTTATGACCTCTTTGTGCAACTTTAAGCGTATTCCTTTTTTCATTTCTGTGGCCAACTTTCCATATAACGTCCAGTTAACTAGCTAGCTAGCTAGCTAGCGTACTTACTAAAGGCGCGTCCTAAATGTGCCGCTACTTCCTGTACAAGTGCACTAAGTGTGGTAGTGTAAGTGTGGAGAGTACGGAATTCCACCCCTTATTCCTGCGCCTTACGTGTTCACTATGGAGAGATTTGAGATTGAACCACCAGTGAATCATGATTCGGTTCGGTTCAGGGGAAAATGCCCTTATTTGGCCACCTCGTCCAGTCTGAGCAAACTAAAAACAAGGCACTTTTTTATTAAAACATTTATATATAAAAACTTAAGGCTTGTGAAGGAAAAATGGTGACTAAATGGAGAATTGAGTAATATATAAAATATCTGACTGTATTGTTTTAAAATTAAATGATGACTCCTGACTCATCCACCACGTACACGTCAGAGTAGGGATAAGGAAGTTTACACACACACACACACACACACAGAGTATACTGTACACAGATGTTTGTTAGATTCCCCTCAAACCTTTTTTTTTGGCATGTCTGAGCCACATCTCAGGAACAAGCACAAGACAAGTCTTTAAATCTTTTATTTATGTATTTGTTTGTTTGTTTATACACAAACGTGTCAGTCATGCTTATTTATCTCTATAAATAAAAGGTATTGGTCAGACCTCGCTCTTTCAATGATCTTTACAATTCATATGTTGGAAGACCAGAAACCAGTCTCAGAAAAAAAAAAAAAAAATCGGTCTGAATTTAATGGACTTTTGGCAGTACAGCGGTACCTTGGCTTACGAATTTAAGTTCTTAAGGTGAACATTTGTATTGTGAAATGCATTTCCCATAGGAAATCATGTAAATGCAGATAATCCGTTCCAGCCACCCCAAAAATATTACCAATATTACCAATTTCCAACACTATAATCATATTGTTTGCATATAATTGATTAATATTTTTTACAATCAACACATTTAGAAAAGACATGTAAATGAAGTAAAATATGAAATAGACAGACATTAAACCTCATTTAACCTTAATTTATGATTGTTCTTGGCACTGTCTGCTTTAAAAACTAAATTGAAAGTGGCTTTATTGTGTTTTTGCTACCGGTCTTAATAACGTTCTTGGTTAGTGTGCTATGGTGCTATGTCATCATTAAATTTTGCACAAAATGCAACAAAAAGACCCAGTTCGGTCGTTCGTATGCTGCAAATTTTCAGATTTTAAGGCAAGAATTTGTGAAGCGGGGCGTTCGTATGCCGAGTTACCATTGTACTTAAGTATCTTCCTGGGGTTTATCCTGCACCATAAGTGAAATCAAATTGTTGAGTAAAAACGATGTTATTAGCAGTTATGTTTGGAATTTAATGATCTACTTTCTCAATGTAAACAAACACTTGCACCAATTGCTAAACTGAAAATTATATGAAGTCTTTTTAAGACAAAACCTAATCTTTATCCGTTCTACTCATCTTCATTTGGCTGAAGATAATGAAGTATAATTTAATGTAAACAAGGCGTTGACATTAACTTTTCTATATCATCTCTTTTCCACTGATCCTAATTAGATGAAACTACAGTAGATCTTAATTTTAATAACTTCTAATATTTAGCCACAAATCCAGTGGAAACCAATACCATATAAGTTACACCCAACAAAATTTTGTGAAATTACAGTTAAAAAAATATATAATAAAAAAATTAAGGGGTGCATCTTCGTTGCAGACAGGCAGGTACGTGGACTTCAACCTAAAATAATAATATCACTGATCACTTTAAAGCTGATGAGCTTATTTTTACCTTTTAGCTATTTCTACAAACTTTTTTTCCGTTCATGACGGGTACTAACACTAGTATAATCTAAAGCACAGTTTCCTCTCTCGTCCTCAAGTAATTCAGCTCTTTTGCTTATATAAGTCACAGGCACACTCAGGAAGTCCAAGCCTGTGAGCAGGAGCATACTTTTCTGTGTGAAGATGTCCATATTAGGGAACGTCACTCTCAGAGTGTCCTTCTTCCGAGCCACATCTCACGGTATTACCATGTGCTGAAATTCTAGCATACTGTATATCCTGCCCCTGTTTAACATCAAGTCGCTTGACAGACACTTCAGGCACGGCTGAAGTGTCTAAGAATTTTGGACTAATGGTATTAATTCCCAAGAATCCAGGGTTGTACAATTGTATGCAAAGGTCTGGGCATGCCTGCCCAAATTACGTCACTGATCGCTGCTTTTGGCAGACTATTAAGGAAATATTTGCAAAGCTTTCGCATAGTTAGTCTTCCAGTTTTAAACGCTGAGAGCTTAAAAACTCCTCAGGCTCTAATTGACTCATTAGGACTCATTAGGCAGGTCAGGAATCGTCATTAGGCAGAACAATTCCAGAGAGTGATAAATTTTCTGACTCTTCAAACGCTTACCAACGAGAACAGAGCAAGTCTGTAAAATTGTAAAAATGAGGAATGTTTGATGATGAGAACTTCCAACTGCTAAACATGGCAGTGTATCTGTTATCTGCTTTGGGGTTTAGTGGCACAGCACAGATGGAAGAATGGATTTCAGTAAATATCACCAGATATCACTAGAAGCAAGAATGTGACAACACACTAGTCAAGAAACTGAAGCTGGACAGAGATTGGCAGGTCAATAATGCAAGACCTACCTGTCAAGCAATACAAGTTGAAGCTGTAAGAACGGCCGTCACAGTCTCCTCAATCGAACATCCTTGAAAATCACACACTCGTGTCATAATGGCGTGATCATGACCTGCTAACCCTGTGGGTGCATCAGTACAAAAAGATAATATTGTCACAAGTTGGCATCACTTTTTTCTCAGGTGATGTACGGTATGTGACAGACTTCCGACTTCAGATGGATTTCTTTTTGTATATATTAAAAAAAAAAAAAAAACTCTGACCTGGAGAAACCTTGTGCAGTTTATAATGAAAAGTAGAAATCAGTACCAGCCAAGAAATTTGCAATTGGTGCAGCTCCATTAGAAAATATTCCCACTGTGACAATCCAAACTTTTGTACATGCCACAATTACTGTTTTATTCAAGTTAAGTTCAGTTTGGTTTTAATTTCTACCGTACGTTTAACAATGGCCATTGTCACAAAACAGCTTTACAGAATTAAAAGTTTATAATGATAAACAAGAAAATGAACGAATAAAAAAAGTAAACAATCTATTTTTATCTTTCCTGTTTTTTAGTAACTTTTCTGGTAACGCTCATTAAAATGCAGAATGGTAAAAAAAAAAATCTGAAATTTTTTAGCAGGCATACACACACACACACACACACACACACATCTTTTCATTTTAAAAACATGTCTCAGCCAGGGGTGCGCAAACTTTTGCATGCAACTGGAATGGATTTTTGAAAAAGCACTTCCTTTTTTCCTCCACCCAGTGCTCACTGATGTGTTTACAATAGTGTACTGTAGACTTCAGCTCAGGGTAGCTGTACTGGACATTTCCTGTGCATTGCGCTCAGTCATGCATAATTAAGCTGTTTATAGAAGCTAGTCCAAAAGATAATCAGATCGAGCATTCTGAAAGGAAATACAGTATTGTGCAAACAATGCTAAGAAAAAAGCATAACTACACAGACTGACAATCACTCTAGCATAAAAAAAAAAAAAAAACTTTAGGCATGAATCAATGAGAAACGGGTGCAGATGTAATTCAGAAATTAAGTCCCAGACTTACAAAGATTCAAGTTACAAATATCCGCAGATACGAACAGACTACGAACGTTCACAGATGCAAACAAATTGCAGAAGTAGCTCCGGTGTATTATACAAAGAACAGACATTGCAGTGCACCAGATACCAATATTTACAATTCTATAATTTAATCTAAAATGGTGAATATTAAGCTGTTCTGATGGTAAATAATCCTAATTTCGCAAAATCCTCAACAAAACCTCAGCCTTCACAGTCCAATACACTGGAAAACAGCTCTAAGACAAAATGGCATCCGTTAAAGCGTGCAGTAAACATCATGTAGCATTGTTTTTTTCTTCGGGGACTGCCTTTAAATAAGGTCAGCTGACCCTGCTGCATCACTGGGATTCCCCTCGTGATTTGGAGGCGCAGTATCGCGAGAGTATAATGTGGAACCGAAACACCAAAACTGTGTTAGGCACTGCGAGTGACCGTCTGACGTTCCGTGAGGTTTACAGAACATGTTTAATATTTCACATGGAAAGATTGGGAACATAGGGGTTCAAGCCTCACTTTGTCGGACTTGCGAACGAATCAGACTTACGAATGTGCTCCCGAAGCAGAACGCGATGATGCGTAATGCTGAATAGTTGAGACAGGCGAGAGGGGAAATGAGGGCGATGCTGAGGTTAGCATAAACCAATTTCTGAATTGTGAATCTTTAGGCACTTTGCAGTTTGCAATTCTTGAATTTTATAATCTGCTTAATTTAATTTTCTCATAAGAAAATTCATACACAGTAGTTCGGTCCCGGATCGGCCCAGCTTTCTTATGGGATGTGTTAGCATGTTGGCCTGCATGACGAATAAAAAGGGTAGCTCTGCATTACTTAATGACCTGTTGAAAAATGTTCAGGGTTTTTTTTTTTTGTGTGTGTATCAGTTAAAGTACTGTAAAAGCACAGTTCTGTATCTAGCGTTTTCATTTTCCCCAGTCAGAAATCAGCGTCAGAGACAGAATTTTATTATAGCTTTTTAAATTTCATTGCCTGTTTAGTGTTTAATCCACACAAATGGGCTGATTAGAGTAAATAATCATCAATCTGTTTCTTACCCCAGCAGCAATATGGCCAATGCCCTGGCGAACGCCGCGTGTGAGCGCTGTAAGAGCGGCTTCGCCCCAGCAGAGAAGATCGTCAACAGTAACGGCGAGCTGTACCACGAGCAGTGCTTCGTCTGCGCCCAGTGCTTCCAGCAGTTTCCAGAGGGACTCTTCTATGAGGTACAGCACAGCTCTTCTTTTGATTTAATGGTCCTCACAATGTAATAATGCAACACTAGAGTATATTTCATATCTACAACACCCTGCACAAGAGTGCTTCTTGTTCAGTGTTATAAACAACAACATAAAATGCCTTAATTGGGCCTGAGGATTTGTCACGATTGTTCAGGATTTGTAGCAGGATCCGAATGTCAGGTTGTTAGTTATAGTTCTATATTTATGTTTTTGTCTTTTCCTGTAGTTCGAAGGCAGGAAGTACTGCGAGCACGATTTCCAAATGTTGTTTGCTCCTTGCTGTCACCAGTGTGGTAAGATTATGCACCACTCAGATATTCCTGCAAACACTATTTGCATATTTGCATAAACTAACAGCATGGGTTATAATTGTTTTTTTTTTTTTTGGGGGGGGGGGGGGGGGGGGGCGTGTTCAATATTTCACATCATACTGTTTATTGCTGAGAGAAAGTGCTACGGAAAATGATTTGTTTAAAGAAGTGAAAAGTACTCTACTTTGTGCCTGTTTTTGTATACGGTGCTGATCATTAAAAGCCTTAAAGCCACATTGTGATTGTTGTTGTTGGTTTCATTGGGGTTTTGAACTGATTATAAAATCAATCAGTGCATGAAGATATAAGTTTTTACCTTGATTTTTGTTGAGTTGCACTGATGTTTTTCTTTTTATAACTATGCACCGATACCACTTTTTGTCAGACCGAGCATATTTGGGTACTTCCTGATACTGAGTAAAAGTAAAACGTATCCTTTAATAAAACTGCTCAGGCGTGTAAAAATAGGTACTTAATTGTGGTAACCTAGTACATGTACTGTTACCTCCCACTTCAGGCCATAGCAACCGCTCACAAACAACAACAATAACGTGTTAAAGACACGACACAAACTATGCAAACAATATTCTAAATAGATTATTATATATATGCCTGTCATTTTGTACATGTGGAATTTAATTGCACAATCATAAGCACATATTAAAAAAAAAAATGAAACAAAACCTAGGTTACCTCAAGCTCAGCCAAACACACCTGTGAAAACCCCAGTAAAATTCGTTCAGTAGTTTTTACGTGATGCGTGCACAAACAAACAGACAAACAAAAATTCCAAAATCCATCTTGATATACTCTATTACTCATCTCATGCCCAAACCCCCCCCCCCCCCCCCCATTTAAAAAAAAAAAGTTGTTCTAATGTATAGAATCGATTTTTTTTTTTAAATCTCCATGTATAAAGAACGATTATTTAATTCACATACAGTATCTATACCGACATATCTAGTCGGTGCTTGAGACACAAGGATATATAAACCACAGTTTTGGTTACAATTTCATGCACATGCGAGATACAGACGACATCAGATTAATCTTACTGACGTTAAACCTCGAGTTGCGTGAACGCAAGCTGACCTAATTGACCTCGCCGCAGTTCACTTTCATGGTGTTATTCATATTAATTTTGTGGTCGGGCAACATGGTTCCACTTCATCCTCTCATCAAAGCTGTCAACACTGACCTCGCTTTGACCCGAGGGGGAGGAGGGACAGTGTGTAAGGGCTGAGTAGAGTGCGTTCAGCTCTGCTTTAATAAAGTGTTGTCGTTGCAGCAGTATACAAACAATTGTAGAATCGATGCTGATATTGGAAAATCTGTAGATTAATTCTTAGACAGGGTTACGTCTCATTATCATAGCTTGTTATGAATCCATCTTCGTCCATAGGTGAGTTCATCATTGGCCGTGTGATCAAAGCCATGAACAACAGCTGGCACCCTGACTGCTTCTGCTGTGACATTTGTCAGGCGGTGTTAGCTGATGTCGGATTTGTCAAAAATGCTGGCCGGTAAGCCTTCTCGTTATATATTTATGATATTCATATTACCTTTTGTTTAAGTGCACTAAATGTACAATTTCCTAGAAGTATCTGCTTATGAACTCCTGTTCATGGTGTGTTTTTCACAGCCATCTGTGTCGCCCGTGTCATAACCGGGAGAAGGCTCGCGGACTTGGGAAGTACATTTGTCAGAAGTGCCACGCCATCATTGATGAGCTGCCTCTCATCTTTAAGAACGACCCCTACCATCCGGATCACTTCAACTGCAGCAACTGCGGGTCGGTGGGACGTTAACATTGGGACAGTCTATAAGTATTGTACAGTTTGTCCCCAGGTTATATCAGTTGTCCTAAAAGTCTATGATTTTTTTGTCATTTACAGTAAAGAGTTGACTGCTGATGCTCGGGAGCTGAAAGGAGAGCTGTACTGTCTCCCGTGCCATGATAAAATGGGCGTGCCGATCTGTGGAGCCTGCAGAAGGCCCATCGAAGGCCGCGTGGTCAACGCCATGGGCAAGCAGTGGCACGTTGAGGTAGGCGCGAGAAAGCAAATCCAGTTCGCAGACTGTATTTGAAACCTTCTCATCTGTGCTTGAGATCATATCTGGGTCACGTCTAGCACATGCTGAAGTGAATTCTATCATGGTGGTATTACAAAAAAATATAATTGAACAGTATAGTCTTTGTGGTGCACAATATAATACACCACAATATTTAGTAATTATAACACACCAAGAAAATATCAGAGCTGATTTATGACGAGCGCTACATTCTGTGTACTTATGTAGAGATGGTTTGTATATACATTTGTAAGCATTTTATAGCCAATATGGTGTTGGAAGGTGCAGAAATTGCTGTAATTATCCATGCCTGTGTGTGTGTGTGTGTGTGTGTGTGTTTGCAGCATTTTGTGTGCGCTAAATGTGAGAAACCCTTCCTGGGTCATCGCCATTATGAAAGAAAGGGGCTGGCGTACTGTGAGACTCATTACAACCAGGTAACTTGGACTGCACTGCAGTTTTATTTCATATGTTCCGAGTTTAAACAGAAATCCACTTATTTATCAAATGGGCAGAAAATCCCTTTCTTTGTCTACTATTAACAATTTTAATTAAACAGTTTTAGCCTGTGCGAAATTATCGAAGCTTACATAAAAAATAAGCCTGAAAATGCAGTTAGAATAAACATTTGTTACATCTTGTTTTGCGTAATATTTCTCCATAGCTCACTGTGACTCGTGCACCACAAGAGGGTGCACTTTTAATGATTAATGTACATTTCCTGAACTGCAAGTGCACCCTCCTGTGGTGTACGAGACATAGCTGTGTGAGCTACGGAGAAATATTATGCAAAACAATGCATTCAAGAAAGTAACAATTTTAAAGCTGATCGATCCTGATTCATCACTGAAAGTGGTGTACAAGTCAATGGCTATGGAGAAAAATGACGCAAAACAAGAGCTAACAGGTAACGCATTTTTCATCGGTCAACTTTTTAGGAACAAATAATCTGATTAATCGTTAACTTGCCTAGTAGGAATATTTTGTGGTTGTTTCTGATGTTCCCTGCATCATGAGTTTGATACTGAGCTTTAATTAGATTAAAAACAGACCTTTAGCAAACACAGCCGGCACTGTTAAGATGTTGATTTCCCAGCTTTTGATATTTGTTTACATGCTTATAGTGCTAATTATAGACACACGTTGAACTTGCTTATAATTTGATTGCGCTTGTTCTGCACAGCTTTTCGGTGACGTGTGCTACCACTGCAACCGAGTGATCGAAGGAGATGGTAATTATGTGTCATCTTCTATCTTGTTTGCATGTATACATAATATGATGTTGTCAGTCATCAGACTGCTTGCAGAGCTGATGATAAACTGATAGAGCTAGCTTTGTGAAAAAGCCAAACAAGGGATGCTTTATTAGTCTATTGATTTTTCCCTTCCATGTTTAAATCCTAACAGGTTTGGAAATGAACATGTTGGTCAAACATTGTGTGCAATTTCACCCGAGTCAGTGGTTTCTAATATAAATCATGTTTTTTTTTTTTTTCTTTTTCTTTTCAGTTGTATCAGCTCTGAATAAAGCCTGGTGCGTCAACTGCTTCTCCTGTTCTACATGCAACACCAAGCTCACGCTGAAGTAAGTTTGATGCAGACATCAAAGTCTCTGTCTCTCTGTGCTGCACTTATAGTCGAAGTACTAAGTGTTTTCTATTTTTGGCAAGTGTACAGTATATTGGTTCCTAATTTGATTGTCTATTCTCATCGGTGTTACCAATACCAGTAAGCCTCGAGTCTTTCTTTCTCCTTCTTTCTCCCTTTGCTAAAAGCGCTTCTTGTATTTCTCTCCCCTTTATCTCTGTCCCCTGTTGCCTTCCTGTCCCTATCGCTCCCGTACTGGACCCTCTACACTGTCCTCATAGGGACAAATTTGTAGAGGTCGACCTGAAGCCGGTGTGTAAGCACTGCTACGACCGGCTACCCGAGGAGCTGAAACGGCGACTCGCTAAACGCGAGCGCGATGCACGTGAGAAGAAGAAGAAGATGGTCGCTGTCTGTCCGTAACTCCTCGTAGTCTCTTCTCTTCTTTTTCTAAATGCTCATCCATCTTTACTTTTTCCTTTTCTCATGGGGTCAGTGTCTTTGTACATTTTCTTCAGCTCAAGTCATGTGTTTTTCTTTTTCTTTTCTTCTCTCTCTCTGCATGGTTTTACGTGTGTTTCTGTGTGTTGTGTGACACGCTGCAACATGATAGTTTCGCAATTTATTCGGTTGCATAAAATTTCGTTCATTTTGACCCCAAATTCAAAGTGAACACACACACACTAGCATCATGACAGAAATTAAGATTTCTTCATATGATCAAGAAAACCGCACCCAGATGTACAATCATGTCACATAAACACACGAGATGGAACCAGACAAAGTTTGGCCAGCTGTAACAGTTGTAAATAGTTAAGTTAAATGAGACACTAGATCTCGGTGCACCAGTCGTTTTTCTGGTTGTCATTATCGGAAAATTATTAACATGTGTACGGTTTTCTATGAAACTACAATTTGAACCGTTAAAGATTCAGATTTTTAAGAAAAGTTCATAGGGTTGTTTGTGGAGTTTATGCTTTACTTCTGCGTGAGTGGGGAGGAAACAAGGGAAGTGTAAACAGGCTCGTGGTTTTTGTACCTCTAACACACAAAGTTGTTGATTTGAAATACTAAAATGGAAGCACTAATTCCTCGAAAAAATAATTCTACCCGGAATGTGTCCCTGATATCGGGAAGTTCATGAGAAATAGGATCGTACAGTACTTGAATGCATCCTCACACACCTTACACTCAGTAATCTAGAGATTAAAAAAATAAGAATAATTACACAATCTGTCATTCTGACAGCTATTCCATAAAGCTCAGCTATTTGAGATATAAGTAATTATTATGAATTCACTAGGCTTTGAACCACTCCAGCTCATTCAGAGCTTGATAATGATCGATCATGTTGTGTTTGCTAACAGCCAAAACATGGTATTGGTGCTAAAAAGTCCCGTAATCAATTTTTACATATATGCAACAATTTTTACATATATGCAACAATTTTTACATATATGCATATGCTTCTCGAAACTTAAACCAATTTTAGTATAATTTAGTATACTCGTAAAGAAATATGAATGATTTGCATTTTTTATTGTTATAGTTTGAGACAGTATAACATAAAATCACCTCCACATTTTCACTGTATTGTGTGTTTAACATTAAAAAATATATAAAATCAACAGTAATACTGTTTTGGATGTAACTAACAGACGTACAATATACACGAGTGTTTTTATTTGTTGAATACTGGGCACTTGTTATACAGATATATCTATTATTTTACATTTCTCATGTGAAACGGATTGTGGGAGTTAATAGTTGTACAAGACACACATTTAGTAATGTGGTTTTCTTTTTTTTTTATTCATAGGAACAAGTTTGTGGAGTTTGACATGAAGCCCGTGTGTAAGAAGTGCTATGAGAAATTTCCCCTGGAGCTGAAGAAGAGGCTGAAGAAGCTGGCAGAAACCGTGGCCCGCAAATAGGCTTGTACACCCACAGGGGGCGCCTCAGTGAACTCGCCTGTGCATAAAGAAATGGAGACTGTGCATTTCTATAGCATTAATATCCTTTTGCATTGCTTCTCACTGGTATTAGTTCAGTATTACTTTTAGATTTGAGGAAAGCCTGCGGGAATGAGTTTCCCTCCGTATGTCTAATCAGACTGCCTCTGCATATGTTATATGTCGGGAACCACAAGGCTTTCTGTTTAGTGGAAATGTATATGAAAAATGTTTATTCAATATATGCAGTAAGAAGCTTGACTATGTATTATCTGACATGCTGTAATGCCTTAATGCATTGAATAACAGGATACACTGCTTTATTGCCAAAGCTGTTTGCCTTTATGTAATCACGTTTTGTACCGATAAAGGTCGTACAGAAACATTTTACTTTGATGATTTTATGTATGCGGTACTGTATAAGTCTTAAACACTCTTCATTTCCTCATATTACGTTAAATCCTGCTGATAAAATTAAAGAAATTTGAACAGATGTTTTACTGTGACGGGCTGCAAAGTGCTTGAACATACAATTTAATAATTGGTTTATAATAATTTATGTAAGAACCTCATTTCCCCTCTCGTCTGTTACAACCAACCAATTATGTGCTGAGAACTAATCATTGGCCTGATCTTCTGGCTAATCATCTGGACGATGATCTGCACCTTTTTCCCACTCTGCCTTAAGTCAGATGTGTTTTAATGCGTAAATGATTCATACAGTAGATCACTGTGTGGGTTAACAAACAAAAAACATTCCTCTGAAAATGAAAGCCAAAAGACTCTTCATGCACCCTGGAGAACTAATTCCTCAAGACTAAATAAAAAATATAAGAAAGTCTGGTTCTTTGGAAGCAAAATATGAAAAATTGAGGGTGTCGAGACTTTTACGTTCTTAATCACATGATACCACGCTCATGTGTGCTAATCATTTCAGGATTTTTTATTAGTAGTAGTAATAGTAGGATCAGGAATGATGTAGTAAAAGTGATTCAAAGTGTTTGTTAAAAGTGTGCTTTGAGAAAAGTCTTAACAGATTGTCTTAAGTTGTGTTATCTTAAATATGCAAAATGTTTTGAGCTGATCACAGATGCAACCTAACAAATCATCTTTAAAAAGTCATCTAAAAATCCCATATCCCATTTCTGTTTCAGGAATGAAAATTGCATGTGCACGTGTTTAATATGTATCAACATGTGACATCAATTTGTTTGTTTGTTTTTTTCCTTCACATAAAAAACAAACAAACAAAACAAAACAAACCCACAGCACAGTTTGTTAAAGTTTGTCCACACAGACATGCATGATGTAACTAGACTCCCATGGTTCTATGATAACACATACTGGATCCACCAAGAGGTTTAATGTTGTTGCAGCAGTTTTAAGAGCACCAGCTAACCTAGCTGTAGAATAAGAGAATAGATGTTCTTTAAAAGATCTTCAAACTGCACGGAAATATCTTTCCCAAGGCCCAGGTCGACCGAGGTTGAGGTTTTATATTTTCTTGAAAGTTTTTTTTTTTTTTTCCCAAGACTTCCTAACTGTTTCTCTCAGACGGTCCACTCTCAGATTGACCCAAAAACAACTATGTTTAAATCAGAAGCTTCTCTCCTTCTCAAAAGATTAATTCCTACAAATAGCAGTAGTAATAATGGCGATTATTTTAGGTGCATACATTTTATCACAGAACCGCATCTTGCTACTTCCTGCATGTCTTTGAGGTGTCCCATAGACAAAAGTGTGATGCCATCACGCCAAAGGGACCAGCAACACTTAGCGTTATCCCAGCTCTTCTTTATTTTTAAATATATATTGTACTGTAGATTATGTTCTGAATAATTTTGTCCAGTTTGACATTTAGGATTTACACGTAATCAAAGTATTTACATCTGAGAACATTATATGTAACTGTATTGTAATCATGCTGTACCATTTCACTGTATCTCTCATATGCCTTGAACGTATGCAAATAAAAATATGCACTCATGATTGATTTATTCGCTTCAGGTGTCATTCCAAAGCTCACCACTTGACGGCAGCAGTGTTTCACAGCATCAATCTGTGGTTGTGTTTCTTTTAAAGACGTTGGAAAGACAAAGCTAGAAACTTGCTTGAATGTTACGTCCTTTCTTCTGCCTCCTTTCCGGCCCCGTCTAGATTTCTCATTTACATTTGTAAACCATAAATCAATGGTTTGATCCTTGGGGAAATTTAAAGCACAATATTACTACAAAGCTCTAAGCATCTTTTCAGTGTAAATCAATTAGTGATCTGTGTTGTGTGCCCTTCTCGTAAGCTTTAGTTTAAACGACAAAGAATCAAAGTTTCGTTAGTGCAAAAGGAGCAGCGAACAATGGAATTAGGATACAAAAGAAAAAGACGGATTTCATTCTAATGTCTATTAAGGATTGCATTAGTTCCCCACATTAACATTCTCCTCTGCGGAATCGGAGACATCGGGAGAAAAATACAGAGCAATGAAACACGAAAGCTCAAGAGAAAGGAGACTTTTTTTTTTTCATAATGATGAGTCAGAGAGCAAGCTGTAGCAGCTTTTCAAAGCTGATCTTTAACTTCGCTAATATAATAAACGTAACCCACACAACATCATTTGTTGACATCCCCATGTTAGAAATCACTCCTAATGATCCCATTAGCAGGCAAGCTGCATGTTGTCATAGGCTTGCTGCTATTTGTTTGAAGGTGTCCTGATGGGCACGCCCGGTCTTCTCTAGCCCTTTCAATGATGCCCTGTAAATTAGGCATAATGGAAGAGGACTGTTAACAGGTCTTTGCCTCTATAACTCTGCTGCTGGGCTCAATAATTCATGCCATGTAAGAATAGCCACCCCTGCCTGACTTTGTTATTTAAAAGATAAAAATAAATAAATAAATTGATTGACTGCATTAGGCATTTGGTCACTTTGAACTTGTCAGGTTTAATGATCGGCCTAAAGGATGGAGGTTTGGAATGAGTGAGGTTCGGCTCGGTGGAGTCTAATAGTGAGTGACTGAAAATCTATCATGGCGGTGGGATGCATGGAGAACGTCGATATGTGTCACGCGCACGCACACAAAAAACGACTGCGCTGCCGGATAAAGAAAAGTGACAAGTGCCGAGTTTGCGTGTGTGTGTGTTGGAGATGGAGTAAGGACGTGCAGGTCAAATCAAGTGCAGAGTGCTTATCATGGTTCTGAGCCTGGATCATCTGTTTAAATGGACGATACTGGAGGAGAAAATTACAGAAGCCCACACATTAAGCGTAATGATGTTTATATTGATCGGCAGTCTAATTACAACACTACTAATGTCATATCTCTTAGTACAAATCAACATTTTTCTTCACAAAAGTGGGCATTGGGTTGTGTGATAAAAAACAAACAAAAACCTATTTACGCCAAGAAGAGAAGGTGCAGTTTCAGGAGCTGCAGATGATGCTGGACAGCTGGCGCATTGAGTGACGTGAAAATTGTTCAAATATTTTTTTTTAAGTGGGGAAAAGGGAATAACAAAACTGGGGGCTTCATAAAATTTCTAAACCAGCCTTGCATGCAATCATACCAGTATTGGAGCAGAATTGGCACCAAAAACAGGTTGAATAAAAATAAAACGTAAAAAAGAGCAATACAGCGTTCTTAAGGCCTACAGCCCACAAAGTGCATTAAAATGGTAGAAATCCCCAATTTGAATTAATTTGTTCAAAATTAAGAGCATTTACACACACAAAGTGAAGAGACTCAAGGGATTGGGACTAAACAGCTGTGTAGCAGTAAGAACACCACTAATCAGTGAACCTATTCGGGAAAAAAAAGTCTTCAATTTGCTATCGAGCATAAAGAAGGTACTGTGAAGCATTAAAAAACAGGTCATGTGGTATGATGAGTCCAGATTTACTCAGGACTTATTAAGGGTAAGAAGAGAGGTGGATTAAGTGATGTCTAGCGGCCTACAGTACAAGCCAGTTATTATCCGGGGTTCCTTCTGTTGGTCAGGTCTAGGTTCAGCAATGTTATGCGCCCAAAACAAAATGAGGTCAGCTCCGACCAGGCTTTTCCATCAATGGATTTTTTTTCACTGATGGCAGGGGCATATTCCAAGATGATGATGCCGGGACTCATCAGGGTCAAATTGTGAAAGACTGGTTCAGGGAGCACGAGACATCATTTTCACACATGGATTGGCCACCACAGAGTCCAGACCTTAAACCCCATTGAGAATCTTGGAGAGCAATAAACATGACTATGGTTTTCTCAATATTAAGATATCTTTCTTAATGGGAAGCGTATAATCTCTTTTAATTATCTATAAGCTTAAACTGTAAACATGAAGGCTAAAGAGAAATATAATGATGTTTAAAATAAATTGCTCTTGGTGTCAGGGAGCTACAATTGTTCCACGCAATGACATAAAACAAAAATAATAACATCTGCGATCTCACCATCTTCCTCAGCTCAAAGCCCGTAGTTTGAGAGCAAGTGCAGTTATGATGAAGCACTAAACTATGCAAAGCTCCAGGATATACACCCACTTAAGGAGGAAAGCCAGTGCTGCGTTATTATGTTCAGGTTTTTGAGAGATTCTGTTGGCCTTAATACAGCTTAACCTTCTGCCCCTTTCATTTGCTCAGGTGTGAGTTTAAATGTCATCTCCAGCCTCGTCTGATGAAAGTTTCCATGCTTTCGCTATTTCATATGAAGGTATTAAGGCTAAGCAATCAGCCTGTCTTGCTTCTATTTCAGTATCTCCACAGACACTGACATTATCATTGGATTAGACAGAGACTATAGTGTATGTTCTAATAACTTGGCTGCAAAGCCCAGCGATCCATCTTGGCTGCTATCCTGGGTAGCGTGCTGTTCGTGTTATGACATTTATTCCGCATTTCATGAACTTTAAAATTCTGCAGACTGCATTAGGCAGCATAATAGATCTGCAGGCACTGGGTTCTCATGCCAGTCAGCCTTCAAATCCATGGCAATAAAAAGTGTTATGATGACCGGTCACATACTGTGTTGCCAAATGCCAGTGATTAGATGTTGCGAACAACGAGGTCGGTGGAAACAATACTGAACAGCAATACGTTGTTGAAAACAATAGTGAACAGGTAACAGAACATGGTGATCAGTGATTAGTTGTTTGGAACAGTGAGTTTAGTGATTAGTTGTTGGGAAAAGTTGGGATCAGTGTTGGGCACCATTGTGATCAGTGATCACAATGGTGCTTAGTACAGTGGAACCTTGGATTACGAGCATAATTCGTTCCGGAAGAGGGCTCGTGTTCCAAAACACTCGTAAACCAATTCATAATTTCCCATAAGAAATAATGAAAACTCAAATTATTCGTTCCGCAGCCCCCAAAAATAAATACATAAAAATAATTAATAGAATCTATAAAATGAAAATAAAACAAATTAATCTGCACTTTACCTTTAAAAAAAAGTACAAATAAATCCTGACAGATAAGTGTGTGTGTGTGTGTGTGTGTGTGTGTGTGTGTGTGTGTGTGTGTGTGTGTGTGGAATCAGCCCCTTCCCTCACCTCACAGTAACCCCGTAGCCCCTTCCCTTACACAGTAACACTCCTCCTCCCTCTCCACACCACTTTTTAAGTTTTACAACAAACCCACACACACACACAGACACACACACAGACACACAACGGAAACACCATTTTAACAGGAAAAAAGAAATCTCTCTGAGACTGGCATGAGCACATACTAAGGGAATCACTTTTTAAGTTTCACAACAAACGCATAAACACAGCGGAAACACCGTTTTAATGGAAAAAAGACTGATCCTCAAAGTTTCCAGCAACTAATCACTGATCACCACGATTCTCACTAATCACCATGGAGCCCAACACTGATCCCAACTAGTCCCAACCGCAAATCACTGATCACCATGGTGCCAATCAACTAATCACTGATCCCAACTATTCCCAAAAACCAATCACTGATCACCACGGTTTCCACTAGTCACTGATCACCATGGTGCTCAACACTGAACCCGATTGTTCCTAACAACTAATCACTGAACTTACTGTTGCAAACTTCTTATAACTGATCACCTTGGTCCCCAACAACTAGTCACTGATCCTCACTGTCCCCAAAGACTAATTACAGTGGAACCTCGGATTGCGAGTAATGTGGTTTACGAGTGTTCCGCAAACCAAGCAAAGATTTTTAATACATTTTTAATCGGAAACCGAGCAAGTATTAGTTTATGAGGGCCGAGTATCATGTATCACGCATGCGACTTTTATTTTGACACCGAGCGTCACTCTCTCACCTTCCCCCCAGCCCCCCCGCCACCGGCTTTGCAAACACACAGAAACACTTCTCGTGTCTCACACACACACGCACAGACGCTCTCTCGCCTTTTCACCCCCTCCCCGGCTTCACAAACACACAGAAACTCTGCTCTGTCGCGATTCTTTTCAAAGATACGGTGCTGGTTCATTTGTTTTGTTTTTGTTTTTACTTTACAGCAGTGATTCCCTTAGTATGTGCTCACGCCAGTCTCAGAGAGATTAGTTGTTGGGCACCATGGTGACCCATGATTAGTTGTTTGGAACAGTGAGTTCAGTGATTAGTTGTTGGGAACAGTTAGGATCAGTGTTGTGCACCATGTTGATCAGTGATTAGTTTTTGGGAACAGTGAGGACCAGTGATTAGTTGTTGGGCACCTTGGTGATCAGTGATTAGTTGTTGGGAACAGTTGCAATCAGTGATTAGGTGTTGGGAGCCATGGAGGAGTGAGGTTTAATGAGTAGTTGTTGGGCATCATGGTGATCAGTGATTAGTTATTGGGCATAATGATGATCAGTAATTAGTTGTTGGGAACAGGTAGAATCAGTGATTAGGTGTTGGAAACGTTTGGCATCAGTGATTAGTTGTTGGGAACAGTGGTGATCAGTTGGGCATCATGGTGATCAGTAATTGGTTGTTGGGAACAGTTACAATCACTGATTAGCTTTGGGGTGATTCACCACATTATTAGTCATGGTGGACAATGGTTAGCACTGGTTAGCCGGGAACAGGGAACAGTGGTGGAGAACAAAGATGATCATTTGTTGTGAACAATAGCTCAGTTGTTTGTCAATGTTGGTAGTCAGTAGGAACCAGTGGTTGCTGTGAACAGTGGTGATCGGTGGTAAAAATGTTTTATCATTGATTGGTTGTTGGGAAACTGTGGTGGTCATTGATTAATATGAAAACCTAAGCTAAAACTGCTTTCTCAATTCATTTACCTAACGGCTATGATATTTTCCAGCACTGAAGCGATTCATCTCAGTGGTATTGCATGTAAAACAATTGCTAATGATGAAATAAATCATATTATCATTTAATATTGCAGTTTTCAGTATATCATTATTGTCTTCATATACATTATATGAACTTATACGAAATATAAATAGAAAAAGAAAAGTTGAGACTTCCACACATTCTGTGTTATATCAGTTCTTGTTCCTGCAGAAGGAGGATTAGTTCTGCACTTCTTGCAATCTGATGGCCTTTTGGGAGAGGGGTCGATTAAAACATTTCCCTGAAGAAATGCTACACTTTGGTGGTATTGGTATCTATATGAATTTTTCTGTAACGTTACGGTGCACTGTGGAGGAGATAAGACAAAATGAGTGGTATGCTCAATAGTCTTCTGTATCTTTGTCCCAGACATCTCTACCTGAGCATGCAGTCTTCCTGATAAGCTTGTTTATCCTGATGGCATCCTGGCCCCAGCACGCTTCCACCCAATGGTCCAACACAATGCTGCTTAATGCTTCACGCTCAGTCCAGTTTACTTCCCAAATGTATTCAGACTCCTGAACCATAATTTGCTTTCACTTGCATACATGTTCTAGACCTCATCAATCAGAAACTGATAAACCACTACAGAAGCAGGGAAATGTTGGTCATGTTACCAGGTGACCTTTAACAAAGCAAGATATATTTTGCTTGTGACATAAGACTTAAAATCTTGTCTGTATGCTCTTGGTGATTAAAACAAGCATCTTTAGAAATGGTTTCGTTCATTTCTTAATTAAAGAGCTCATAACGGCTCTTCGGAGACCACCAGATTCTTCAATTCAAGTTGCCGTGTTTGATCTGATCTGCACTTTTTTCTATTTTAGTAATTAGTGTTGCTATTGGTTTTAGTCTACATCTGATTAGTCTAGATCTGCTTACTTGACACTGAAATCCACAGTTCTTGCACCATATATCTCCGTAATATTAAACTAGATTATCACACCGATATGGCGTGAGGCACTTTCTCAATCTTGAAACTTTGATTCCTAAAGAAAGACAGGCCTGTTCAACCTGAAGGGGGTGCTGTAGCACAGCACTATGCATTTGGTTAACGATGCCTCGGCACCAAGGTTTTTGTTATTACTTGGCATGAACATGACAAGCAACCAAACAAAAACCTTAAAAACATTAACAATCTGACAATCAGGGATAATCTATTATTCAATTTCTCACACATTTCATACTCATCTCCATAATTTTCTTTTGATTCCGTAAAGCTGCTTTGCGAAAATGACCATTGTTAAAAGCACTATATCAATAAAATTATATTGATTTGAATTAAGATTCACCACTTTGGATTTGTGTTCATTTGCATAATAGTTGTATAGTACTATTTTGACCATTGAATGTGTAGGGCCTTAAAGGTTGTGGAGGGATATTGGGATAAAACTAAAATGGAGAGGAAAGAAAAGAAGAAAAGAAAAAAAAAAAGACAAACACTCCCAAAAAGGGGGTAAGAAAGGTCAGTCAGTATATGGTGTAAGATCTTTGACTTGGGCAGCATGACAGGTACACATACATGAGACGAGGTCATATGGGAAAAAGGTAGTTTCATTAGGAACCATAGGAAAAGGGAAAGGAATTGAGGAGGGAGAAAGAAAAGAAGGGGAGGAAAGTAATGAGGGTGTGCGCGTGCTGGTCCAAGCAGTGCCCAGCTTGCAGAGGGGCACTCGGCTGGCAAGTGTTGGCAATGATGGAGTGGCAGAGTGGGTTCGGCCCAAGATCTATTCATTCATCCTCCGCCAGCTGTGCCCAATCTAGCAGCCTCGCCCCTTCACACTCCTGCAGAAGGGAAGGCTGCCTATGTATGGAGCCTTTGGAGTGAGCGAGGGGCGGAAAGATTTGGGTCCAATCAAGGTCCCAGAGTCTGGAGGAAGAGTGGAGAGACACAGAATCCAAGTTGCTTTTGAGGTCTACTGTGAAGTTTCCACAGTCTGTGATCATTTGGGGTGCTATGTCATCTGCTAGTGTTAGTGCACTGTGTTTTATCAAGTCCAAAGTCAATGCACCCGTCTACCAAGAGATTTTAGAGCACTTCATGCTTCCATCTGCCGATTTTCCTTTTCCAGCAGGAATGAGCACATACCCACAGCGCCAAAACTACCACTAAATGGATTGCTGACCATGATATTACTGTGGTCTATGTATAACTATGGGTTATTGTCAAGAGGAAAATGAGAAACACTTGACCAGAGGATATAGGCGAACTGATCTGATGTGCTGCTCTCTGGTCGCCTCCATGCCATGCTGCATTGATGCGTTAATTCATGCTAAAGATAAGATTCAATTATTCGTCACATGTACCATACAGCACAGTGAAATGATTTTTTCACATATCCCAGTTAGAAAGCTGGGGTCAGCTCGCAGGGTCAGCCTCCCCCTGGAGCAGACAGGGTTAAGGGTCTTACTCAAGGGCTCAACTTGGCGGTACTCAGACAACAGACAAACAAACAAGCAACTGTGTGTAACTTCTGTAATTTTCAGTTAATATCAGTAATATCAACCATTGGGTGTGAGTTTGAACTCACTTTTTTCTTGTTTACATTGTAGAACAATACAGAAGACATCCAATCTATCAAATAATTCATATTAAATTATGTAATTAGGCAAGAGAAACAACATTTAATCATTATTTTAAGACACAGAGGTCAGTGCACTGAATGCTATGATGAACCTGAGAACGAAAGACCAAGACCCAAGACATATCTCCATCAAAGTTACCAGGCTCAGAAATCACCTCGAGAACTTCCAATTAGAGCCTACATTAATGAGCAGACACATATAACGATTATTTTATATCTTTCCTTTAGTATTATTCTAGCATGAGCATGCTAAAGATTTATTTTGTTATAAATATAAGAAATCACTGCTTTAAAAAAAAAAAGAAAAAAGAAAAAAAAGAAGCTGTAGTCAAGATGTCTTTTGGCAGACCAGGGAATCTGGCACAAACAAAAACTTGTAGAAGGAATGCTGTATAGGAAGATTAAAGAGGCAAACACATTGTCACTGTACAAATTTTTGACCTCGCACACACCTTAACTAAACCAAAGTAAGAAAACATTGGGCGTCATGCAAGAAGTGAGACATGAACAGATTCTCGCTTATCTTTTATTATTTTGTTTGTACCCTTTCACTTCTGGAATACACCAGTCTTTTCTTATTTTGCCTCTTCTCTTAGGTAAGAGAAAATTTTACAAGTGCTCAAGGATACTTTCACCAAGATTTAAAAAAAAAAAAAAAAAACTTCCATTTTCATAGTCCACAAATTGTTTCTTAGACGAACGGTAAAACTGTTTTAAAAGATTAAGAAATGGAAAACTGCATCGTATAATTAAATTTAGATTATTGTGTTTTTAGAGATATTATAATGATTGGATCATTTAATCTGTGGGCTACAGAGATACTATTGGTCAGCAGATCCCAATTAAGATCATAAAAACCTTTACACGTTTTCTGCTTCTGAATGGCTTACAGATTGTGTTGATGAGACGGATGGATGGATGCTGCACTGTTTCACATTGCCACTAGCACTTCTACTGCAGCTGGTGCTGGAAAGGAGGACTTTGAACAAAATGCTTGTCCTTCATGTTCAACACCAGTCACCTTTTGTATGGAACTTTTGCCAAGGAGAAAAGCCTGTTCAGTCGCAGACTTCTTTTATAGAGCTGCTCTATCAGTAAAAACAGACCTTTTGTTCCCAGGGCCATACGCTGCTTTAACACTTCTTTACAGTACCGGAATTCCTGGTCAGAGGGTCCCGCTTCCTCAGTTAAACACGTTGCTCTCTCTCGAAAACATACTGTACTCACTCTTCAGAGTCATATTTATTTATCTATTCATTATGTACCCTTACTTGCTTTAACGTGCACAATCTTGGTCTTGCACCATTCACTTTGGCACCATATTGCACATATTCATTTAATTCTCATTATAATTATTTGTATTTTTTTGGACCGCACAATACAAGATTAACGAAACTTGTTACCACAGTACATGTTTATCGTCTATTATGTTACTATCCCTGCTATTTGATGCTGGAATTTTACTTCGGGATCAACTAAGTATCCATCTAACTATGAGAATCAGTTCAACCGTTATTAAATTGAATTGAACTTTATAAAACTTCAATAATAATAACCTTATTAATAAAATAATCTACTGTATAATATTCTTCCTCTTCTCCTCCATCTTTTTCCTCTTACCTTTCTTTTGTTGCATCTTTCTAATACTTGTGCCCGATTCGCACACGGCACATGGTCAGGTGTGTTTCCTTATGGTAATTACATGCAAATCCTAATCCTGTGCATCTCCAAGTGGGATTCATCATTCAGCTCACCTGATAATGAGCAGATTTGGACAGTTAAGAAAATTTGACGGATAAGAAAATATTTATGTATCTTTTTTTTTTCCAGGAAGTTGAGAGAAAACAAAAGGGAAATTTAAGAGGATGTTGCTGCATGAGGCCCATTGTCTGCAAGTGAGGGTGGGAAAACTTGATTCACCCAAAGTGGTGCTAAAACTTGAATTTTACATTCCTTGTATAAAGAGATATGGAGGATAAGATATGAACATGTAGGAGAGCTTTTAAAGAGACCAAATGGGTAGGAATGTTTCCATGGCTAGCCATTTAGGCAAGAAGCTAAGGATTTCACATACTTAAAATTACAAGCCGGATAGTAAAACCGAACTTTGCGAATAAGACTTAAGGAAAAAACACAGGAATGCCTCGAAACAGATAGGAGAGGAGTGAAAGAGCATTCATTTTGGTAGGATTAACTCTACAAGCTAGAGAAAGATTCAGAATGGAGCAGCGTTCACAATCATCCTGAATCCTAGATAACAGAGGGACAAAGTTAACCTTACAGAGATTTTGGAATCTGTTGCTCGCTCAAAGTTCAATAGAAAGTGGTTCGATGGTAATAACGAGTTTGAGAGGATACTGGCTTTAGGGGAGGAATAGAATCATTTAATTCAAGCGATATTTTTTTTTTTTAATACAAAGGAATTTTTTTTTAAACAGAATTCTGATGGAAGTCACTGATGCCTACAGCCAGAGTTGCTAGCTGTATTATAATATATTTATATAATATATAATATATATATATTTATATAATATATAATATATACTATAATAACAATTTCATGTTATACAGTAATTTTGGTACCATTGTTTAACAGCATGGGTCTGATTTGAACCAGTCTAGTTATTAATTTTCTATATACTGTACTTTGACATCATGTCATAAAAAACCTGTTGATTCTGTAGGAACTGATCTCATCAAGTAGTCACAATCCCTTCTAGCTAGCTAGTGGTGCACAGTGTCGTCTATGTAGGTATAATAATTGATGTCGGAAAACAATTGTTTGAACAGTTGGAGTCTGTTGCAGTTCGCTTAAAAGACGTAGTTATACAGTATATATAATGTACGTGCACCTGTTGGGGGCGGTTGATCATAGTTTCATCTGGATTGTTTCATCCATCATGCCGTTGGGAGAATGGTTTAAAATAATCCCGGCGAGCAGATCTTGTTAGATAAATAAGGTGAAATATAAATATGTTATTCATTTCGGGGAGATCTGTAGTGTAATCTGATTCTGTTTGAAGTTGTGGAATTTGATCAGGTAAACGGTTGTGTGACAAATGGTTGAGTGAACATGCTCTCAAGTTCAGTAGTGTGTTGAGCTCATGCTTTTGCCTGTTAATGTTCTAAGGTACTGTAGACTTTATAAACACGTCAGTATTAAAGTATGCCTGAATTGATATGGGAAGTATCTCTACTGCGCTCTCAGTCACTCCCCCCCGGCCCCCAAACTGGAATAGGTGAAGATCATGAACTAAAAATACAGTCTAATACATACGTGGATTTGTATATTGTATTTAGCAACGTATTTAGCAGATAAACTCTGCATGCTGGGATATGAGAAGAAATTATTTTCCTGTTCTGTAATGTATAAGGGACAAAAGAAAGGCTTAACTTAAATGCTTCATAATTTCTCTTACATAGTTTTTTTCTCATATCTTGTGTATACAATCCTTTGCCCTCTGACATAAGCCCTTCAGCGTTTCTTCAATATGGAAGCAGATGTACCCTGAGATATATTTAACAACGGAAAAATATTGAAATGTCGTGAGATAAAATGAACAAAGTCTCCATCAGAGAGTAAAGTTTTGAATCGTCAAGGAGGATGTGTGCTGACAAGTTTCGAAATGAATGTTCGTGGTGATGAGAGAGAACTATTTATAAATCACAATGACAATCAGAAACAGATGGAAGATGTCCACCAAGAAGCCCTCAAAGTGTGATGAAGATGGGGGGGGACGAAGTGATGATGCTTTTTGATGGAATCAAAGAATCAGCTAATGTTTGAAACATAAAAATAAATAAACTTGAAAGCACTGCAGCCTGGGAGGATGGACGGTCTGGATAATAAGCTTTAAAAAAGAAAGAAAGAAAGAAAAAGACATAACACAAACAAAAATACAGGTACCTTCCCTGTAACTCCCTAAACCAAAAACAGTGAATAAATTCACTCTTCCCTAAATAAATGGCTTCCACACTCCTACTACTGGTACGGGCACAAACTTACAGTGAAATTATCTACAAAATACACACAAAGAGGCTCTCTGAAAGAGCCAAGTAACCAAAGCCAACGGGAGGCATAAAAAAAAAGCAAATACCAAAACGCCAAGAATCACAATCCAAAGAGAAGCTCTCGCCAACACAACCAAGAGCTCACCTATACGCGTCGTCGTTCCCGCGTCTCTCCGGTTTATATACGGTCGCGCTGATTGATGACGTCACTCCCAGTGCGGAAGCGACCGTGTGGAAGGTCAGGTAGACGTCGCTGTGGGGAGAGTCAGAAAACCTGGAGTGGATTCTGGAGCGGCGCGCGACCAGGACACAACAAAGCACAGCAATACAGACAAATACAAACGCATATAGCGACCAAACATCGTTCGGCTCGTAACAACGGCCAGGGGTTTGCTTCATACGAATTTTCGTATTATTATTATTTTTTAAATTCTTTTTCATTTTCATTGATTTTTTTTTTTTTTTACTCAGTAGCGAATATGATTTAAAATGTAGCGAAGTACAATACTTCAAACAAAACATACTTAAGTTAAAAGTAAACGTACACATTTAAAAAACGACTTTAAAAAGTAGCAAAAGTACACAATAAAACAACAAGGCATCCCGATGGGGGGGGGGGGGGGGGGGGGCAAATATTTACAAGACAAAAGACCCGTAACTCCATTTGGGTCTGAAGGTAATGGACTTGTGTGAGATTATCACTATAATGAGAGAGTGACATCGCTATGAAAGTCACGCTATCTATTTTCAGTCAAACTCCGTGGACACAAAAGCACCTGAGATAATGCACTGTATTTAATAGGGATATAAAACCCAATATCGTTAAAACTAAAGAATTTAACACCCCCTTTCATAAATCCTGTGCTTGTCATTGCCAGGGCCATACAGTACACTTATCTGAAGACTTTTAAAGGACGATTGTCCTTTAAATAGACAGTCATAGCTTGGGATTGCTATATTTAAAAAAATAATAATTTAAAATTAAAACTTGACTGTGTTATTGATATGAGTGTTTGCAAACACAAAAGTTAGAATATACTGAATGAAAGTATGGAAATGGAAATAAATTTTCCCGTATTTACCATAGATGTAAAGAAGCAATTATGTCATAATCAGTAAGTCAGCAAGGAATCTAGTGGCATCGATCCTGAGTAATAATGAGATGATTAACATATCTAAAATCACGGTTAATCTACCAGCATGTACAATTAAGGGGCACGGCTTTAGACAGCTAATAAAGCGGTTGCTAAATGAAGCATTTAAGTTAAGCCTTTATTTGACACATATACATTACTGCACAGAAAAACGATTTCTTCTCATATCCCAGCATGGGGGCTGAGGTTGGAGCGCAGGGTCAGCCATGATACAGCGGCCCTGGAGCGTATACGATTAAGAGCCATGCTCCAGGGCCCAACAGTGCCAGCTTGGTGGAGCTCTGGGGCTTGAACCGCCGACCTTCTGACCAAAGCCGTAACCTGCTGAGCTATCGCTTCCCTCTAAAATCTTCAGTTAGATGTGTGATTTGAACCCCTACGTTTATCTAGAGACCAGAAACCTTTTTTTCAGCAGGAAAGACCATGAGTCTGGTACATTTCTCTGTTTGGCCATTCTGAAAAAAGTAAAAAAAAAAAAAATTTTTTTCCTTGTGCATATCCCAGTTAGGAAGCTGGGGTCAGAGCACAGGGTCAGCCGTGATACAGTGCCCCTGGAGCAGACAGGGTTAAGGGGCCTCGCTCAAGGGCTCGACAGTGCCAGCTTGAGAGTTGCAGCTGGGGCTTGAACCGCTAACCTTATGATAAGCAACTCAGAGCCTTAACCGTTTGAACCATTTATTTATTTATTAACTGTTTTAGTGGGTTTGAGATTTGAAATGTCCCAGTTATTTCAGCATTATATTCATTTAAACATTGATTATTTCTCATTTTTGTATTCTCTGAAATAAACACCAATATATATATATATATACACACCATATAACCACTCACTCACTGTCTATACTGCTTTTTCTGTATTCAGGGTCACTTCAGGTGCCAATCCATCACAGGTTAATACACACACAGACAATTTGGGAACAGCAATTAACCTAATCTTCAGGTCTTTGGACTGTGGGATGAAACCAGAGTACCTAGAGGACGAGAATCGAACCTCGCCAGGAATCGAACCTGGACCCTGGAGGTGCAAGGCGAGAGTGCTAACCACTACACCACTGTGCCATAATGATCACAATAATATTAATATTAATAATAATACTCTAGTTGATCAATTCTTTTAATTTAAGATTATAAAAAAGTACTTAGCTTGTGTAATATAAAATAACTGTCAGTAGCTACATGATGCTTATGGCAAACAATACACATCTGGACATTAGATGGTTCCATGGCTTTTATTTATTATATTCAGACTTTCATTCCATATAATTAATCACATGGTATTTCTGAAATGATAAAAAAAAAGAAGATATTCTTATGAGTGTATGACATTACAGTAGTTAAGGCACTGGTATTAGTTGCTGCTTTGGCAAGCTCTTATTTAATGGTACACATTTCCATTTACATTCATTGCACTGGGCAGGCGACCTTATCCAGAGTGACTTATGGGCTTTGAAGTCTCTACCAATAAATACATCCAGATAATTTGCTGATCCTGCACTCTCACACCGGCCTCCACGCTAGGGATATGTGGAGATCATGGACCAAAAATACAATCTGTCTAAAACCTAATATGTGGATTTGTGTATTGTGCTGATTTTTCAGTAAGCGATTTGTTCTGATCTCCTAGTGATTTCTGGTGAAGTGCATTATCGGCTTTGAGTCATACTGTTGATGAGAGAGTGACATCGCAATGAAAGGCACGCTATCCATTTTAAATCGAACTCCACAGACACAATCACCTGATTATTCCAGACAGATCTACAAGGGAATTGGCAAGAATAACAAATTAGAGTGTGCTCTCGCCTGCTTCCTAGTGCAAAACCCAGCAAATCCAGGTGTTAAGAGCGAGTGATTTATTCGAGCCAGACAGAAATACGATGTAATTGAAACTGACATTTTCATTCCATGGAAAATTTGCCTTTATGACCATTAGAATCACATTGTGTGCAACTGCATAATGTTCTACAGAAAATATGAACAAACAAACAAACAAACAAACAAAAAGAAAGAAAGAAACATTTATTAGGGGATATTAGGATATATGCTAGATTCATATATTTAAAAAAGAAAATGTCTGTATCATCATGAACGTGAATGTTTTGCCAATATTGGGCAATTTATTTTCTTTTCAAAGTAGAATAAGAAATATTTAAATTCTTTGGCTTTTTACAAAAGTGTCCAAATGATCCATACAAGGTCGAATATATACATACTGTACAACAACAAACCTAGTATTTAAATATCCCTCAGAAAACTTTTACCTGTAGTGGTAAAAAAAAAAAAATAATAATAATTATTATTGGATATTTGACCAACTGTTCTAAATTGAATTTGTTGCCCCCGTTTACAGCACATGTCAAAAATTTCCAAGAGCTTCACAAAGGATCCAAACACTTAACTTTAGCCTACTCTATTCATCCCACAATCTGCTTTGATGTGTAATTGGGGTCATTGTCCTGGTTGAACACTCAATTTTGTCTGATTAGCACTATGTCATGCTAAATAATTCTATGATATGGTAAGTTTTGCTTCTGCTTGATCCATTTTGTGGCCAGTTCTTCCGGCAGCAAAGCAGAGTCAAAGCATGATGCTACCGCCACCATGCACCTACAGCTGACACAGCGTAATTGGGATTGCCCTTACTTTCGCAAACATAACCCTGGTCAAAAACATTTCTCCCAGAGGCTTTGTTTTCTTTTTGCTTGACTGTGGACAGTGACCGTGGTGTTCCAGCAGCTTCTGATTTATGGAAGGCCTGTGCCCTGGTGGCCTTCTGGGTTGTTTCTGGCCATCCGAAGCAATTTCTTCTGTGCAGAGTTTGGGTCTTCTTTCAGACACCTCCCAGTAACTTGTACTTATAAAGAATCTGGCTTTGCTTAGTTGTGGTCGAGATTAATGTATTGAGCATGACATAGACAAGGGATTATCTATTGTTTAATCATTGATCATTAGGGACTTTAACGGCCATTTGTTCTTAAACAACACCTTCCTAGTTTCGATTAGTGATCTAATTTGCCGTGCAATGTTTTTCTTATTCTTTTTGGGTGTGTGTGTTTTGTCTTTGTACTTCCGCAGAAATTGGAAAGACACAGTGACCTGGAGATTCAAGTACGCACTGGGTAAAACTTCTAGCTCATATTTTGATATTTTGTGCAGTACAATAATTTGACATTACTGATACTTTTAAACGTGCAATAAAAAAAAACTGTGTAAAAAAATGCATTTTTTATATAAAGTATGACTTGCTAATGAGTTAATTCGATTTCAGTGTCATTAGACTCACACACGACTGTGTAACACACAATGTATATTTTAAAGGTAAAATTCAGTACCAAAGAGCCTCGTTTATTTGTCTTTTTCACTGTGCTGCAAATAATTGTGACATTTCACTGACATTAAATGATGAATCTTTTTTTAGCTTTTGAAAGAGTTTTAAACTATCAGGCAACTCAACTTGTACTTGGTGCAGTATCTTCTACTGTCTATCTTCTTTAGAGAAAGATATGCCATTTCCCATGCTAAATTGCTCCTATGTATAAAATGTGTGCATGATGCATTAATGACTGCTGTGCAAACAAATACATTTATTCAGATGGAGTTCGAAGTAACCCTTTTTAAAAGCGTGCTACCTCTAATGCGCTCAACCGAAAATTCATTATATACTGTAGGAACAACATATTTATGAGCGTTCTTCATTAATGGGGAGCCACTATTAAGCTTTGCCCAGAACCTGCAGGTGTTCTCTAATAGCTTATAGAAATAATTAAGCTCTGACTAATGAGTTTTAATCAAGATGGAACATATATCAAACCCATGGGGAGGAAGTACCACCTAGAGGAAGAATCAGGGATGATGTACCATCAAAACATAAAACGCGCGGGTGCCGTGATGAGGTGGATATTATCACAGAATCGGTTTATTTAAACTTCATGAGTGCAGCCGTTATAGCGCAAGTTCGCCCGCAGCATCGACAAAACACCACAGTGACCCACGGGTAGCACTTAAATCAGTAACAAGGGCACAGTGACCCTAGGTCTGTGCTATGACTGTGTAAAACAAGATTTCCAAGGTGTGGCTGTTTATAGTGTCACACTGTGCTGTGTACTTAGTATTGTAGGCCTGTTTAACATTCACAATTGTGCACATACTGTAATAATCACACTGAGCTAGCTTTTACTGTTTTTTCTTAAATGCTTAATTTCTCAAGACATGTTTCGAATCATCCTTTTTTTTTTTTTTTTTTTTTTTTTGGCGGGGGGGGTTCCCCAATTTTCTCGCTAATTAAATCGTGTCCAATTCCTCCCCGTCACTAGAGGGCTCCAAATTAAGGCTACTACCACTCAGTCGGGAAGGCCGAAGACTATCACGTGTTTCCTCCGAACCACGCGAGTCCAGCCTACCGCCTCTTTTCGAACTGCTCGCTTACGCACCGTTGGGGGCGGCGTAACACACTCGGAGGACAGCGCAATTATTATGCATAAGATTCAATGACACTGATGATTGAAAATGTACAAAGCTGCACTTTGTCTATTACTGTATGTGGACAATTCACTGCAAACGGTTGTGCAAGGTAACAGTACACATACGTCCACTTTACTTGAGTAATTTAATTAGAGGATACTTTTTACTTTTACCTCCCTTAAACGTACTTTTACTTAACTACAGATCTGCATGATGATGTGTTAGTGGAGTGTAGTGTTTTAAGTGGAAAATATACCCTGCAGAGTATTCTGCTTTCCCTGTGAGACACAACCTAATAACACAACAGGTGTTCAACATCAGAAGAGAAGCTGGTTGCAGTAATTCTGTACTTACTACAAAAGTAAATGGAGGCCATCTACTTTTACTCGAGTAATAGTTGCTCAAGGAAATTTCTACTTTTATTGATTATATACTGTATAGTGGTTATTATAGAGGATTTGCATAAAGTTACGGTGGCATATTGGCTAGTACAGTGCTCTGACGTCTCTGGTGTTGAGGGTTCGATTCCCGTCTCGGGTCTGTGTGTGTGAAGTTTGCATGTTCTCCCCATGCTTGGTGAGTTTCTGCCAGGCACTTGATGAATGAGATTTGCTCACCTCTGATTGCAAGAGATTGGAAAGGTTTTTTTTTTTTCTCTCTCACTTTTACACTTTTTACTGAATGTACTATAATTTGTTGACTGACCATGTAACTGTGATAAAAGAAAAAAAAAAAAGAGAAATGTAAAAATAGAAAACAAGAAGCTGAACTGTACATGCAGCACAGTATAAGGAATTACAGTACCGTTATTCCTCACTTCATGACTTTCCTGTCTGCCAGATCATAGGTTAAGTTATTCACAACACAGCACATTAGAACTTTCATGGGATGTCTTATCCAGCCTCTGCAGATGTCTGCTGTGACGCCCTCACATACTGCATCCATGGCTGCCAGGTATTTTACAGAACTGGCTGATTGACTAGTTTGAGCAATTGTTGATCAAATGTTTTCTTTTGATTTTGACTACCTTGTTTGTAAACAATTGTTACAACTGACAATTGTTTATAAACATTAACAAAGACTTACCGTTCTGATGCCACTGACACAGTCATTGATGTTTGAGAGCTAAACGAATGATTTTCAGCAAGTTGCATTGTGATGCATTGTGTTGTTCTGTTCGTACTAATTGTTTTGAGAAATGCACTTACAGTTTTTCAAATGTACAGGATGTTTTTAAAAATGCTCTACAGCAACTGAGAAAAACTGCACCTACTGTACATGCAGTATAGGTGCTTTGACATTGTGTGAGCCATCTCATGTAATAATTTAAAAAAACTATTAGTTGATTACTTAAAATACAGAACCCAAATATTCTCAAAAACAAACAAACAAACAAACAAACAAACAAAAAGAATTTTACAAATAAATACATCATGCATAATTTTCAGATTGTTTTGAACAACAAATCAGTCTGGACAATTTATTAACTGTTGTTTGGTGACTTCTGAATAGGCTTTTCAGGGCAGTTTAAGGGCTCAGTTGGAGACCAAACTATTTTGGCAAATAAATTATTTTATTCTGTAATGCTGACAGAAATGCAAATGCTGCACAGTGACATTTTGGAATTAAAATAAGGAAGAAAAGGACGAACAAGAGTAAGACAACCACAAAGAGCCTTGAGACGTGTGCCTGATAAAATTCAGTACAAGCCGCAATTGCCTTGTCCACAATTCTGCTGAAGAGTGCAGTGTAATGTACAGTATGAGATTGTTTCATCTATAGTTCAGAGGAAAATTGTCGTGTGGTTTTACATTCACTATTTTTGTTTGTTTTCATTTGTTGTACTTAATTGAAACTTTAATTGTATCCTAAGACATGCAAAAGAAAAACTCTATAAAAAAAAAAATACAGGCAGCATATTAATTGTCCCACTAGCGAAAATAACACACTGGATAATTTCTACACAATTCTTAAGGATGCATATCACTCTGTACCCTTAGCAGCTTTGGGTAGTCTGGTCACTGCTTGGTTTTTATCATATTCTATCCTACAGGCAGAAGCTCAAATCTGCTACGCCTCTGGTCAAAACAGTGAAATGATGGACTAGTGAAGCAAACCAGGAGCTACAAGACTGTTTTGACTGCGCTGACTCGAGTGCTTTTGAAGCTGCAACTGACAATCTGGATGAACTGACTGACATCTTACATCCGTTTTTGTCAAAATGTGTGTGCATCTTCACAAAACCTTCCAACCAAAACCTTCTGCACATATAACAATAGCAAGCCATGGTTCATAGCCGGACTTTTTCAGGCCAAGGAAGATGCTTACAGAATACTGGACAGAGCCATTTATAAGCAGACCAGGAACTTACTGACAAAGTAGAGTGGGTAAAAGAAACTACACTGAAAAGCTGGAAAACAGGCTTCCAGCTAAATATCCTGCGCCAGTGTGGAAAGAACTGCACATACTGTACTACAGGAGACCATCTCTTCCCGCTGAGGCAAAGAAAAAGCCATGGCTGACGACTTCAATACCTTCTACTGCAGGTTTGAGAAGAGCATTTTCACTTCTCTTACCCACCACAGCCCACCGACTGCTCCTATCACACCTCTGGTAACCCTGCTAACAATGACCACCATTACTCAAGCTGCACTCACAATTTCTGAAGAGGATAGGAAAAAGCTCTTTCACAGACAGGACAGGAGACGGTGTCTTCCCTTTTATGTCTAAGCATGTGCTGAACAACTGGCTCCAATCTCTTACAGATCACTGGAGTTCTGTGAAGTCCCCTCCTGTTTCAAATACTTCACAATCACAGGTCTGAATGACTGGATCCAATATCCGTGGTCATTAAGTCATTTCAGAAACTGGTATTGGCCCACCTAAAGAATATTTTGGCTGTTGGATCTCCTGAAGTTTGCCTACTGAGCAAACAGGTCAGTGGCTGATGCAGTGAACATGGAGCTGCATTACGTACATCTTCATACACCTTGACCGCCCAAGAACATATGCACGAATTTGGTTTGATGACTTCAGTCTGGCTTTTAATATAATAATTAATACAATAACTTCTACAGTTAATAACTTGTGCACCTGCCATATGTAAGTGGATCACCAGCCTCCCAATGGGCAGGAAACAAGCAAGTGAGGCTGAGAGGAGTTACTTCTAGTATACAGATAGTCTAGCACTGGTGCTCCCCAGGGATGTGTCCTCTCCCCACTTCGATTCTCCCCTCTACAATAATGACTGCACATCCAAGGACCCGACTGTGAAACTCCTGAAAGTTGCAGATGACACTACGCTCATTGGACTCATTCAAGATGGTGATCATTTCTACAACAATCTGGATGAATTGACTGACATCTTACATCCGTTTTTGGTCAAGATGTGTGTGCATCTTCACAAAACCTTCCAACCAAAACCTTCTGCACATATAACAATAGCAAGCCATGGTTCACAGCCGGACTTTCTCAGGCCAAGGAAGATGCTTACAGAATAGTGGACAGAGCCATTGAAAAGTAGACCAGGAACTTACTGACAAAGGAGATCAGAGTGGTTAAAAGAAACTACACTGGACTCATTCAAGATGGCGATGAGTCTGTATTTTGGCAGGAGGTGAAGCGACCTTTAGGAGCATTTTAGGAGCTACCTTTTCCCAAGACCTGAAATGGGAGACCAACGTAAACCACATTCTCAAAAAAGCCCTGAAATATATGGTACTTTTTGTTCCAATTGAAGAAGTATGGTCTGCTACAGGAACTCTTGATATAGTTATAAACTGAAGTCATTGAACCTGCCCTGTGCACATCCATTACCGTCTGGTGAAGAACAAACTGCAGCAAACGATGAAAACGAAAAAAAAAAAAAAATCATTAGTGCTCCCCTCCTCCATGACGTGTACACTATAACAACCAGAAGATGAGTGAAAAAATCACTAAAGAACCCTCACACCCTGGACACAACCCTTTTCACCTCCTCCCTTCTGGCAGGCAATACAGAACCCTGTAGTGCTAAGAGTGCCAGCCACTTTTTTTTTACTCAGGCAATCACCACCATAAACAGTTGTCCTTGATTACATGCAATCTGCTGCATAAAAGCACAAACATACCTTGTACAAACTTCTGATACTCTTATTCACCTCAACAAATACTGTATTAGAAGAACAGTCAAGCATCACTTTATCCCCATATGTGACGCACATTACTGTTATTTGCATTTATGTACACTGAATTTATGTCCATTGCTGAATATCTGTTACATATTGTGTATATCTGTGCACACTCTTTATTTAATCTGTATAGTTCTTGAATGTTGTTTACTTCCTGTGCATTGTGTTTTGCCTATAAACAAATGTACATTGTGGTTATGTATGTTGATACCTTTGGGAATCACCAACAGCTGCAATAAAATTCCTTGTGTGCATCAACATACTAGCCAAATAAACCTGATTCTGATTTTGATTTACAGTATTGAGCTCATTCTCTTACTGTACTGTTCTCTGCAAATATGTTACATATTATCATAACTACTGAGCCACAATTTATATGATGCATGAAATAGTATTTCACTGTTTTATTGTATTTATTAAAATGCTTATTTTTAATTTGGAAAGCGGTTCTTTAATATAAATATCAAGGAAACATGGGGTGACGTCGTCATGTTCTACTGTAAATTATTGGGTGTAGCACAAAACATATTTCAGGATTCATGAGTGACTGAAATAATGTTTTGGGTGGCACGGTGGCTTAGTGATAAGCACAGTCGCCTTGCACCTCCAGGTTCCAGGTTTGATTCCCGCCTCGGGTCTGTGTGCAAGGAGTTTACATGTTCTCCCCATGGGTTCTTGATGGGTTTCCTCCAGGTACTCCGGTTTCCTCACAGAATCTAAACACATGCAAATTAAGCTCTGCAAATTGGTGTTCCCAAATTGCCCACAGTCTGTGAATGAGCGTGTGACTGGGTGTGTGTTTCAGGATGTACCTCTCCTCATGCCTTAAGCCTCCTCGGAGAGGATCCAGGCCCCCGGCGACCCTGTATATAGGGTAAAGTGGTGTACCATAGCAAATGATTGAGTGAAATCGATTTTAAATTAGATTTTGACAAGATCACTAAAATCTGTGATGAGCGTGGCGTACACAGTGACTGTGGGACTTATTTTGGTGCCACTGACTAACAGGGTGACAAGATATCGGCTTTTGCAAAAATAACTAATTGCTTTGGTGAGACAACTTCACTTTGCGGGAAAAGCTAAACACTCTGGGGCAACACAAAGTTTTGAGTTAGGGAAAATGAAAATCTGCCTTGATAAATGAGTCAAAGCAATTGAGAAAAACAAAACGTTGTAATTAGTAAGCACAATGCATAAATAACATCTTATGTTATCTTATCTATAATATCTTGAAATAAGAATACAACAAACCAAATTTTACATTATTAAGCTTATTTCTAGACACATTTTTACAATTTATTGAGGGAAAATATTTAGATTTATTGCCAGATAACAGTCTAGCTGTTTTTAGAAAGTTAGTTCTTCAAAGAAGCTAAATTACTGTATCTGCTACCAGAACAAGATATTCCTACTTAAAATTTCACTAAAAGTTGATTGGACATAGTCTCATATAATGTCGTATATTATTTTATATTACATTTATTTTATTACCGTACATTATATTTGATTGTTTGTAGTCTGTAGTGACATTTTAGACAAATCTGTCTAGATTCAAGAATATTTTACTTCCCAAGATGGCATTTCTTTTCAGTGCAGATGCTTTTTATTAATCATACAAATGCACAGGGATTTGACTGGAATTTACGGTACATATATGCTTTGAGTGGAGTGATTCTGGAATTGGTTTGGTTTGGCATAAACTATGACGAATTGAAGGTACCATCTGTTTACCTGTTACCCATGAATCTTAGAAAAAATCATGAATTCCAGTTCATAAAAGTTTAAGATGGATCGAAAGATATTTGCATGGATACATTTATTTGAAAAGTTATGGATGGATAGATTTATGGATGCATGAAAAAAATTATGAACGGATGGATAAGGGAATAAATTGATATAAAAAGGAAAAGATGGATGGATGGATATTTGAATGGATATTTGAATGGATATTTGAATAAATACCTGAAAAGGTAGAGGTATGGATGAATAGATGGATGGATGTGTTAAAATATGGGTGGATGGGAAGAAAAGACTGGAGTATACAGGGATAGATAGATGGATGGGTTGGTGAAAGGATGAAGTGATACATGGATGAATGATGGCATGGATGAATAGGTAGATGTATGGATAGTTAGCTGAATGGATGGATGATGGATGGATAGATGGATGGATGCATCTACTGTATATCAATAGATGAATGATTGATAGTTGGATATATGTACAGATGGATGTTTTATGGATGGATAGACATAGGTATGAGGAGATACTATATCAATGATTTTAAATCAGTAAGTTACCAGTTACCATCGCCAAACGAAGCAAATACAAATAAATAAATAAATAAATAAATAAATAAATAAACTTGACCTTTTCCATATCACACAAAAGCTAGCAATCTCGGAGCAGTATAAATTTGGGATGGGGAGTTTGTGTAACCAGCTATACTGTACATTGACAGTCAGCTGTTTTTCACCCCAAACAATTGTCTTATTTATAATGCTTAAAAAGCACTCATAAGAGCTGTGCCTGTGACATTCTTTTACTGAAAATAACCTAGACCTAAAAGGAACAAGCCCAGATCTTGATCACTCTAATGGGGCACTTATAGCTGAAACACACTTCTCTTACAATTGATAATAGCATCGTCTTGTCTTTTACCAGGTTTACCCTCCAAGTTCACCTGCCTTTAATAAAGCAGCAATTTGGAGTCCCATTAGGATCCGAATACCAGTTTGTAAGTGCTTAAATACAAAGCATGTCTTTGCTGAAATTCTTTAAGGCTCTTACCAGTAATCAGGAAAAAAGGTGTAAAAATCATCTCAGGATAAAAAAACAGCAAGCTTTTATTGTATTGTCAAATGACATATTGCCCTAAAAGACCACTGTTCATTAAAGTTCAGATTTGAAGACTAAAATACAAAAAACACAAATTAGACTTTCAATCTGGCTCAGATTTAACAAGCTGCTGCAATAAGCTGTGTGGTAACAAGCTCACAAACTAGTACCTTCATTCATGTAATAGGCAGACAATACTCCCCAAACTACCATCCATCCATCCATCCATCCATCCATCCATAGTCCATCTAGGAACCTCTGCAGTCCAACTTGGAACCGTGGAGACCAGTGTTGATGACCATTGATGACCATATTAGCATTTTACGACCATGGTAGGCCAATTTTGGAATGCTATTTAGCATAAGCTACATGTCTTTGGACTTTGGGAGGAAACCGGTGTACCCAGAGGAACCCCACCTAGCGCCCATGCAAACACCATGCACACAGACCCTGAGGCGGGAATCAAACTTGGGCACTGGAGGTTTCAAGGCGACAGTGCTAACCAATAAGCAATCGTCCCGCCAAATTACTCTCATAAAAATCTAATGTAATGTTAATAAACATATAACTCAATAGGCATATCAAGGTGGTGAAGAGATTATCATTGCCATTCCACACCTCCAGGGTTTCCAGTTCACCCCTGAGCGTGGTTCTGTGCAAAGTTTCTGTAGGCATTCTCTGGTCACCCCCCTCCACCGACAAAAAAAATGGCAGTAAGTGGATTGGCTAAGACAAATCGCCCCTGTTTGTTACATTTACTTTACGCTACTCTTTCTCCGCTACATTCGGCTACACTCTGCTTGTTACTTTTCTAACCGTTTATTCGACACTTTAGGTAAAGTGCAGATTAATTTGTTTTATTTTCATTTTATAGATTGTATAATTTTTTTTTATGTATTTATTTTTTGGGGCTGTGGAACGAATAATTTTCATTATTTCTTATGGGAAATTATGATTTGGTTTATGAGTGTTTTGGAACACGAGCCTACGTCCGGAACGAATTATGCTTGTAATCCAAGGTTCCACTGTAATTTTCTTACGTTTGTTCTGCTGGACAGTTTTATGAGTTTATGGTAAAGCAAGACCTCTTGTACACATGTTCTAATGTTATTTTCTATCTTCTGAGCCCTTTTCAGGGCAACTGAATACACAGAAAACTGTATCGTACATAGGAAATAGTCTACACTGTTCAAAAATACATACAGTATGTCACCTACAGTAAGTATTTATTTCAAAAGCGTTATGTTGTAAAAACAAACAAACAAACAAACAAACAAACAAACAAACAAAAAAAAAGGCGGAGATTAGGAAATTTGTGGTTCTTGTTGCTTAATTTGTTATTTTGTAAAGATATTTAGTTTTATTCATTTAATTGATTTATTTCATTTATTTTATTATTTGGAAATGTCATTTTGCTCTAAAAAAATTAATCGGACATTATATTACGATGAAACAGTTACTCAGTACTTGGGTAGTCTTTTCACCAAATACTTTTTACTTCTACTCGAGAAATATTAGTGTAAAGTATAGCTACTCTTACTTGAGTACAAATTTTGCCTACTCCACCCACCTCTGGTAGATTTTTTTTTTTTTTTGCTTTATCATTTCATGAACCTATGTGCATCAATGAGCTCGTAAAAAAAAAAAAATTCTAACAGTTTATAAACAACAGTTAACCTTGGATGAGGTAAGATTATACTCACTTTAGGGTTGGTAATGCTGGGACTAAAGGTGGTCATTGAAGGTGACCTTCAATAAGCACCTAAAACCCTGAATCGAATGGATTAGTTAAGTAATCTTTGGTGCAAACCTTACTCATAATACATGTATATTGTTCAGCATGTAGCGATCTACTGTTTAGAAGATATTTGTGTAAACATACAGTACATGTATGTAATGTGATATGTAATATGTAATGATCGTACCATCCCCAAATCCCTCAGTCAAGCTGATTACAATCATTCTAATGGATCTGTGACAACGTTTCATATTTACATATCTAAATATGGTTGTTATTGCTGTTGTTATCGTTCAGAAATTTTGTTGTTTAAAACTGTGGGTGAGCAGGAGTCAAATAAGCTGTCGAATAAATTCTCATTCTCATCCAACATTGTGATTCAGGAACGTGAATCCTTTGACATGCCCCCGATGTGGATATTAATATTAAATAAATGCACAGTACCCTAAGGTTCTCCTGCCCTGACAAGCATGTTGATGAAACCTTCCCTTAGGGCCACTTCAATTTAAAAAAAAAAAAAAAAAAAAAAAAGCTCTATTAGTTATTCCACTTTCTAATAATGGCTTAATTGTGCAGCCATTTCGATCATCCAAAAACCTAACCAGACGACGCTTTTAAAGTAATTTTGAATCTCCATAAAGTCATTATGCAGAATTTTAGCCCTTGAGATACTCAATTACAGTAACAAGCTCTGGAATATGATGTGTTCGGTTAGATTTTAATTATTTATTTTTTTATCTGTCGCTCTCATATAGTGGGATATCTTGGCATAAAGGTACTGATTACCAGAAAATCAGAAAATCTCTCTCTCTCTCTCTCTCTCTCTCACACACACACACACACACACACACACACACACACACACACACACACACACACACACACACACACACACACACACACACACACACACACACACACACACACACACACACACACACACACACACACACACGTAAATCCTCTATGCAGAGATTACTCCAGTGGATGACTTGCTCTCACTGCAGCTTTTGACAGTTGCATTTTTATGGCAAATTATTAAAAATGGTTTATTGTACCAGCTGTGGTTTGCCAGCTGTGGAATTGAAATATTCCCACTAGTGAAAAAGTTTTTTGCATTCATTTGTGATGAAAAAAAAAAAAAAGTTTGTAAGATTGTAAGTGCTTTATAAGTGCTTTTCTTTTACAGTATACGTATTTTTCCTATGCATGTATATTGTATATACAGTATATTCATCCATCTAGGAACCACTATCGTTCAACTAGGTACTGTGGAGGCCAGCAGTGACCATTGTATTTTTATGAGTGTGGCATTCACACACGCTTTCACACACTACGAGCAATTTGTGAACACCAATTAGTCTAATCTGCATGTTTTTGGATTGTGGGAGGAAACCGGAGAACTCAGAAGAAACCCACCAAACACGGGGAGAACATGTAATCTCCATGCACACAGACCCTGATGTGGGAATAGAACCTGGAACCTGGAGGCTCAAGGCGACAGTGCTAACCACTATCCACCATTTCTGCCTTTTATGTCTAATGTAGTGTGATGTGTAATCCAACTGTGTGTATGAGAGATGAATAAAAGTTGAAATATGAATTTGAGTTGTATTATACTGTCATGTACCAGTTACACTTTTTAAATTTTTAAATTTTTTAATTTTTGGACAATTCTGTGTTGAGTCACTGATTGATTCTAACATGTTGCTTCTGTTCTAATGAGGTTTAATGAATGAAGTCTGCTTTCTATTTTTATTACAGCAGGTGTCTGCTGCTTAAAGTTCTGTTTAAAATTCTGCCAATGCCAGTCTCTCTCTCTCTCCATCTCTCTCTCTCTCACACACGCACACGCACACACACACACACACACACACAAACAAACCTACACACACACACAAAACTACACACACACACACACACACACACACACACACACACACACACACACACACACACACACACACACACACACACACACACACACACACACACACACACAACACACACACACTGCTGGCAACTTCATTTTGTAGACATCCCCTCAGGACTGGCCAAATGCATGTTATCTCTTCTGGCTTGTTCAAAAGAACAGCATGAACAAATTTCAAAAGTAATCTTCGGTCCATTCCAAGGACTGGACTGTTCCGAACATCTCACTCCCCATCCTCTACTTTGGAATCGTATCTATTGAGAGATGGTCTGCACTAGTCCTCTATCTGTAATTCTACATTTGAAATCTCGCCATTCAAACTGCATCCTAATTCCGCTCCTATTCTGCTATCTTATCATTTGAATGAACTGTATAATACGTACGTTTACCTGAATTCACTTTGAAAATGGAAGTGACCAAATCCAGAAGACTACTGGAGACGTCTCAGAGAGAGATAAGTGCCAGGAAGTGGAAATAGCCTTAAAATTGGAGATCTTGGTTTTCACTGGAGGACACGTTCATGTTTTTCGAATTATGAGGTCATACAGACCCGTGTTCTATAGGAACAATGTGTTCAACAATGAAAGGCAAAATTGGTAAGAGAGGCTGGTTAATATGAAAAAAAAAAACCTTATTTATTTATTTATTTATTTATTTATTTATATATATATATATATATTCTATTTTTTCTATTCCTTTAGCAAGTTAACACAGTCTCAGAGATCACCAGATAATGCTTTTTACAGTTATTAAACTCGATTAGTTTTAATTCCAATTGAATACGCATTCCTATGCGTATTCAATTGGAATTAGAGAACACAAAGCTGAGCAACAAACTAGAGGGAGGGGTATCTTTTGTATTACATCACAATAGGGGGGAAACTATAATTGGCTATAATTCGGAGAAGACAAAAATGGAAAAAGGAATAAAAGATGGGAAAGTTTTTTTTTCTCATTATTTTAGTTATACATGCACACATGCACACGCACACACGCACACACACACACACACTGGAGACCAAAAATGACTAAAAAGTGAATTTTGCATAATACATGCCCGTTAAGGGAAATACATTTTTAAAAAACAGTGTTGATCCATGGCTGCGTTCCTGAATAGGAGAATTTATTTGATGTAAGTCGTCAAAGCCCTGAGGCCAACTTTGACCATCTAAATGATTAGCATTTTGCACTTAGTTTGCATTATTTACTGTTGATAAGATTTTATATTATTTGATAAATAGCAGCTGACCTACATTATACTGTAGGTTATTTGGTTTTGTAACCACATGAAAAATAACTCAACTCGTATAAATCATCTTCGTGTGCTTATCAAATTCAGAGATTAGCCGTACCATTATGACCTCCATGTTTTTCCAAGCTGAAGCTCTAGAGCACACTCGGACATGACTGATAAGTATGACAAATTGTAATATAACTGATGTGTTCCTGGCTTCCTATTGCTACTTTTAAAGCCAATCAGGGACTTGGAAAACAGCCTTGTAGTCCTGATACACCCCCCCAGTCTGCTGTGTAGAACATTATCAGTTGTCATGGGTCGTGTCGCCGGTGAAATTCTCACTGTCTCCCTTTACACGTGGGAAAGATGGCTTCATTCAAGCAAAGCAGGAAGACTCATCATGTTGACAGTTCCAGTTAACTTAAGTACTACTCTCCGAGGAACGCATACAGAAGGGCAAAATGAAACAACACATCTGTTGGTCCATCTAGCCATAACAGGAATCCAGCAAAGTACAAAATTAGATTGGTCTACTCCTGTAATGCATATAGAGAGCCAATTTAGCACTAAATTTGTGCAATTATCTTGCTTAAGTAATCAATGCCTCGCTTCTCTGTAAAAAGAAGTACTAATTGAGGCCAGTTATCTTGCCACTGTAAGTTTGTGTGAGTTATGTGAAAGCTACAGTAGAGCGACTCTATGAATGCATGGTGAGAGGCGTCCAGATTATCATCCTCCTATCTGCCATGATTACAAATGAAATAGTGTTGGCCTGGCCAATGCAAAGACGGTGCACCCCTTCAAATCTACAAAGCAAATGAATGCAAATGTGCGATCCTTTATAGACAGAGAGAGGAACCTCTCAAGCGGTCATATTATAATGAAATAATGTGAAGAAACGGAAGACACTCATGGTGTAAGTTTTATGTGCATGTCTGATGCTTGTCCAAATGGACATATTGTCCCCCAAACAAAATACCACTGATGTATCCATTCATAATCTGGACAAACATGGGGACGGTTCGATTTATGTGTATGTCTAATGCTTGACCAAATGGACATATTGTCCCCCAAACAAAATACCACTGATGTATCCATTCATAATCTGGACAAACATGGGGACGGTTCGATTTATGTGTATGTCTAATGCTTGACCAAATGGACATATTGTCCCCCAAACAAAATACCACTGATGGATCCATTCATAATCTGGACAAACATGGGGACAGTTTGACGGTTTGATTTATGTGTATGTATGATGCTTGTCCAAATGGACATATTGTCCCCCAAACAAACTACCACTGATGTATCCATCCAGAATCTGGACAAACATGGGGACGGTTTTACAGCAAAATACCATAAATGCCATTTTTTAAAAACTCATTTTGCCAAATAATTTCTCTGGCACACAAGACTGTCTGTAACAAAATGTTTAATTGAAAATCTTCTACATATCTTTCTTTAAACGCTTTGAACTTTTAGGCAAACCGTGACTTGGCGCGGCTGTATTTTAGAGCAAACGTCAATGTGTCATGAAAAAGCCAACTGCATTACTTTTTTTGTACCAATTTCTAGAGATTTATGATTCAATTCAATTCTATTTTATTTGTATAGCGGTTTTAGCTATTTTTATTGTCGCAAAGCACAATCAAAAGAAAATTATGGAAATTTGTATGGCGTGAGAAAATGTAAAATGATCAGATTGTCCATAATGAGCAAGCAGAGGGTGACAGTGGCAAGGAAAAACTCCCTGAGATGGCAATAGGAAGAAACCTTGAGAGGAACCAGACTCAACAGGTCATTTGGATGATAACGGATAGCAGGTATTGATCTGCATCATACTGTGTGTTATGAGGCTGGAAGTTCAATATAACAGTTGATGTCTTTCAGTTAATATGGAATCCAGTTTTGTTATTAGATGCTCAGGAACAAAACTGTGGTAAATTCAGTCCTGAACTATTGATGGACTGCAGTCACAAGACCTCAGAGAACAACTGTCTACATGAGCCGAGGCCAGGACCGTCTTCATGGTAAAATGGAAACGTCCCAAGTCACCACATACTGCACATCCCAAGCAGACAACACAGGGCTTCCAAGCGACGACATCTTCAATCAGAAGAGAAAGTCATGATCAGTAAAGCCAAACAGCCAAATCTGCTGCATGAAACAACTGTTCCCAGCGGCAATCCTGTACAGTCGTGGCCAAAAGTTTTGAGAATGACACAAATATTAGTTTTTACTAGTTTGCTGCTAAACTGCTTTTAGATCTTTGTTTCAATTGTTTCTGTGATGTACTGAAATATAATTACAAGCACTTCATACGTTTCAAAGGCTTTTATCGACAATTACGTGACATTTATGCAAAGAGTCAGTATTTGCAGTGTTGGCGCTTCTTTTTCAGGACCTCTGCAATTCGACTGGGCTGCTCTCAATCAACTTCTGGGCCAAATCCTGACTGATAGCAACCCATTCTTTCATAATCACTTCTTGGAGTTTGTCAGAATTAGTGGGTTTTGTTTCTTCATCCGCCTCTTGAGGATTGACCACAAGTTCTCAATGGGATTAAGATCTGGGGAGTTTCCAGGCCATGGACCCAAAATTTCAACGTTTTGGTCCCCGAGCCACTTAGTTATCACTTTTGGCTTATGGCACGGTGCTCCCTCATGCTGGAAAATGCATTGTTCTTCACCAAACTGTTGTTGGATTGTTGGAGGGTGTTTTGGTACCATTCTTTATTCATGGCTGTGTTTTTGGGCAAAATTGTGAGTGAGCCCACTCCCTTGGATGAGAAGCAACCCCACACATGAATGGTCTCAGGATGCTTTACTGTTGGCATGACACAGGACTGATGGTAGCGCTCACCTTTTCTTCTCCGGACAAGCCTTTTTCCAGATGCCCCAAACAATCGGAAAGAGGCTTCATCCGAGAATATGACTTTGCCCCAGTCCTCAGCAGTCCATTCGCCATACTTTTTGCAGCAGATCAATCTGTCCCTGATGTTTTTTTTGGAGAGAAGTGGCTTCTTTGCTGCCCTTCTTGACACCAGGCCATCTTCCAAAAGTCTTCGCCTCTGCTGCCATTCCTGAGCAAGCTCTGCACTGGTGGCACTCCGATCCCGCAGCTGAATCCTCTTTAGGAGACGATCCTGGCGCTTGCTGGACTTTCTTGGATGCCCTGAAGCCTTCTTAACAAGAATTGAACCTCTTTCCTTGAAGTTCTTGATGAGCCTATAAATTGGTGATTTGGTGATTACAATCTTAGTAGCCACAATATTCTTGCCTGTGAAGCCATTTTTATGCAGCGCAATGATGGCTGCATGCGTTTCTTTGCAGGTCACCATGGTTAACAATGAAAGAACAATGATTTCAAGCATCACCCTCCTTTTAACATGTCAAGTCTGCCATTCTAACCCAATCAGCCTGACATAATGATCTCCAGCCTTGTGCTCCTCAACATTCTCACCTGAGTTAACAAGACGATTACTGAAATGATCTCAGCAGGTCCTTTAATGACAGCAATGAAATGCAGTGGAAATTTTTTTTCAGGATTAAGTTAATTTTCATGGCAAAGAAGGACTATGCAATTCATCTGATCACTCTTCATAACATTCTGGAGTATATGCAAATTGCTATTATAAAAACTAAAGCAGCAACATTTCCATTTTCCAATATTTATGTAATTCTCAAAACTTTTAGCCACGACTGTACATCTAGGGGAGCCCATGGTGGGTTTCCTCCCACAGTCCAAAGACATGCAGATTAGGTTAACTGGCATCCATAATTTGCATAATTGCATAATTCATAATTCAAACTGTGTGTGTGTGTGTGTGTGTGTGCCCTGTAATGAATTGGCACCCCGTCCAGGGTGTTCCGCCTCCTTTTACCCAAAGCCTCATGGGATGAATGAGAGTTTGGTCACACCTTTTAACTCCATGGTCGTTCCTGATTTTTATTTCTACAGTGTAAAACAGTACTGAAGTCGTCCAAGATATGCAATAATCTCCTTTGAACAGCTGATATTAAGATGTATCTGCTACTTATGATCTGTAAAACCTTCCTAACGGCTCTAATTTGAAGTGCGGTTTGTTAATTGGTGATTTCTGAGGCTGGTAACCCTAAATGAGCTTCTCCTTTTCAGCAGAGGAAACGTTTTGGTCTTGCTTTCATAGGAAGGTCTTCATGAGAGGCAGTTTCATCATGGTGTTTGATGAGTTTTGCAAATGCAATTGCCACAATACTGTTCATGCAAGAACTGATCCAGATGACCTTGAGCTGACCATCACGTCTTAGCAGTTCAATTCAATAACAATTGAATTAGAAGATGTGTCCAAACGTTTGACTGGTGTGTGTGTGTGTATCTTGGTATGCCTTTATTAAATTTGCCAACTAAACGTAATATTTTTTCAGCATTGTTTGCATGATAGACTGCAACAAAGACTACATTCATTTTCAGTGTGAAAAAAGCAGGGACCTTATAGAGAGCCAGGACATTGTAGCACCTGCAGCGAGTTAGCACCCACCCACACACACCTGTTACAAGTTTTTATCCGTGTCTAATTTAAAAAGAAAAAAAAAAAGTGTTATTAAAAAGTGTCATTAAATGTTTATCATCTGGTAAATATATCACTCCCTTCTGATTGTTATTTATTTTCATTATCCTCCTTCATCATTATTATTATTTTTGATTTCAGTGCCCGATGGATTTCCAACACCATGCTTGTTATTTAAAAAAAAAAAACAAAGCCATGTGGGATACTGTAGTGTACATACAGTACTGTAGTGTATCTACTCTGGTAAATCGATCTTTTAGTGTAACCTTCTGGTTAGCATTGTCGCCTTGTACCTCCAGGGTCCGGGTTCGATCCCCGGCCAATTTTTTGACATTTATGCCATTTATAAAAAATTAAAAAACTATAGTGTGTTGCATTTATGAAATCAATGAACTGCTACAGAGAAACGAAATTTTATTTCTGCATGCAACAAAAACTCTTTGAACGCTGGATTGAAGGTTACTTTCAAACAACATATTCAATGTCTATTTGAATCCTCCTCGTATTCATGAGATACAAAACGAACTTCAATTTTCCACCTGCGGAAAACCAAAAAATGCCGTCTGTGCCTGTGTGACATCATCCTTTCATCGTGTGTACTGGAGCGTGCAGTCGGCCGTCAACCTGGATAAAAAATGACTATTTATATGCGTGATGACGCATATTTTGAGCGACAAAATTTTTTTACGTTATATAAATAAATATATAAATGTTACAAGATCATCATAATCTTCAAATTATATTAAATAACTAATCAACTAAAATCCAATTCATTTAAAAGAAAGACTCATTATTTATTTTCTAAATCCACAGAGGGATAAAAGAGCCACGTGTGGCTCCGGAGGTGCAGGTTGCCGACCCCTTGTACAGTACAGACGATGAACGAGTGACTGAGTGAGTGAGTGCAACCTTCTGATTTCCTTCCACATCATTATTTCTCCTTTTTCCTCTCGCTCTCGTATACTGCATCACTTTTACTGGTTTTGCTGCATTTCAAGATTCATGAGGCACTTATGATAATAGTCTCATGAGGCTGTTGTTATAATTTATTAAAACTCAACCAACATCTTATCGATCCCAAATTGCAATGCTTCACTGACCACAAACACACCTGCAGGCTGATTTCACTATTGTGACAAAATCAATTGAGTGCTGGATGGTGGAATTATAGTGTTCTGCAAAATCACACAACAATTCACACCGATATAAACAAAACAACTGCGACCGAATATTTTGGCATTCCTGCTTTTTAACACCCCTGTGACAGAAAAAAAAAAAACATTAAATAATGCATGAAATATGCTTTAACAGTTTGCCAACATTTTCCTACATAAAAAAATGGAAATATGCAAATATTGTTGAATATATACAGTAAACTGACCTAAAGGAAAGATTTTTCATTTTAAATCCCAAATTAAAAGTGGTCTGTCCTCCACTATTTAGTCCCATCACGCTAATCGCTGCTGTGTCCAGAAACACTTGGATGAGTCAATTGCTGTCGCTCCACAGTAATAAAAGCACCAGAGGAAGTGCTGTGTGTACCCACAGTCCAATACTTACTTAATATCACAGTAATAGCATTTGACATGGATCCATAAATCCAGGCGTTAGGTAGAGAGTGACTGTGTCTTACCCTCATCAAATATTTGCACCTAAAACCTCCAAACAATGACGGATGAATGTGTCTGGCAGGAGAATTTAATGCCACAGGTGTCCAAAAATAGATAATCATCACATTTTTCACAGTGCGATCGCGTCTGCAGCAGTCCACTCGTCAGCTACGTTTAAAATATCTTGACGCCCGAGGTTAATTAGTTTTCCTGGCCTTTGAAGAGCTCTGATCGACATGCACATAATTGTTTTTGTTTTTTTTCTCCCGTTAAGTGAGAAGTGCAATGGATTTAATCAAGGCACTAAACAGCTGCGGCAGTTAAAGGCAACCTCTCACTGCTGTTGATTTATTTTCTCTCCCGAGGGTCAGCTGTCCACTGTACCCCATCAAAGGAAGGACTAATTGTATTTTTTCAGTAATTGGTTTTTCTCACTAATAATCAATTAGAGCATTGGGCCGTGAGCTGAAGTTGGCTTACACGGCTCTGTGGGTGCCGAGGGCCGTAAGTATCTGTGTTTAGCTGGCTTTGCACGATAATGGTGCATTTAGGATGTTTTTACAGTTAGGTTTTTTTTTTTCCCCCTCTTCTGGACCTGAAAGAAGGTGACTCTGAATGACATCAACAACATAAGGATGTGTCTAAACTTTTGCACACATTGCAAATGACAAGCAGAATTAAACAATGAATTGCACAGAAAGGTTCTGTGTTATAAATATACAATGACAATCTCCTACAAATTAACATAGGATCAAGTCAAACTCAAGTATTTACGCCTATTTAAGTGCAAAAAGTTCCTTTGCTTCACTGGGTTTAAATTTTTTTTATACATTTATACATTTATACAGGGTACATAGGGGAATATACATACATAGGGAATTAACATATACTTTTAAAACAAAACAATTTTATTTAATTCTAATGCTCATAAATAATATTTTCAATACGATTTCCATCGTTTTCAATGCATCATTTGATGCGCCTTGCAAAATTAAGATGAACTCGATTGAATAGGTCTGCATTGCCTTGAGACCAGTATCGAAGATTCTGTCTGTTGACTTCACCATTTACATAAAACATACGTTCATCACTGAACAACAATCATGACTTTATTTACTGTTAAGCCACCACATCTGCCCCACCCCCCCTCGGAAAAATAAGTAATAAATAAAATAATGAAATTTCCAATGTACCCAGACTTTGTGGACACCCTGTAGATGTGCAAGCGAGTTCGCAAGGAATTCAATTGCATCGCCATAAAAGCGTTTTTAAAAATTTACAGGAATGAACAAAAAAAAATTTTACGTTACCGTGACGTGAAGGTGGGAGATCGCGTTTATCAAGTAGATTTGAATTGCACACTCATAAGCGGATATTTAAAAAATGTGCAGCGCCATCTGTTGAATTTTAAGATGAGCCAATGTATAGGTTAATTAATAAATTTATTTTTATACGATATAAGGCCGTTTTCTATTTAAAGTTCAAAGTAGCGTATCTTCTCTACCCGTGGGCCGCTTGAGATGAAACAAAGCCTACAGTATATGTTAAACCTCTCAGCCAAATAGCCCTGTGAAAACCACATTAAAATTCGTTGAGGGGCCTCCGAGAGGCGCAGTGTTAAAGTGCTCGCCCTATCATCTGGAGATCGCGAGTTCGAATCCCGGGTGGTGCTGTAACCTCTCGCAGCCGGAGGTCCAGAGAGAGCTGATTGGCCGTGCTCTCTCAGAGGGGAGGGATGAGAGGTACTTAGTGCTCCCACATTAATCACGGCTCTACAGCCAGTCAGGGGCGTCTGTGAGCTCGCGCGAGCGGAAGGAGCGGATAGCGCTGCCCTCCGAGTGTGTTACGCCGCCCCCAACGGTGCGTGAGCGAGCGGTTCGAAAAGATACTGGCGTCATGTGGTTCGGTGGAAACTCGTGATAGTCTTCAGCCCTCCCGGCTGAGTGGTAGTAGCCTTAATTTGGAGCCCCCTAGTGATGGGGAGGAATTGGCTGATGCAAATTAATGCAAATTAATAAGCGAGTTACCACTGTACTTTTCTTTTTGCATAAAAAAATTTCATGGTGCAATCAAACTACTTGTTTCAGTGTTAATAACAACATGAATTACATTATTAACATTACTAACAGCCATAATATTAACACCACACAATATTAATACATTAACATTGGAAATGAGCTGTATGAATATACTGTAACAGTGAACTGGTGACAGGATCATGGCCTCAACCATAACCACAGTGACCAATGACTGGCCTATCCGGTTTGATCCCATAGAAAAGCCAAGACAGAAAAATTTGCTGAAAAAGTAAATGGTGGCCACGATAGAAGAGCATCAAATCGCCCAGTGCCCCACCGCATGGTGATGCACGGGGAACACCGGACAAAGCGTTCAAGGCCACTGACCCGCTTGCTGGGGGCACAAGAACCTACACTATGTGGGTTTTATGTGGTAATGTTTTACTGCATTGGCTGATCAATGTAGAACAAAGATGACAAAGAAGGTCAAAAAGTAAAAAAAAAAAAAAATGATATATGTAAAACAGACACTGATCTGTCTATACTGATTAGGTCAGTCAGTTCTTTTTTGTTTCATATTTTAAAAAAAAATGTTTTATATGTCATGGAAAATTTAAGACTTACTCCATTCAGGACCTTTCTCCATTTTGATGATGATGCAGTCAAAGCGGCAGTTGCAGTGTGGAGCTTCTGACAGTTTGACAGCAAAAGAAAGAATCAAATTGGGAGGAAATCACTCTTAGCTCCACTACACCAGCACAGATTTTTCGACTTCGTGCTGAGAGACTGCATGTGTTAAACTGCCAGTTGAAGTCAAAATAAAACAATATTTCCAAACCATTTTAAATCTATGGAAGTCTGAGTATAACTTTACTACAGACAGGTGTTTATATGCCTCTGAACAGATACCAGATCGTTTTGTCTTGCCATTGGGATTCTGTTCGTGCATTGTGTGAGACGTGTACTTTGTTGAATTTTAAACTTTGCTTGGTTTCTTTGACATTGCTCTCTGCCACGCTTATATTATCCCTTTTTTTTTTTTTCTCTGCTACTGTATATCAGTTCTGATGTCTAAGTGCACTAGCAGTGGATCCTGGGCCATGACTTTTTATGATTTGTTCAATAAACAGCTTGCTACTGTATTGTGTCCCATCAATGGATATCCTGTTTGTTGTGTACTCTGTTCACACATTTGAAATATTCCTCTCTGCCAAGGCACTCTTCGCTCTATCTTGTTGGGTAACACTTAGCAGTAAAGTAGTTTATTCAAGGTTAAGGTGTTATCTTCAACACAATTAAAAAAAAAAACACTGTTTCAATAGTCTGCTCCACTTCTATTTTTCATCAGCTGTTAGACCTGTAGAAACTTCAAAGATTATATTGTGCAGTTAAAACATGAGTTTATGGCCCATTGGCATTTCACAAGTGCTGTATATAAGTTAGTGCCCCCTCTTTTGATTCTATGTTTTCTTTTAGTGTCTTTTAACATAATTAAAATCATCTCATGGTAGCGGTTCTTGTTATCACATAAACACAACCTTAGACAAACAACAGCATATATATATATATATTTTTGGTTTTATTTTTATTAAATAAATAATGGTGCAGTGAAAAAAAAAAAACTAAAAAATACTACGTACCCCCTTACTGCGTCCACAGGATTTAAGAAGGTAAGTTGCAGCCAGGTGCTAAAAGTAATCAGCCCTTGGTTAATTGATCATCAGCAGGTGTGCAGACCTCCATAAAAGCAGAAGGTTTTGGCGGTTTGCTGGTCTGGAGCAATCAGGTGTGTGTTAACACGGTGCCAAGAGGGAAAGACATAATCAGTGCTCTTAGAGAAGCAATTGCTGCTGCACATCAATCTGGAAGGGGTTATAAACCCATTTCCGAACAATTAGGAGTGCAGCGTTCTAGTTGGAAATGTTCAAGACAATTGCCAATCTTCCCAGGAGTGGACGTCTGTGCAAGCTCACCCACACGTCAGACTGTGCAATGCTCCAAGAGATACAAATAGGCCAGAAAATAGACCATTTCAGAAACCCCAGGCCTCACTGAGCATGTTAAACACTCCCTGATGGCACAATTAGAAGAAGACTGAGCAAGTACGGTTTGGAAGGGTTGCCGGGAGAAAGCCTTTTCTTCGCACGACTGAAATTTGCAAAACTACTATCTGAACAAATCACATGGCTACTGGAACAATGTCCTATGGACAGATGAGACCAAAGAGAAGTTTTTGGTCTTAATGGAAAGTGCAATGTTTGGCGAAAACCAAACACCAATGGCGAGGCTAAAGCCTGGTCGATATTGGATCATACAACAGGACAATGATCCGAAGCACATCAGTAAATCGACATCAGAATGGCTGTAAAAATAAAAGAATCAAGGTTTCTGTAATGGCCTCGTCAAAATCCAGACCTCAACCAAACTGAAATGCTGTGGCAGGATCTTATCGGAGCTGTGCATATGCGAATGCCCAAACACCACAATGTTGTAAGGCAGAGTGAATTTCTCCATCGGGGGGTGTGGGGGGGATTTAGTATTGCCTGCATCTTTTTTTTTTGCCACTATTTTTGTTAAATAAATAATGACAAAGTGAAAAAAGTTACATGTTGTATTTGCTTGATAGTATAAGCATATTAATCCCTGCAGTCAAAAGCCCCTTAAATATATGCTTATTTATTAGTATTTTTGCGCCAGGCAGGGTATTTATAGTACTATAATGTAATTAGTATTAATTAATGGTGCTGTTAGTGAACATTCTGTACTGGGCAATTAATACCAGGCTCATAATGAGACGGACTGAAGATACTCTCTATTAGGAATTTAGGATTAAAATTAAGACCCAATTATTTGTCACATCTACCATTCAGTTCATTTTTTCAGATAACCTGGTTAGGAAGCTGCACTGGCACTTAAACCCCCGACCACCTGATCAGCATCCCAGAGCCTTAACCTTTTACCAGACAAAAGAAGTTCTACAGTATGCTACAGTATGTCTATCTGAAGATCTTTGATGTAGTCACTATAAACAGATTCCCTCTGCGATAAGTGTATCCCTGTTTAAATATTTAGCATTTACCTTATTTTATTTTCCCCAATGCCAACTAAACAGGTTCAGATCCATCCACCTAAAAAGGGGTCAAATTATAATAGTATTCCATATACTCATCATCTGCACCACTTTTCATTGTGTACGGAGTCGCAGGGGGCCTGGAGCCAATCCCAGGAGACTCTGGGATACCCTGGACAGGGTGCCAATCCATCACCGGACACACACACACGCTCATTCATACACTATGGGCAATTTGTGAACACCAATTAGCCTAATCTGCATGTCTTTGGACTGTGGGAGGAAACCGGGGTACCTGGAGGAAAACCCACCAAACATGAGGAGAACATGCACACTCCATGCACAAGGAGCCCGAGGTGGGACTTGAACCCGGACCCTGAACAGGCAATTCCAGGGTCCAGTGCTAACCACTAAGCCACCGTGCCACCTAGTATGCTACTAGCTACTATATACAATACTAATGGACGATCAAAATTGATATATACTGTACAATTAAAGACAATAAAACAAAGGTAATCGGTGTGATAATATATATATATATTTCTTTTATTATTAAATGTAAATCCAGCCAGCCATCTGGTATATATGATCCATTACTGCTGTTCTGAGGCCATATTATTAAAATTCACTGAGTTTAGCTATACTGAGAGTTCCATCCCTGAGGAAAAGCAAAATGAAAAATAATGAAGGAATTTATTCATATCTACCATGAACCTCTGGATTCATCTTTAAAAAAATTTTTTTTTTTTTTATTAACTCTTTTGTATTCAGCGCCATATCTTTGTGTCCATCACATTGAGTGATCCATTACCACCTTTTCTTCTCCCTTTACTTGTGTTCTCAATCCACCTCAATCCATGTGTGGTTCAGGAGTGGATTTATCTCATGTCTCTGATTAAAATTGACTAAAGCCAGCTCGGTATATGCAAACATTTTCACTTCGAACCTTTATCGAGGACTTAATTAAATTTCGGAGCAGTCCATAATTTGATCTTTAGACTCCATTTGCTCTCGCCATTTCCTTTTTATGTGTGCTTACAGAGGATACCGGAACAAGCTTCAGCCCTGAGTATTTGCATGCAGCCTGTGCGCTATTAGACTCTAGTTAGATATTCAGCTGAGCTTTATTTCACACTCCAGCCAGAGTGTTCTCAACAGAAAAAAGAAGAAGAAGAAAAAGAAGAAGAAGAAGAAAAAAAAAAGAAATGTCCCTTACTCTATGCAGGCTGCTACGAGCCTGTAATGATGATAAAGTGTTGAGGGGGAAACACACACACACACACACACACACACACACACACACACACACAGAATGCTTTATAAAAATTAACATGTTTGTTCTTGATTGCCTTCAGAGACAGCGAACGAATAAACACGTCTACGTAACAAGTCTCGTTCAACAGACGACGTGATCGTAAAGTGTTCCCGAGCGTCATGATGCAGGATTTGGATGGCAAGGCTTTCTCGGCTTTGAGTGCGCAGTAATTGAATTCAAGTTCGGCCTCTAATGCAATCTCGTGACTCCTTTTGCTCTTGCTGTTTTCTCTTTTATCTAACCTTAGAGCCCGTAACGGGGCAAGAAAACCTTCAACATGGTGCTCCTGTATACATTTACACTCCTGCTCGGTCTGCTCGGGCGCTGTAAAAGCAGTGAACTCTCCGTCATAACAAGAACCTTGCCTTGTTCGACAGACAGAAGGCATGACTTCAAAGTGCACCCGAATGTCATGACAGGCCCCCAGATCGAATCTGAGCCTTACCTCCTGAGTAATTTGGCATTGTCTGTAGGCTGAATGTTCGAGCAGATGGCCAAGCAGAGGCTGTTTCATTACCACCACATCCTCGGGGCTCTCAATCAATGCTCCCTCTCTCTCTCTTTTTCCTGTCACTGCTTCTGTCTTTCATCACCGGGATAGTGTAATACCAGTCCACTCACTCAGTTTTTACTCCCTGATTGCATGCTGTGAGCCAGGAAATCATCACATCATGCCATCGTGGTGTTACAGTCTGTGTGCTGCTTCTGCTAATTAAGCTACAGAAACCAGAAGCAGGGCTTCGTTAGTTCAAGAATGTTTATACAAACAGTGTATAAAAGCAGTGGCTATTTTAATTGGGAACAATGGTGTTCATTAAAACTTAATTACTGGCTACCAACTTGAATGCATTGTTGCCGTCCTGTTACTGGAGCTGGCCTGGATGCCACGTGATCCATTAAGATCAAATCCACCACAGAGTCTCACCTGAACACCTGCTTGCTTGAATAAAAGAAATTGGTCACGAGGTAAACCTGAGATTTTGTACATACAGTAGCATATCCATTACATGACGGTGGGTATATCTAACTGCTCTCTCTCTCTCACACGTGGCACTCCTGAGTTCTCAGCGATTCTGACCCCTTCTGGAGCAGTGGTGGCTCAAATGCTTAAGGCCATGGGTTACTGGGTTACTGACTGGAAGGGCGGAGATTCAATCCCCAGCATCGCCAAGCTGCCACTGTTGGGCCCTTGGGCAAGGCCCTTATTCCTCTTTGCTCCAGGGACGCTGTATCCTGGCCTATTCTGCATTCTGATCCCAGCTTCTTAACTGGGATATGTGAGAAAAAAAAATGTGTGGTGTGTGTGGTGAGTAAGGATGGCTAAGCCTTCATTAGTAAAAGTGGAATATATAATACCTTGGCGGCACGTTGGCTTAGTGGTTAGCACTGTTGCCTTACACCTTCAGGTTCTGGGTTTGATTCCCATTTTGGGTCTGTGTTCATGGAGTATGCATGTTCTCCCTGTGCTTGGTGTTCTTCTTCCGAGTTCTCCGGTTTCCTCTCACAGTCCAAGAACATGCAGATTGGGCTATTTGTTTCATGCAGATTTGTGTTTCCAAATTGTCCATAGTGTGTGAATGGGATTGTTGACTGGAGGTCCTACCACGGTCAAACAAATGGGCATAAATACCGCCATTGGCCTCCCTGGCCCCTAGTTGGACCACAGAGGTTCCTAAATGGATGGATGGAGAGATTGATATATAACCTTAGACATGTTTCCCATTATATTGAACATTTAACCTTATAGCACAAAGATATATCAGGCACTGCTTTTCAGAGGCATCATCACAAATTAATCATACGTTTTATTTATTCTACTGTGATCTAAGTGTCTAAGTGTTCTGGTTACTTGCCATTAAACCCACCAGCTTAAAATTCAGAAACCTTCAAAAACTGTCCTTGCTTTATTTTACTTCCAAACCTTCACAAATCATGTTTGTATAAACCTTGCTTTGTGCACAGATGCATTGTCATGTTCAGTCAGTTTTGGGCCTCTTAGTTCGAAACTGTACAAGGGGTTCAAGTCAAGCCTGGACTTGTGAATAAAGACATTTCATTCAATTGACATTCTCAGAAGACTTTAAGCCAAATACGGTGATGTGACTTAAAGTAAAACATTTGAATGGCGCAAACTTTTTAAATACAACTAAAGTCAGTGAATGACAATCTCCCCCTGCAGTCGTTCAGTGAGTTGAATGCCTGATTCTTGAAAATCGACATATAATTTGTCACCAACCAGCGGATGAGATGCATCTGTCTGTGGGAACTGGTCCATAATAATTTATTCATGAACACCACTTGCACATTACAGGAGCTCGGGTGGGTTTTACGGCCACATCCACCGTACAGTCCTGACCTCACTTCAAACATGATTGGGTTATTAAATGAGGCCAGCATTTCAGATGTGAAGCAGGCAGTCGGATCATGGCTAGGAAAACTTTCTTCCATGATGGTATCCAAGCCCTAGTGAAACACTGGGATGAGTGCATTAGTGTAGCAGGAGATTATATAGAGAAATAATGGGAGTTTTTACTTTTATTACCGTGTTCTGCACAATCAAAAGTCCTTGTTTCACTTGAACATCCCTGGTAATACTGATAAATAATTACAGTACGATACACACTATGTACGGACACATTTATATTGATACAGATGAGGTATTGGTCACTCGCTAAGGTCACCTGCAATCCCCCTGCCCCAGAAAAGACATACAAACAAACCAAAAACCTCCACATGGGAATAAGGGTATGCTGTAGTCTCAGAGTCTATAAAAATGCTTTTTATTAAATATATTTATGAAATCGATAAACAGTCATATACAACAATAGCCAAATAGAAAACTGAAACCCTGACCAAAAGAAATCAATTTCAGTAAGAAAGCGTTTTATTCTATTAGGGAGCTTGACAGGGTTGTTTTTACTGTCAGGTAATATAATGCACTTCACCGAGGACCTTCTTTCTGGGCACTCCGTCAAGGATTTAGCTGCGTTAAAGCAACAAAAATCCGATAGGCTGAAAGTGCCTGACATGCGGCCGAGGACAGACACAAAGCTTTCTCGAGCTTTCTGCCGCCAGAGCTAATCCTCCTTTGTTCATGGTTGGTCTCCTGTTCGAGCTGATTGTCTTATTTTGTCGAACCCTCATTACAGACATGTTTTGACGTGACAAGAAACGGTGGGTTTTTTCGTTCTTCACTATTAATAATATTTGTACATTTTCACCAGCAGACGTCGGTCACTCTCGAGCGCCCCCCTCAGGGATGAGAGTCCGTGAGTTACAGAGAGCACTCTCATTTTCTATGCAACAAAACACAAAGCGTGTGCTCAGTAGAAACGGTTCGGATAAGCGGACCATCTTGTTTCCTGTCTTCGGCTTTGTCTCGGGACGGGCGCTGCTATATTTGCGTGCGTCGTACAGTTATCGTACTGCACATACGCTTACACCGTATTATCTCACACAAATCGCGACTCATTGATTTCCTCATGGTTTCTTTTTCTTTTTTTTTTTTCAAAAACACAAGTCTTTCTGTTCACATTATTAACAACGAGAGTCTCTTCCCGCATGCAGACCCTGACTTCCTGTTCAGCTCGGATCGGAATTTAGCAGCTGCCTCAGACAAGAGGCCTGGATTAAAAGATGGCACAGGAGTGTCGGAAGGCTCGGGTCGGGTGCTTGTGTGCAGCTGTTCAGAACCTTACTTCTACAGCGAATGCAGAAGTAAAATCCCGTCAGATGAAGTACTCCTTGCCAACGTGGCTCGGTTTGCATGGTTCCACATTCTGGCTGGGTCTTTTGCTCTTCACGGCGATGGCAGGCGGAGGTTGGGGTTCCCTGTGCAGGTAGAGGAAGCGGATCAACACCGCCAACACACACAGCGTCGTGAACACTATGGCAGCCACGACTCCTGTGAACGGCACAACATGAATGCGGAGTGTTATTAGCGTTTCCATTCGTAAACCTCTGCTGATTTAAATGTCCAAGACCTGATATACTATGATCATTTGCATGTGCAGTGGGATAAACTGTGTGTGCCAGTGCAGCGTGTGGTTCTGCCGCGAGTAGAAATGCACGAATTGCCAACAACGGGTCTCATTTATCAAGCTGGAAATGGATGCATTTATTTGTAGGGGTATTTACACAAGAAATTTCATATTCATGAAAATCCTATAAAACCGGCATCATAAAAGTGTTTATGCATAAGCAGACTAAGTAATGAAAACCAAGACTTTAACTCATAATTTGCATGGGTTGCTGTGTAACAAAGAAAGTTAGTAAACTCTGAAACTTTTGCAAATCCGCCACGAACTTTAAGTTCAGTGTGACTTTGCAAACATTTACAAACAACTGTTTGAAATAGATTACTAAATGAGGCACAATAAAAAAGATAATAATATGTAAATTAGATTCTGTCTTTCTTTTATTCATTCAACTTCAATGGCTTTTTTCCCTGTCAGGATCACGGTGAATGTTTGCATCAGGCCTCCCAGAGACTATGGGATATCTTTACGTTATCCATACATCGGAGGACCAGAAACCAGTCTGTATGTCTGTATATCTGTATGTCTGTCCAGCCAGTTTGTCACAGCATCACGCAAAACTGCCTGGATGGGATTTAATGGAACTTTGCCAGTCCTTAAGGTATTTGCCTGAAGTTAAACCTACACCATGAATGAAATCAGAATATTGAGTAGAAGTGAAATTATGAGCAGTTTTGTACCAGATTATACACCGACAGCAACAGTTTTGACAGCATACTGTGCATGCATCAAACTGTGGGCGTGTCTTAAATCGGCCGCTGGACAGAATTGAATGAAATGTTTGCAGTACTTAGATATCTGCTTGAAGTTTCACTTGCACCATACGTGAAATCAAAATGAAGTCGGATTTAATAGTCTACTTAAAACTTAGCTACTAATGCGCTACTTGCTCAATGTAAACAAACACCTGCGGCAACAGATATTAATTTGAAAAGTTAAACAGAATATTTTAACTTTTATTGCTTAGTTCATATTCGCTGAATGAATGAGTGAATTTTAATGCGCTAGAGTCATTTTAAGACAAAACTAAATCTACTTTTTTCGATTTCTCATCTCCGATTACCGAACAGGGCGTAGTATTTGACTGATGGTAGAAGACAGAAGAACTTAATGTAAACAAGGCGTAAGGTACTCAACCTTACAAAATTTAATTTCTTTGAATTAATAAGTTAGACAGAGAGTTCTGCCATAAAATCCATGAAAAAGAAAGACAGACAGACATGTATGTGGGCTTCAGTCTGAAATAATAATATCACTGATTACACTAAAAGCTGATCAGCTTATTTGTAGCTTCAACCTTTTAACCATTTCTAAAAACTATTCACCCGTTAACCACAGGGACTTACGTAGCGTAGCATAGGCTAATCTGAAATATGTCACTACATCGAGTTTATAATAGAAGCAATTTAAGCATTTCTTGTAAATAAAGTATATTATAATATCTTATAGTTTGTTACAGTATATTATTCAAATGTTGACCCTGTGGCAGCATAAATGTCTGTAAGGTTGAATGTTAATATTCAGCATACATTGTCTGGGATGGTGTATTTTAAATATATAATTATATGCCAATTTAATTATACACCATCCTGTGCAGTTTTGATATTGTGTTACTTTATATTCAGGGATTCTCAAACTCTTTATCTCAGAAGTCCATGTCTGATTTTAATTTGAAGTCACAGGCATGGAAAGTCAACTTTACATAATTATAATAATGTAGTTCACTGAGGATGGGCTCAAAATATCACTCTGATTAAATGCCATGTTTGAAAGTTCAGTTGAGAAAATTCTCAGGTAAAATGTTTACGAACTCGAAACCAACATCACATCACATGTATATCTTTAACCCTTTATAGGGCACTAGGGCATTTTGTAAATTGAAATGTTTTTAAAAAAATAATAAAGATAACATATATATATATATATATATATATATATATATATATATATATATATATATATATATATATACTGTATGTTTCCCCCAAAATGGCCATTTTTTATATATACCATCTCACTTCAAACAATAATAATTTAAAGTGTAAATTATTTATATTTCTTTATGATTATTGATACTAAAATGTATGTACGTTCCTAGAAGCACATTCTAGGAGTTGTAAACAAGTGTTGTTTAAATTAAAGCATTCCATGAAAAATTAAGGACCCCCCACCCCCCCCCCCCCACCCCCACCCCCCAAATATAACCATATCAAATTCATGTTGCTATATCTTAATACATAGTGCACTTTGATACACATAAGACACTATTTTAGATTGAGGTCTTTTGATGTGAAATCTAAATTGGCCAAGTTTCTTTTGAATGACAATTAAGATAATTGAAAAAGTTACGGACACTACAGTACATGAAAGGGCTTGAAATTGTCTTTAGCAAATGTGTTTCTTTTTATCTGATAAAAATATAAACATGTATTCTTATTTACAAAAAAAATGAAGCATGGATCGTGAGATAAAAAGCATGAAGTATTATGAAAAATGGTGTCCTTTGATCCTATCAGGAAATCCACTTTTTCCCCTACAGTAGGTGAGACGCTTTTTAGCACCGACACCGTGTTTTGGCGATACAGTACGTTCTAAAATATCTTCTCCCCTTTATATAAGCAAGATACATTTGATCTGGTCCATTTCGTATTTAATATGTACCACATGAGTCGAGTAAAACAGAATGATGTAATGTTACGGTACAAACGTAGAATAAAGGAGCATAAACATGTTTGAGTGTGTGTTTTGTGATAAGGTTTACACTATGGGCATGAAACGTTCTCATCGCCTCTTTAAATGATATCAGCTCAGTGCTCAGTGAATACAGAACAAAACCAGCTTTACCCCATTATGAAAGGCAAAGAACTTTAAAGAGCCTTTAATAAATCCGCGTGCACGTAATTTTGCGGGTGTTACGAAGCGTACGTGCGTCTTTGCACACGTAACCCTTTTAAAATCCAAGTCAGTACCGGAGAGTGAACGAACCGAGTGTGCGCAGGGATATGGAAAGGGTTGACTTTGTAACACAGACATGCTTTGTCTGCCTTTATTAGTTTATAAGTTTGCAGTATTTTGACATAGTGCACTAATAAAAGTCGCACGCCTGAGCGATTGCGTTGACCTTCAAAGAGCGTAAGATACTTAACGTCAGAGAAAGGTATGCTTTCCCAGAATAAACGTACACTCGCTCCCGATGTTTCTCACCTCCGATTAGTGCTGAGTCACTCTGCGCGACCTTTGTCAGAGGTGCTTTATCTCGGTCTGATTTGGATGATTCATCGACTGAAAGAGAGAAACAGGATGAAAAACAGGGAGGACGAGAGGGATGCTTAGAGACAAATGAACCAAAATGACCCAGCAGCAGGATTCAATCTCAATCTATGTGCACTAACCTGGTACATTATGGCTAAAGGGACGTACCTGAGCCTGTGTGTGTGGTAATGTGAGGGTCTGTGCTTGATTGAGCCCCACAGTCGGACTCCTCCAGCCGGCCGTGTATGCTGACCACCGAGCTCCCTCTGTTCTGTAGCGCTGCTTTTAAAGGGGCGGCTTGATTGAACTGAACTGAGGACAGACAGCCGATGAATCCTCTCGATCCTGCTTGCACCACTTCCTCGTCAATGATGTCACCACCTACAAGCAAAGGATAAAAAACAAGGAACAATAGCAAACACTTATTCTTATGAACTTATTATTATAAGGAACTATATTGAGTGTAGTGCACTCTGTGCCAGGGCTCTTCAGCTCCAGTCCTGGAGGGTCGGTGTCCATCACAGGTTCTTCTGGTTATACACAGTTGATGTATCTAATCTGTTAATTACAGGGCTCAGTGGGTGTGTTTACAGTGCTGTCAGAAATATGTCTTTTTTTTTCATATTTATCACACTTATCAAACAAATTGTAATATACAGAGAGGACCATCCGATCCGCAGGAAACATGCGGCACCGGTTTTACACTGGATGCCCTTCCTGATGCAACCCTCCAATTTTATTCTGGCTTGGGACCAGCGCTGAACGCAGTACACAGGATTTGGGCATTGAGTGGAAATCAAACCCAGGCCTTTCACATGGCAGGTGAGAAACTTACCACTAATTCTAAGCATCCTACCAATGCACTAATATAACCCAAAGATAATCCAAGTACAGTAAATCCAATTTTGCATTCGACCATTTCATTTATTAAGGAAAAAACAAAAACGGTCCAAACCTACAGTACCTGGCCCTTTGTGAAAAATGATTTGACCACCAATTGAGTGGCACCTCAGGTTCACCTTCAAGGTTTTAAAGTGGCCTAGTCAAAGTCCAGACTTAAATCCGATTGAGACGCTGTAGCATGACCTTAAAAAAGCAGTTTGTGCTCGGAAAACCCTCCAATGTGTCCGACTTTAAACAATTCTGCAGAGAAGAGCGGGCCAAAACTCCTCCACAGCCATGTGAAAGACTCATTGCCCGTTATCGCAAACGCTTGATTGCAGTTGTTGCCGCCAATGGTGGCACAACCAGTTATTAGGTTTTGGGGGTAATTATTTTGTTACATAGGGCCAGGCAATTTTAGACAGCTTTAATTTTTCAGTTTAATAAATTAAATCTGGATAATTTAAGTATGACAAATATGGAAAAAAAAATCCGGAGGAGGCAAATACTTTTTAACAGCACTTTAACAGGTGTTAGTGAACTGCAAAATGTGCTGGACGCTGGCCATCCAGGACTGGCGCTGAAGAGCACTTTACTGTGCTATGGTGTTGTAAGGTAAAATACATAATGACACACACACACAGTACAGACCAAAAGTTTGGACACACCTTCTCATTCAAAGAGGTTGAATTTGTATTATGGCAAGAAAAAGCAGCTAAGTAAAGAAAAACGAGTGGCCATCATTACTTTAAGAAATGAAGGTCAGTCAGTCCGAAAAATTGGGAAAACTTTGAAAGTGTCCCCAAGTGCAGTCACAAAAACCATCAAGCGCTACAAAGAAACTGGCTCACATGCGGACCGCCCCAGGAAAGGAAGACCGAGAGTCACCTCTGCTGCGGAGGATAAGTTCATCCGAGTCACCAGCCTCAGAAATCGCAGGTTAACAGCAGCTCAGATCAGAGAGCAGGTCAATGTCACACAGAGTTCTAGCAGCAGACACATCTCTAGAACAACTGTTAAGAGGAAACTGTGTGAATCAGGCCTTCATGGTAGAATAGCTGCTAGGAAACCACTGCTAAGGACAGGCAACAAGCAGAAGAGACTTGTTTGGGCTAAAGAACACAATAAAGAACACAATAAAGAAAATTCGCTGAATGAGAAGGTGTGTCCAAACTTTTGGTCTGAACTGTATATATAAAATTTATATTAATCAGTTCTTCCTGTGATGGGAGAGAACTTCAGCTCAGTAACTCAGTGGTTCTCAAAGGATCTGCTTCTATATACTGTACTTGACTCAGCACTGTGCTAAAGTCTTGAGTCACCACTTATTTCTTCATATTTTGCTTCCAAAGAGCCAGACTCTCTTGCTGTTTCTAATGTATTCTTCAGGAACAGTTCTCCAGGCTTCCTGAAGGACTTTTTTTGTCTCTTATTTTTTGGCAGGTTTTGGTCTCTCTGTGTCAGTCCAGTCCTTGTACCTGAGCAGTTTCAGGGAATTTTTTTGTTTCTTAAGTCACTCAGTGAACTATGAATCATTCAGGCATTAAAACAAAAACTAACTTAAGGTATGAAACAGGTGCAGATGATGACAGATGATCAGGCCGGTGATTAGAATACAGTACTGGTGATGCTGAATGCTGAGTGGTTGGAACAGACGAGAGGGGAAATGAGGTCGCTGCTGAAGCTTTCTTACAAAAACAACCAATTTTGAAATTGTATCTTTGTGCAGCAGGAATTCAACCCACCCTTATCTGAACTATATTGAACAAAAAATGCTCCAATAAATAGCCTAAATATTATTGTACACATATAAATTATGAGCATAATAAAACAGCTGTACAGTTTTAACCACATCTGTAGGAGACTTAAATGCTTGTTACACTTCTGAGAGCTGTAGGAATATCAAAGCCTGACCTTTGTGTGATTTGTGAAAGTGCATATTTTATTGTTGCTAGTTTAAGTTTAATAGTGGCACTCGATTGACCTTGATGAGGATGTCGATGTAGAAAGATTTTACAGATTATCATCATCTTAATGGACAACATTAATTAAAAAAAACATCACTGGAAACTAAACATCTCTCAAAGGTTGGTTGAAGCTGAATGCAGGAATACTGCGGCTTTTCTACAACTTGTCCTCTATTATGATTTAATACAGTATATATTATATAGAGCTGTAAAGTGGGATGTTACAAGATTAAACCACTAAACATGAATCCTATATAAATTGTGCTAAGAAAAGTGATCAACTTGTTAAACTACTTTAATGACTGAGCTATCAGATGTTATATACTGCATTATTACTTTAGTATTTAATTTCACAACATTCAATTAGCTCGTCTTAACGAATATGGGCCATCTTTGTCTCGCCAGTTTTCCTGCAACCTTCCAGATACTCTTACTAATTCTTGCATGAACGAATCGGGTGGAAAAAAAAAAGATCTGTGTGTAGCTAACAATGCAACAGCTGAGCAAGCAGATTGAGATGATGGAAAAGACATCAAACATAATTTTAAAACAGTGAATTAGAGATTCATTTAAACTTATGGTAAACAGTGGAACCTTGGATTACGAGCATAATTCATTCCGGAAGTGGGCTCGTGTTCCAAAACACTCATAAACCAAATCATAATTTCCCATAAGAAATAATGAAAACTCAAATTATTCATTCCACAGCTCAAAAAAATAAATACATAAAAATAATTAATACAATCTATAAAATGAAAATAAAACAAATCCTGGCAGATAAGTGTTTCCGTTGGTGTGCGCAGGCACCGTGTGTGTTTGTGTTTGTGTGGAATTAGCCCCTTCCCTCGCCTCGTTTTACACAGTAACACTCCTCCTCCCTCTCCCCACCTCGCTTTTTAAGTTTCACAACATGCACGCACGCACGCACACACACACACACACCCAACGGAAACACCGTTTTAACAGGACAAAAAGAAATCTCTCTGAGACTGGCATGAGCGCATTATTAACAGAATCACTTTTTAAGTTTCACAACAAAGCAAACACAGCGGAAACACAGCGTTTTAACAGAAAAAAACGAGACTGGCATGAGCGCATACTAAAGGAATCACTTAAGTTTCACAACAAACGGACACACACAAACACGGAAACACCGTTTTAAAAGGGAAAAAGAGTGCATACTAACCCTGCGTTCACACCGAACGCGGCGAGAGTGTCAAAGACGCCGGAAGTCATTCATTTTCAATGGGAGCCGGCGGCGCGGCGAGGGTGGCGAAGGGAGTTTAGGGTAATAAGCTATGACGCGGTTGAGCGGCAACCAATTAAAAGGGAGGTCCTCCGCTTGAGAGGATTCCGCGGGATGCAGTCCTGTAACTTTTGTTCCGGTGACATTAGTTCCCAAGCAAAATGGAGGACAGGTTGATTATTGCGATAGCGGGTGTTTATTAATTATTAATGTTATTTTAATTAAAGACAAAGTCTAGTAAGTGATTCTAATGTTATAATAATAAGAAAAATAATATAACAAAAAATATATATATTAAATTAGACTAGCAATTCACAATGAACAGAAGCCACACCATACGAATGGCTTATAATTTGTTTATTTCTACAATACAGTTCTTTCTATGAATCAATTTCTTGTTATCTTCCACATTTTGGTCAGTCTTCATAAGATCAACAAGCTTGATTGCTTTGTGGCATTCGGTCTACGTCAGAACGGCGAAGAGTGGCGACAGGCGTCGGCGACAGGCCGGCGAGAGCGAACTGTGACGCTCTCGCCGCGTTTGGTGTGAACGCAGGGTAAGGAAATCACTGCTGTAAAGTAAAAATAAAAAAAAGGTGAGAGAGTGATGCTCGGTGTCAAAATAAGAGTCGCATGCGTGATACATGATACTCGGCGCTCGTAAACTAATACTTGCTCGGTTTCCGATTAAGAATTTATTAAAAATCTTTGCTCGGTTTGCCGAACACTCGTAAACCACATTACTCGCAATCCGAGGCTCCACTGTATACGACTGTATGGAACTATTCTTTCCATCCATCCATCTAAGAGCCTCTGTAGTCCAACTAGGGACACTGGAGGCCATTGTATTTATACCCATTTTGTATGACCGTGGTTAGACCTCTGGTCAACATTCACATGCATATTCACACAATACAGGCAATTTGGGAACGCCAATTAGCCTAATCTGCAAGTCTTTGGACTGTGGGAGTCAAACCCAAGACCTAGATGTGCAAGGCTCCACAGTGCTAACCACTAAGCCACTGTGCTGCCATAAACAACTCAGTATCTTAAAATACAACGTACAGTTTTGTGAAAAAAATAAAAATCTCAGAGCCACACAAACATGCCATTGTTCATGAAAGAGGTGTAGATTAAGTCTCAGGAAATATGGCCTCAAAGGCTGTCTATCAAAAAGGAACACACTTCTTTACGTGTGGCATTACAATCCAGACTGATGTTTACAAGTGTTTCTAATAAAGATGGTATTTGTTTGTAAGTTTGTAGGTGAAATACATTTCTAACATCTATATAAATAAAATAAAGGTTTTGTCTGTACATTGGTCAGAACTCACTCTTTCAATGATATCCTTACATTTCCTACATTGGAGGAACCGAAACCAGTCTCGGAAAAAAAATCCTGTCTAAATGTCTGTATGTCTGTCCAGCCGATTTAGTTACAGCATCACGCAAAACTGGCTTGAAAGAATTTAATGAAACTTTGCCAGCCCTTTGGTCTTCACCTGAAGTTAAATTTGCGCCATTTGGTTAATTAAAACCAAAATGTTGAATAGAAGGGACGTTATGATCAGTTTTTGGACAAATACAGCGTTTTTGCACTTGAGGTGGTTTAAGAGTTTACCGTAAATAGACAGAATATACGTGAAAGACACCAAAATGACCGGCCAAATCCTCAAGAAACACAAACAAAAGCGCGACACAGCATGGATTACTCCAAAAAAGGTATGTAGCTTTAGGTAATTGAATATTCAAAAACAAATAGACAGAACATTGTATGTTTATTCTTCCTGCAGAAAGTTTAAAACCAGTTTGTCTCATACTCTATGTTCCGAAACTGTGGTTCGATGTACGAGTACTTGCGCTAGTCGATGATATTTTTTAAACGACCTCTTATCGAAAGAAAGTAGAAACTCTAATGAATTTAAAACACTTAAATGTATGGAGACATGGAATATGTGGTGTGTACTGTATACGGTACAATACTGGTTGTATTAGATTTTTGCCCTTAGAAATGCTTGTAAAGTTTTAAAACCATTCATCATTCATGGGAATCTACGACAACAAAGAACCTCTATATTAAAGAAGGAAAAAAGGATTAAAAAAAAGAAAAGAAAAAGATCATCATTATATTTTTCATCAGTATAGATAATAAGTTCATTAGTCTCCTCTTTTCAAGTCAAGGCTACAGCAGAATCACAAAATCAATATATCTATTCACATCTTTATTCTTTTACTCTACATTGTTTCACCATTAATGAACAAAGTGCTGGAGATTTTTGCATTTACTGTAGGTGCGAATTTATCTCAAACATCCTCCAGTCTCTGCCAAAGAATTAGGGTCATGCCGTGTCCTGTCCCGCTTATTAGTTAAACGATTAATAATAATAATAATAAAAAAAAGGTTTCCTAGGCGACGTCGTGCAAATCCATTTACCCTTCACTCAAACCATCTGCCGTGGTGCTGACACCTCAGAATGCACTCTCTCGCTCCCTGACTCTCTGCCCTGCCAAACACCTCATTTAAAAAAAAAATTACACCACCACTCAAATGCCTCTTTACAGACAGGATGGAGAGACAGACAGAGAGAGAGAGAGAGAGAGAGAGAGAGAGAGAGAGAGAGAGAGAGGGTAAAACCAATATAAAGAACAGCAACAGGGAACAACGAAATGTTTCTCAAATGAGAAACTGGAACTCACCTCGAATCCTCCCCAGAGTTAAACTCCTCACTGGAGCAAGGACAGAGCCAGGAGACAGACTATACTGCTGCATCACCGTGTTATCGATCTGCAGGCGCACGGAAAGATCAAAAACACATCATTTATCCAACTTACAGAAAAACGAAGATTTATTTGACAAGGCTGTTCTGAAAATCTAGTTATAGTACCGTAAAGCGTGTCTCAAGGTTGCCTTAATGGAATAGTTCGGATTTTTTCCCCAGACCGATTTCTGTCCGTTGTACCAGTAAGTTATAGCCATGGATCAGTGGGTGTGCATATTTACTGTACCTTCCTTTCCTCGTATGCATTTAGATTTGGTTTCTACTGTGTGCATTATATGAATGTTGGTTCATTTTGTGCATCATCGTACTGTATATTTGAACGTTTAATGCTGGATCGATGATTGCGAAGCACAATAAGTGCAGTAAGAAGAATAAGACCACCAGTAATGGAAGAACCATGATGTCGGGTATTTCCTCGAGGCAGTGATATACAGTAGTACATAAATCACATAAATCATAGCTGCAAGAGGAAAACGTGGAAAAGACAACAACAGAAAAAAAAAAAAAAAAACATCTGCAGTTCATCTGCTTCTGGATGGCCTTTTTTGTAGAGAGGTACAACCTGTTTGTGGAGAGTCAGGGACTGATGTTGGAGAGACAGAAATTGGAATATCAGCCGCGCCATAACCAGTCTGTGTTTATACTGTGTGTTTGCTGTGTATTGTTTTGAACTGCAATATCGAATTGAGTCATGTTCTTACGTTATTAAGTAAGTAATTTAGATTAATTTTGATTTTTTTATATACAGTATAATGTATACTGTACTGTATATAGCACAGAATATTTTATGTGTACCTAATCCTGAATATGTCTTGTGAAATTTAAATTTTGTAGTACACTGGTAATATTAATTTCAGGTCTACTTAAAGTATAGTTAAAGGGATATTTCAATTATAAAAAAAATATATATATATATATATATATACATCTCAGAACCAAGTTCATATAAAAAGAATGAACTACAGTACAAGTGTGATGTTTGCTTAAACAAACGTTCAACTATACAGTACTTGCAGTATAAAACTGCCAAACCAGCAATTTCCTGAGAGTCCTGTATATTTCAAAGCATCCTTTTATAAAGTAAGAAGTGGGCTAGATGTATAAAGCGAGTACCTATTACTTCACAGCAGAGCACAGCTGCAGTACAAATAAACTTAAACATAACTAGTCGTGTACTCAAAGTTTACAGTTTAGTACAGTATGACGGCACGCTAGTGGTTAGCACTCTCGCCTTGCACCACTAGGGTCCAGGTTCAGGTTCCTCTGGTCAGTGTGTTTGTGTGGTCTGTAAGTTCAGCCAGATATTTTGGTTTCCTCCCACAATCCAAAGATTTAGATTAGGCTAATTGGTGTTCCCAAACTGCCTGTAGTATGTGTGTGTGTGTGTGTGTGGTGTGCCTTGTGGCATGCCAATTTGGCATGCCATCCGTGGGTATACCCCACCTCATGCCCGAAGTTTCCTGGGATTAAGTCAAGGCCTCCGAGGCCCTGTACAGTACGTGAGTGAGTGAGTGATATTAGTATTAATATAATACTTACAATACACTTGGGAAATACACTTTTTTTTGGTAATAGTACACAATGTTAGATGATAGATTATTAGATTGGTTTTAATGTTACAGCTGATGAGTGTATATGTGTCAGGACTTTTTACTGACAAGATACATAATGCAGCTTAATAATAGATTATAACTAAACTATTTCATGATCAGCCATTATATAAGAGGGACAAATGTATATTTCTATATATACATTTTTATTTCATCGCTCTTGCACAATAGGTTGTTAAACTTTAAAGTTAAACTTAAAAAAACTAGTACTTATTGTACCTCTGAACTCATTTTCATGGTAAAGCATTAGATGTTCCTTTTATACGGGTAAAAATAACCCTATGGTGGTGTGAAACTTTTTTTTCCCTCCCTAATTTAGTCGTTTCCAATTCCCACATTAAGGCTACTATTACCACTCAGTCGGGAGGGCTGAAGACTATCATGTGTTTCCTCCGAACTACGTGACGCCGGCTGATCGCATCTTTTCGAACTGCCTGCTCACGCACCGTCGGGGGCGGAGTAACACACTCGGAGGACAGCGCTATCCGCTCCTTCCTCCCCTCTGGGAGAGCTCGGCCAATCAGCTCTCTAGACCTCCGGCTGCGAGAGGTTACAGCATCACCCGGGAATCGGACTCGCGATCTCCGGATGATAGGGCGCATATCTTCGCATCTCTCAGCGTAACTGGGGTCAGAGCGTAGGGTCAGCCATGATACAGTACGATGCCCCTGGAGCAGATGGGGTTAAGGGCGCAACAATAGCAACCTGGTGGAGCTGGGGCTCGAACCAACAACCTTCTTCCCTTAAACCAGTGCCTTAGCCCTCTGAGCTACAGAACCACCGCCCCAATTAGTAACTGTTAACAAAGTTTCAATTAAAAATTCTTGGTAAGAAGTGTATTTTCTCTCAAATTTCAGCAGTGTGCCTGACTTACAGTAGATTGTGGTATATTTACCTTTAAGATTATGGCTTAAAATGAAATGACCTTGCTTGCTTACTGTATATCCAGCCATCACAGATCCTAAGCCTGACCTGAGCTTCTGACATCTGACTAAAATAAAGCAAAACGGAGAAAGACTATAGTGAACGCATATGTTTGTCTGCACTTTCTATTTCAGCTGAGACACACATACTGTATACTGTAGAAAAGACAAGCAAACCGCTACTTCAAAGCCCCACAAAGCACAATGGACACTTTTGTTTGTGTTTGACATAATAACTTAGTGGCCTGTGTTAGTGATGTGCCTTGAGACTCTTTAAAATTGTTTGGCAAAAATGATCTACAGTACATGGGCATCTGAGAACAAGCTGCATTGACGAATATTAGAGTCAATATCGAAATATTCTCATTTTGCAATATCTCTGGGGAAAAAGTAAAAGGCTTGACTCATCTCAGGCAAATGATATTCAGCTAGGCTCATGTGCAGATTCTGGTACGTTTAGGAGCAATGCGTAACTATACAGTAGTTTTGTCATTGGTTATTTAATGTAGTCATTACAATCTGTTCACAGTTCTTAAGGAAAGCAATAAAAATGCCTATTTAGTTTTCAGCTTTCAGCTACAATATTGTAAAGTATAGTGCGAATTGGTGTGTAAGGCCAATCTGGAAGTACCGCCAGTCAACCAAGGTCAAACTTCAGCGCGGTGCTGTTTCGTTGACATTAAATGCTCTAAGGGGCATTACAGACTAGCTCATTGTCATTGTAGACCAATAAATTGGTATACAATGACTGTAGGCCGAGCCCTTCAGGCCATCATACTGTAGGTCAAGCCACCACTGGGACCACTTAAAATAAAGTCCAATAGCACTGACGTGAAATTGCAGATGAATGTCTAGGTCATTTCAAAAGTTTGTATCCGCCTTACTTTCTGAAATAAAATTACAGTAGGAAACATATACCTTGGGATGCATAGTCATAGCATTGCACTACGTTTATAAATGTGCATGCATATGTCCTTATGGCTGACCCTTTCCTGTAGCAAAGACATCAAGAGAATACAAGATGCCACTCCATCCACTGTATAGTACTGTAGACTTTCTCTTTCTTGAAAAACATGGACGACACAAGACAAGAAGTGGTGTCCACCTAATATTTGCAATTTGCATTACAAGCAATCAAGCACAGGAGAGCATGTCCTGTCCTTGACGGTGATGTGTGCTACTGTACAACTGTCTTGTTCTGACAGCATACTTGAACATGGCCACCTCTTACGAGTTTTTGGCAGGGGAAAAGGAAAAAAAAAAACATATGCAATATTTATATCCAATTGGATGGACGGCCAATTGTTGAACCTGGGCTTATCTTACCTGAGGCCACACATCGGACACTTTCTCTTGGGATCCGATGTGGTGCAGTTTGTTGGGTATAGTGGAGGACATTTTAACCCAAGCCTTGTGTTTTGGTGGCTTTTTATGCTCGTTCTCCCAGTTCTGAGTTACCAGTTATCCTGACCCCAACTACTCCCTTATCCATCGTGGTGCAGCAGGAGCTTTCATCAGTCACATGGAGATCACTCACTGCTGCTGAGAATGGCCACATGATTGCAAGTTTTAAGCCTGAAATTGGGTTCCTCTCAACGTTTCCTCTTCATGCTAATACCATCTCAGGATGTTTTTCTTTGCCACTCTCATTGCTCATTAGGGACAAACTGATAAAGTTACAGTATGAATGCGCAAATCTATACAAGTCTTCAATTTTTATATTCATATTCAGAATTCATATTCACGTAAACCCGCTTTGTGAGAATCCCTATTGTTAAAAGAGCTACAAAAGTAAAAGAGAACTGAACTGAATTGGGGCTTGTAGGGACTGGAGCCTGTCAGAGCCCAGAGGCACAGAGCAGATGGAGTAAATTGTGCTTTTGATGCCTTCCTTGATAGGCAGAGTTAAAACGCCTCATTCGCTTTCCTGTCATTGCGTCTTTGCTGCGTAAGGGTTATTACTGGGCTGAATAGAGCCTTGCTAAAAAGGTGCACCTGCAATTTGACTTTACATACTGTTGGGTAAACTAGAGAGAAAATGCCAGAGGACATGTTTATTGCCTGCTAGCCTGGACAGCCTGGACACTGTAAAGGACAAGGTCATTATCACTGACCAGTGGAGCTCGGACACGAATATCGGCTGATCGCTCAAAACGGCAACCGCCTGGATGGAAAAAGGCATAGCTGAGCATATTTGAGCTTTGGTTGTGCATCTATAGCTGCCGTGTCATCACTATTTACCCCATCAAAGTCAAACAGAGCAGGATTAAATCTCTAAGAAGCAGCTAATATGAGCTTATTGGAAAGTACAGCAAAACGAATGGGACTCGGCAGCTGTGATAAGGGAGCAAGCGGCGATCAGGAAGACTTGGTCTCTGATATCTCAGGTTTTTTAGACAGCACCATGGCAGAATTAAAGCTGGTAGTTGTGGCAGAGGGGCAACCAGCCTCGCCAGTGGCCCAAAGCACTGGCTGGGTCTTACTGTATATGCCTACCTTCAAAACTGTTCCCACATATGGACACTTGCTGATATCTGTCGTGGTATAATTACACAAAAAATTGTAACGTTCATAAAAAATATATATATATTTTTTTTTTTCAGCATTTGGAAAAACACTAATAAATAATCCTAACCTTTATTACTTATAAAATGTTAATGCTCTTTAAGCAACCATCATAGCAGCACAGGTTAACATTTGGAGTTGGGTGCCCTTGTCGCCCACATCGAAATCGTCCATTGATCACATGACCTAAAGGCCATTTCGTGATGCTGTAACCATTAAATGAGGAATATGGAGGAAAAAAAAAAAAAAAAAAAAACGTGGTCTATGTCGAGACATGGCAATGGAACAGTAAAGACAGCAATGCAACCAGTACTATCACAGAGGCACAGACGCTTAATGAAATAATAAGCTTTTCTTAAGTATTAAGCTTTATACCTAAATAAATAGTCTGAATTATTGCTCTTAACACTGCACATACTGTTACAACTGTGCAGTTGTTTCATATCAGCTTTAATACACTACCTAATATGATACTGTACCATATATACTGTACATGTACATATAAATGTATTAAAAATGCATAAAAATAAAAAAAGTCATACATAACTACTACCACAAATCATCAGTTACTGCAGTCTAGCAGCGAAAGAGTTTTGATCCTAGTTACCCTGTGGAGGAGTTACCTGGACATGAAGTTGATTTCCATCACGATTCATTCTGACCCAGTGGAACTGTCCATCAGCCAGACTGGCAGATTTAAGACTGAATGTGTCTGGACCCGTCACCTGGTTCAGCCTGTACCAGATCTGCAAACTGCCTGGGAAACCATAAACAAGCTTTTAGAGTGTGCTCTGATGCCCCGTGTGTTCCGCGCGCTTCATTTAGACCGTTCACAAATCTGCACTTGACACTTTTCTGGCATGATTTGCATTTGTGAGGAAGCATGTCTGATGATGCGTCTGTCGGAGTAATTCGTGATCGGTTAGCATGCAGAGACGATGGTCTCACTCTTCAATCTTCCTCACAGTCCTAAGGAAAAAATGAAGTTTTTATAGAGATTTCTCATTATTTCTTTTTGGAATTTTAATAACACCTTTAGAATTTGAACAAGACTTGCCTCAAAATGCGTGTATAGAATTTTTTGCTCAGTTCTATAGAAACCTGCCATAGGACGCAGTGGAACGTTTGCTGTGACATACTCATGTTCTACAGAATTTCTACTGAATTCAGAATTCCTGAGAGGTCATGCATGCTTTATTAAACTTTTAATTAATTTATCCATTTTAAACGAGATCCCAACGGTTATTCAGAAACGGTTTTCCTGTCTAAACTATTCTAAAAGGTCCACGGTTTCCACAAGGGATCTTCTTGTCCTTGTTGCCAATAATGTAAAAATCACTGCTTAGATTTTGATAGAGAACGGATTCTCTACACCCCATACTGTGCAGAATATCACTGCAGGTCCTGGCGAGGAGGCGTTCATGATCTGCCTACAGATGTGTCCTTCCAAAATGGTGGCGTTACATTGTATTTTTAGTTTGTTTCTTTTATTGATAGTTTTCACATTTTCACAAACGTTGCAGTGACATTAATTAATTTGGCAACTGGACGCTGGGATAATGTTAGTATTGGGATGTTCTGGAAAGTTAGAGCTACATGCTGATGGGATTACGTTGCGTGTTGCAATGTGGAAAGAGGCCGGCGGCCTGCGCGGGACTCAAACTCTAGTCGCGGGTATGCTTATACAGTATGCGCATATATAACTACGTGCACCAAATTGACCTAAATACTCAATTAGTAAAAACAGAAAGAAGAGAAGAGAAAACAGAAAGTTTAGATTCATGTCGTCCCCGATCTCTGAGAGACGGTGGGACCAGCCGAGCAGCGCTGGAGGGAACGTGGTGCAGTGTGCTTAGAGCTAAGGGGTAAGTGGGTTATGGATAAACGTTTCAGCTGGCATACTGCTTAAATGCGAGTAATGCATGTGGAAAAAAAAGCTGAAGCATCAACCTTTGGATGCTTAAAGTGATTTTCATGGGAGAAAAACAAAACAAACAAACAAAAAAAAAACGGAGAAGCTTTTAAAGGAAAAAAAAAAAAAAAAAAAAGCTCAGTTTGCTACGCGAACCGGGTTCGGAATCGGCCGCAGTAATGATGCTGCATATGCGACGCGAGAGGGAACAGGAGCGTGGTAAACAGGAAGGTGAAAGGATTGGCTAGGGCTCATTTAAATTCTAATCAGACATCAGACTACAGAGATCTGCACAGCATGACATGAGAGAATGCTGCATTTCCATTTCCATTTTTAACTGAATCCTATAGAAACGCTGCAGAGAATTTCTAACGAATATGTAATATTAGGACATACAGTAATATAGAACATACTGTAGAATTCCTATAGAAAACAAATGGAAATCTTATGGAACCTTAATACCCAAGTTCTATCTTTAGACCAGGTTTTACTGAAACTTTAGTTAAAGTTTGCTCTGTGAGCGCTCCTGGCATCAGTGATGTTTCAGCTCAAACCTGTAGAAAAATCTATAGAAAGTTTTTTTTGCAGGCCCCCTGTGCCTGAGTCACAGATCCATGTCTGCTGTAAAGGATTAATAAAAGCCCGGCATGGGCACTTTAAGAGAAGGCGTTTCATCCCCCTCTGCCAGTCGATGAAAAAATTGAGAGGCACGGAGGAAGAAAATGAGCAGCGGAGAGAAAGAGAGACGTCAGGAGATGCTCTTATGCCATGCCTTTTCTTGCATTCCTTGTGTATTGTTGTGTTTACAGAATATCATGTTTTTTTTTTTTTTTCATATTTATGACCTCGGAGGATATAGAGTTGCTGAGTTGAATGAAAATTTGCAGTAGGCACAGGGAGACAAACATATTTATGTGCTTAATTAGCATGCACCTGTGTCCACCAGACCCTTCTGTTTCGTAACAGCGGTAATTGCATGGCAGGATTGTTTTTATTTATTCATTCATTTTTTTTTTTTAAACCAGATGCTCGAAAAAACAAACAAAAAAAAAACGGGATGACCTCTTACCATTTCGGGTCAGCGTAATTGCCATGTAGCGGTGGTCGTGGGACTGAGCGGACAGGAGCAACGCCGGCGCGTGTTTAGTGAGGAACGCAAACGCCACGCTGTCCCGGGATCTGACGGCGTCGGACTGTCTGGTGCTCTGGAGTTGCTTTGGATCCTGGTTCCTCATCACGGAAAACGGTTCCTGAAGGGTGTACGTCACCGACGTCCCTCTTTCGAAAGATGCCGAGATAGCTAAAACAGATAAATATGGAAACAAATGGCCTTGAAAACTTTCCGCCTTCAGATTCGGAACAGATCAGAGAATCGGCAGCTCAGTCAGATACATGGGGGAAAAAAAAAAAAAAGAAGCCATTTCTCTTCCTAGTTACTGTTTTTTTCCGTCTAATTAGGTAACCAGCGTTCGGAAACGTATAGCTGTGATATGAATTTCTTGCTCCTTTTTTGTCTCTTTTCATTCATTAGAGCCGAGCTGTAAACAGTCACGGTGTGATCCGACCCTCTCCGCAGTCACACTGTAAAGAGACAGAGCCATTACGTGACTAATTTGATTGACAGGCCATCGGGTGAGTCTGAAAGAGAAGCAGGGAAGATGTAATTAGGTTCTACCCGGCAGGTGAAGCTTCTCCTCTATGGCCCACTAACTCCACGTCAAACTGAAGGGAGTTGACAAGCAAGGACGTCCTGTCCGCCTGACAAACCCCCTCCCATCCTTCGCACCTCAAACTTTCAAAAGTCGAGCACTGGAAAAAGCGCTTAACTCTATCGTGGTCCGAAAACTCATGCACCAAATGTCGGCGTTAAATCATCGCTTATGAGCTTATACAACCCCGTAACGCTTCTTACCCGTTTCGCAGTTGGCTCCGGTGAAGGCGGTGTGTGTGCAGTCGCACACGTAGCTATTCCTGTTCTCCAAACACCTCCCTCCGTTACGGCACAGACTCTCACCGCTGCAGTGACCCGGGCAGCCAGAGTTCATGCCGGGCGTCATCTTAGCTCGCTCGTTAAGGTCAAAGGTCATCCCGTTGATGCTGAGCGCACGCAGGCACCCTAGGAAGCCCCTCTGAGTGGTTGGGGCGCCGCCTGAGAGTGAATATTAAAGAATTTCTTTAATGAAAACGCATATTTTATAGCCCAGTTGGTGTGTGGCACGAATTACGGAATCATCAAACTGAGACGGTGTTCTCACAGCGTTTTTAACGACATCGCAAATAAACAAATCACAGACATGAGACAATACAGTTTTTATTGAAGAGCTGAACATTCTGGCCACGAGCAAATGAAATCACGTTTGAATCAGTTCTGTATTTTTTCCAGGCCAAGCAAAGGAAAAAGGAAAAAAAAAAAAAAACGTTATTACAAAAAGATAATTATGGAATCATCATCATCATCATCAACAACAATAACAAAGTCATGATTAGTATGCACTTTTATAAAGGCTTGAAATTCTTTAAGGCATGCACTTGACTGATGAAAAACAATATTCCCCATCAAGCCGGGTCCAACTTTCTGTAATAGTGTTTGACAAATCGTCTCTGCAGGATGGAGCCTCGTCATGGAGCATTTTTCCCCCCTAAATCTGCAGCATACTTCTTTACTCCGCTTGATATCCAGACTGTGTTAACAAAACATTAACACTCTTTGCTCTCCGATAAGACACGTTATGATTGTGAAAAATGACTTCACCATAATTATTTTCCATTAATGGGACGACTGTCCGGTAATGACTACCATCATGTCTGGTCTGTTAACCGACACGCAAACACATCGTAAATGAGTGGGAAAATTTGATTGCTTTCTTTGCACAGTCATTTTTATACACCGATCAACCATAACCTCAACACAATTGACTATCAATTCTTTATCAGTAAACTGGCAAAAGAATCATGGCCACCCAAGGCTCATCCATGCCTACAGTTCAATCTCTCACAAAAGCCAATGCGGCAAAAACCGTAGGTTAAGTCCAGGATAGAAAGGCATCAGAACATTCAGTGCACCACAGCCAACAGCCCACTGCACACAATGCGAGGAATAAAGCCCATTTGAGCTTTGATTTAAAACTCGAGATAAACTGGTCCAATCCATTGAGACCCAACCCCGCAGGCCACATCACCCAGAAGATCCACTGCCAACATCCTGCTGCCAGAAACCACAGCACACCTAAAGAGGTCTAATGGAGTCATAGCCCAAGTGTCACAAGGGGAACCTACACAATACTGGAAATAATGTTTTGTCTTGTAATGGTATATGGCTGATCAGTGTATTGTACGTTTTAACTAGATTGGCACAGATAAAAGTTCCAGCATCAAATCCAATTGGCCACTGTAAAGAGTTCAATATTCAACATAGTTCCAAGCAACGATGAGGGGCCCAAGCACCCTGAGCCATCGCCACCCGGGCACACCAGAAAGACAGCGGGCACAGTGGGGACATGCATTTAAAGGGGGGTACCCCAGTACCATTGTGACATAAAAGGGGGAACTTTACGTTCAGACCTCCAAAAATCCCCAGACGCTGGAGGAAAAAAAAGCATCACACTATGATGTCACTCAATGTTGTCACACAAAGTTATTAACCACTTTTCGGATACGTTTGAGGCATCGTCATAGCTGACCCGTTTGAGAGATCAAAAATCCCTCCACAATTTTGTATCCTCGATGTCTTTAGATCACACAGGCCTGGTGTGGTGGCGTTCCTTCGGATATGTTTTTTTTTTTTCAAACGACACAAAAATCTCGTGTGAGTGCCACGAGCCACGCCCTGGGCCCATACTCTCAGGCATCCTAAGGGTAGCAGATTCCATCCTGTCTGCCAATTTTCACAAGTTTTTGAGCATGTTAAGACCCCCCAAAAAGCCCCAAATGTCGAGGGAAAAAAACAATAGGGTCCTTCACACACTATGACAACATACTGTACTGTAGGGCTGATGTCATAGTGCTTGTGCCCTGAAAAAACATGGTATTGCAATATTTGACATATTCATGATTCATGATTTTATAGTTCAGCACGTAACATGAGGCCAGACCAATTTGAGGCCAGAACAATTTTCAGACGTTTTTGTCATTGCTTTGCCCAAAGCAGTACTTTGTCGCAGTCACTAAAACAGCTTTCAAGTAATGTCTGAAAAAATCCTGCCAAATCCCACCCATAAAACCTGAGCAGTGACCATAAAACTTGAGTTTTTGTGTTTATTTACCATCCGTTAAAACCTGACGAAAAAAAAAAAAAACCAATATTTTATAACCCACACGAGATACATCTTTCCTGCCCTAAATGGGAAAAAGAAATCCAACTGGATGGAAAACTGCTCAATCAGACAACATGACTGGCAGCATTCAAAGCATCACTTCCTAGACTGTGAGACCATTCAGTCATATCCTGATATCCTCTGTCAGTAGGCCGCAATCTGGCGCGCAATCTGGTCCGTGCCATGAATGCTAGTTGCTACAGTAGGTCCATGCTAGTACAAAAGTTGCCATAAGTTTAACAGAAGTGGCAGGCGTGAAGCGTTTCGATGCTGTCAGATTTATGGGATAGGAGTGCATATCACTAGTCAGTCATGGGGGTACTGTACATGTATATGATGTCTCACATTCAGGAGGGGGCAGATAGTGCTTTTGTCTGAGTGCGTTACACAACCCCCTGATGTTGCATAAGCAGGAGGACAAAACGATGCCTTCAGCTGCCTTTAAGGAAGCACATGATAGCCTTCGCCCCTCTCTCGCTGGTACTGTAGTGTGAAAGGGGAGACTGCAGGATGGGAATTCACTAATCTGTAAAATAAATAAATAAATAAATAAATAAATAAATGAAAATACTGATGTCTGTGCTGTTTAATTTTTTTTAGTTATAGTGCTTTTATCATTCTTAGATTTAGGAAAACGTAACAGCATTGTAACAATTCCAGCACAGTCAGGTAAATGCAAAAAAAAAAAAAAAAAAAAGAAAAAAAAGTGGGTTTTGATGAAAAACAAAAAGAACTCCGTCAGCACTTTTCCATGGTGGAGACGTCTATTACTGGCAAATGGGATGCGGTATTGATGCTGCTCCAGGCCTGGTATGTGTTTGCAATCTGTATAACCAATTGAACTGTCTGAATGGCTGTTTTTACCAAACATACAAACCATAAGTATATAGTACATCACTTAAAGAGGTAATACAATTCTTATAGAAACATTTATAATAATGCTCGCTCAATCCAGCTCAACTGATAAAATTTTAACTAATATAATAGTAGTGCTATTATTATAACTAATAATAATTAATATAATGATGCTACTGTAACAACTGCCAGCTTAAAACCTCATGAGAGCTCATTACAAGGAATCTCAGTGTAGCAGAGAAACTCCTGGCTGTTCTTATCGCAGCAAAAAGCTCATGAGATTTATTATTTTTTCAAATTTGTCATTGTATTATAGTTGTGAGTTTATCATCTTGTCTTTCGTGAGTTCATTCGAATTATTAGCTAATTAGAGTAACTGCGATGACTGGAAAAATAGCGATGACTTTACTTTGACGTCATTAATTGATTAAGTCCTAGTAAGCATGTGCTAAGGGTCAGCCATAACATCGACGCCACTGAAAGATGAACTGAACAACACTGATCACCAATGATACACCAGCAAACTGGTGACAGGATCATGGGCACCCAAGGCTAAACCCACGTCCATGGGGACCAACGGCCAGCCCGGCCGGTTCAATCCAAGACAAAAGACAATGCTGGCCTCGATACAAAGATACCAGAACACCCAGTCAGCCACGCACAGGGCCCAGCAGGCAAACAGCCCTGGATCTCCCCAGAACTCCCCAGATCCCTATCCGATCAAGCATCAATGAGACGCACAAATCAGATCCACGGATGACCCAAAAAGCCCCCAAAGAATGCGCTGCCAGTGTCCTGATGCCAAATACCACAGCAGTAGCCCCCCCCCCCCCCCGACCCACTCCACCCCCTTTACCAGAGGCCCTGCAGAACCACAGTGGCACAAGAGAACCTACATCCTAGATGGCTTATTGTTGATCGGTGTATTCTTCAATGCAAAATGATATGCAGATTGTGATATTTTGCACTGACCAATACAATGCAATTTCACTGTATGCCAATCTCACAGACGCAAAATGACAATGTAATCAGCAACTGTCATGGCACTTGTTGCGAAGCTGGCAATAAATGATTCATTCAGATTACATGTGACAAAATGTCCTGGCCATGCTTGTCAAAAAAATGAAAGGAAAGGAAGGAAATAGACTCTCGAGAAATTACAATAATGCCTTTTCAATTTTTCTTTAGGAAATCGCCAACAAATGCTTATTCCAGAACAAAATCTCTTCAAATATGGCACTTGGTACAATTAGGTCTGTTGTAACTTGAGTGACTTCAGTCATCAAGTCATTCCTTAAAGAGATGAAATCAAATCCGATGCGAGCCTTAATGAAGCAGTCATTTTCAGGCATAAGCCGTTTAAAAAAAAAAAATTATTATTAACTAATCTGCACAGTTAATAGCTGAGGAGCTTCATCAACGTGATTCCGTTTTCATAACGGAGACTTACAATCACCGGCCACTTCATTAGGTACCCCTGTTCGACTGCTTGTTAACACAAATGTCTAATCAGCCAATCGCTTGTCAGCAACTTAATGCATTTATGCATGTAGACAAAGTTTAAACTGAGAATCAGAATGGGGGAACAAATGTGATTTAAGTGACTTTGAATGTGGCTGAGGCGGCACGGTGGTGTAGTGGTTCGCATTGTCGCCTTGCACCTCCCAAATTGGCCGTAGTGTGAATGAGTGTGTGTGTGTGTGAGTATGTGTACAGTATATGTGTGTGCCCTGCGATGGACTGGCCCCCTGGTCGGACGAGTCTCGATTTCTGCTGCGGCGTTTGGATGGTTGGGTCAGAAAGCATGGATCTATTCTGCCTTGTATCAATGGATCAGGCTGCTGCTGCTGCTGCTGGTGGTGGTGGTGGTGGTGTAAAGTGTGGACGAGCCCATCTTAGCCAGGGATACCTAATAAAGTGGCCAGAAAATTTAATTAAACATATGTGTTTATATATTTACCTGTGTGCACAAGCAAAGAAGTAGCCTAGTATACTTTTTTTTTTTTATGCAGACAATAAGCTTAAAATTGTGCCTCCTGCTGAGCTGCAGAATCGTCTGTGCACTTTGGGTTTGAAAAGGTCAGCAAAGTTTTTGCAAATCCTTTGAGATATAAAGAAATCACTTACTGCCTTTCTGAGAAGCATATGTCTGAAGGGAATACGGCATATGCAGTAGAAAAGAATCTATAGAACGGGTAGGAATCCTGCCTTGAGATGTTTGGCTGTATAACGATTCCAAGGTCTTTACCATCTGTCTATGCAGGGATGCAAATATTTGTTTGTGTTCTAAGCACTGGAAGGGCCATTCATGCTCAATATATTTAGCAGTCAATTATATTAATTATATCAAGCATTGTCACTCTGTTTCTATACAACATCTCACGACTGTATTTAAGAGTGCGTGTGTCACTGAAATCCATTTGAAAGAATGAAATAAATAATAATAATAAAAAAAAAAAAAACCATACAGAATTTCCCAGAAGGAAGAAATCCTAGAAATGCAAATACAAAAATGCAAATAGAATTCAAATATTCGGTGCGGTTTGCAGCATAATAAAAAGCAATAAATCCAAGGTTTCGGCATTGCATCTTTGCTCATAGATTATGTACAAATTGCTGAATGTCTGGGGGAAAAAAAGTTCAGTTTCTTACCAACAAACAGCTGGCTGCTGAGCTGGAGTCTGTGCTGGCCGTCGGCCGCTGCCTCGGTGAGCTGAAGGGGCAGCAGGTCGACCTGTAATGATGCCTCTTTCACATTTCGTTCTGCTCGTACGTAATGCCACTGTCTATCATTCAGACGCACTGGTGACCTGACTGTCAGAACCACCGGGCCATCGCCGAGGTCAAAGGTGAACATGACGTTCGATGGAGCTAGGGAGAGCAAAATAATAATAATAATAATAATAATAATAATAATAATAATAATAAAAAATATATTAAATAATTATAAAAAAAAGAGTGTTGCTTTCATGTATAGATTTTTCATGTATAGATTTTTTTTACCCAATCAACCACGATCATTATTTATAACATTACTACATACAGTACACCGATCAAACATAACATTAACTGAACAACATTGATCACAAGTTATTCAGAAGTAAACTGGTGACAGGATCGTGGGCATCCAAGGCTCACCAACGCCTGTAGGGACCAAAGGCCAGATCGTCTGATCTTATACCACAGAAAGGTCAATGCTAGCCATGATAGAAAGGTACCAGAACACCCAGGCCACCACAACCAGATGCACACAGGGTGCGTCAGGCAACGAGCCCCAGGCCGCCGACCCAGCCTCCAATCTCCCAAGATCCCAGTCCGATTGGGACGCCCCACCCACAACACAACCCACAGGACCCAAAGCAGCTACTGCCAGAACCCAAACTACTCCCCCCCCAGAGGCTCAGTGTAGCCACGCTAACAACTGGCACGCTGTGCATGGTGGCACAACAGGAACCCAAATCCCAGGTGGTTTTAACGTTATGGCTGATCGGGGTTCACCTTTGCAACAAGTCTCCAAAAGTTCCCTCCTGCGGTACTGTATTTTACTCACAGCTCAGCTCCACTCGGATGAAGTTCTGCACTCCCACGTTCTCCAGGAAGAGACCAGAAGCAGCTCCAGTCTTGAAATAAAAGGAGACGTCTACGCTGAGCTCGGCTTGCAGCGTCGGGAAATGCAGATACGAGGACTCCAAGAAAAAGGAAGCTGAGTTCCACAGAAATCCTGAGCCATTGATGGACGAGAAACAGAGCAGACGAACTGATACATGTCCAATTATAGCAATGGAAACAACTGTGAATGTGAAAAATTATTTCAGTAACAAACATATCCTTGAATCAGTAAACAAAACACCCACGATCGCCGGAGCATCGCAGAGGTCCGATCTGAAAGAGCGCCTGCGAGCCGGTTCTGTTCGTATCTCCGATGGCGATCTCGCTAAGCGGCAAATGGTCTTTGTAAGACAACAGGCCTGTATCGTTCACCCTGCACAGAGACACAGAGCGCGAGAGAGAGAGAGAGAGAGAGTGAGAAAGTGTGCGCGGCACAAGGAATAATAAGCGAGAAGAGGAAATTCACAGTCGCTTCTCAGCCTGAGGTGAGAAACATGTTTGGTGAAAAGTGAACTTTATGATCTGCCAGCTGCTGGAAAAGGTGGTAACGGTGGCCATTAGCAAGCCAGACTTACTCATAGAGATGTTTGTTCATCTCAATGTTACGGTACACTATACGGCTAACAAGGCTAAGAACTTTTTAACTTATTTGTTCAATGGAAAGCTCACTCTTGTTCGCGTGAACAGATTACCATGATTCCTGATCCGCATCACAGTTGCAGAAGTAGCTCATGTCCCGGCAGTTGCCCTCCAGGCTACAGGAGCACTGCTGAACCCCAGGCAGGGAGCCTCCCCAGTACGTCCTCTTCACACCGTCCCTGTCCAGCCACCAAGACAGGGGAGTGCCATCTGGAAACAGAGTGCAATTCCATCTGTGCTGTAAACATCTGGAATTATTGCTGCCCTGATGATTTATGTCAGAATTATCTGTGGCAAGTACAAAAGAACACTGTCGCTGTGAAATATTCACTTTTACTACATGCACTATTTATTTATTTATTCATTCATTCATGGTGAATGTATAATGACTTCATTGAAAAACGAGTTCAGTCTGTAACAAGACTTTGCTTATTTCATGCTAAATAATGTTTTTAAATAAAACATAGCTGATCAAGTAACTTCAATGAGGTCAACAGCATGGCCTGAGTATTCATATTACAAAAAAATCAAATCTTCTTAAGGATTTCTGTATTTCTGCATGAGTACTGTATGTACCATGTACAGTAACAGCGATGTTGCCTATTTATCCCGTTCTGATTTTTCATATTCGAATAATTATATTAGTTAAAACAATATCAAATGTTTGGCATTGAACTGCATGTAACATTTAGAAATATATAATCACAATTATGGAAATAAAGTTCTGCATAAAAAAAAAAATACAGTATATTAATTCAGTTACTTCTGACTGAGGATTCTTTATTGGTCGAGAGTCCTTCCACAAGTGGTGATATTTAAATATCCCACTGATGTTATTCTCTATATGTGTATCACACATGTTCTAACGATCATTAATTACACTAAGTGTCGGTCACGGCATGAGTGAAGGTATACTGTAGGTCAGTGCGGTTGTCAGCTCAAGAAAGAGGGGAGAGCAGCTGCCTGCCAAAAATCATTTAAAAAATCTTTTTTACATTTTTAAAACTAGTCACTGTAGCACTTTCATGCAAGAAATGATGGCTCAGGTGGTTAAAGCTGTATGGTACTGGGTTACTGATCTGAATATTGGGCGTTCGAGTCCCAGTACCGCCAAGTTGCCACTGTTGAGCCCTTGAACAAGGCTCTTAACCCCATCTGCTCCAGGGACGCTGTACCTTGTCTGACTCCAGCTTCCTAACAGGGATATGTAAAATGTGATTGAATATTATCATTCTGATTTTTCTATGAAATAATACATATGGTGTTATGTAATTGAGTAATTAAGTAATAGCAACAACTACAACAAGCGAGCCACAGAAATCACAAATTAACAAACAGCACCTCACATTAGAGCCGTTATGAAGCCTTAAGTAGCAGACACGTCTCAATATCAACTGTTCAACGGAGATGATTGCATATTTTAAAACGCCTTCAGTATTTTACAGTTTAGAAAGAAATAAAAATCAGGAACGTCCTTGAAATTAGAAGATGTGCACAACATTTTGTACGTGTATGTAGAGTTGTTGTTTAAAATCAACATCACACTCGATGCTGATATTCAGTACAACAGCACTCACTCTCATGCGATGTTGCTTAATTACAGTATAACCAGTCCAGGTAAAGGATGGTAGCTAAGCATAGCCCATACTGTGGCTAACCCCCCGTCAAAAATGTTTTGGATTGGAATCTGAATTTTTGTAGAAGCGTTTGTGTACAGAATGAACCCAAAGTTGATCGCTTGCTTAAGAGCTTTACAGTGGCTTTTAGTTTGGCAGAACAATGTGAAATTGGAGCCAGAACTGTTCACTGAAGAATTAGCTAAAGGCTCTTGTCCAACTTCTCTCACAGCAAAATGTAGATAACAGAGAAAGTGTGCAGGAAAAACTCAGAAACAGTAACAGAAACATTACATTGACATTTTAAGTGAAAAATAAAAGTCTGGGTGTATGTGTATCGAATTTCAAAAGAGTTCAATTCAAGCAAACAAATCAATTAAGGAGAACCAGAACAAAATAAAGAAATCATAAATGGAGATCACGTAAGCACTTGGTGAAGCTGCACAGTAAAAAAACAACAACAAAAAAACAGTACAAAACCATTGACACACACACACAAACAATGTAATGAGAAATCACAGGACTGGGACTAAACAGCAGCGTGTCTATAACAAAAACCACTTGTTAGTGAGATTAATCATAACAAAAATACTTCACATTGGACTTTGGAGCGATGGGAAAAGGTCATGTGGTCTAACGAGTCCAGACTGACCCTCCACCATTCACCCGTCATGGATAGTGTCCATTGTACAAGCCTTTGGAGGCAGTGTTATGATCTTGGGTGGCTTCGGTTGCTCAGGTCTAGACTCAGCAACGTTACTGTATGTGGCCACAAAATGAAGTCGGCTGACGACCTGAATGTACTGAATGACCAGGTTATCACATCTGTGGAGTTTCTCTTCCCTGATTGCACGCGCCATATTTTCAGCACTTACTGTAGACTGTGAAAGAGTGTTTCTGGGAGTGTGAGGAATCATTTTCACACATTTAAGTTAAAAGTGACTGAAACCAGGCAGTGTGGTTCACTTCAAGTGACTAGGATTTACAGAACTTCTGCATATGTTACATTTAAGATTTTTTTTTAGAATAAGGACTTACTTAGTGTCAAACTTTATTTACAAACCCATTTTACAGTTGGTATGAGGAACATTCCTTTTCCCTTGTATGCAGCCATATCAATACTGTGTGAGGCTGAATTGTTTCTAATTTTGTCACTTTTTTTTTTTTTTTGCTTGGTGAAGTTTTGAAACTGCATTTGGTGTTTGTGTATCAGGAAGGACTCAGCAATTACATAAACGCCTGTTTCCTCCTGAAGCCTCTATGTAAAACACTCAGGCTGCGTTTCATTCCGAAGTGTACTCCACAGGGTGCTCCCTACTCCCTGCTCCATTTGCAGGGAATGTCGCTGAAGGGAACTTTCCTGGACAAAACCTAACCATTCACAAAAAAAAAAAAAAAACACACACACACAAAAACTTTTTTCTGAGAGTATATCAATATCATTGTAAGAAACACCACTCTAAGTTATTGTTAGTCTTTTGACTGCTCCCATCGAGGGGTCAGCACAGCAGACCAATCAATCCACACAACAACTTGGCATAGGCTTTATCCTCCCATTTTATCCAGGTTTTTGCTTCAGTTGGGGATCAAATCCAGGCCTTCCACAAACCTACCACTGAGCAACCAAGGTCCAAAGACACTGAGAGACAAGTACTCTGTCTTTTTGTTTATGTCTTTGTAAAGTAAATTACACAATAATTAATAGAAAAAGAATTGTCAAAATATAGTTGCAAGCAACGATGAGCGTGCCCAAGCACCCTGCTCCTGTTTGTCTTTTAAACGTGTTAAGACCTACAAAAAGCCATCGATGCTTGGTCTATCGCACAACGTGCACACATCACACAATATGATGTAATAGGGCTGATTACATCAGCCCTATCAGCTTGGGCCCTAAATATTTGTCATGTCACTCAATATAATGCCACACAGAAAGTTATTAACCACTTTTCAGCAAAAGTTTAAGGCATCGTCACAGCTGATCCGTTTGATATATCAAAAATCCCTCTGCAATTTTGTATCCTCAATGTCTTTAGATCACCTTGGCCTGGTTTGGTGGCGATCGTATAAATTCCCTAGGAGGAGTATATCAAAATCCATTGGGTGCGTTTTGTAAATGACCCAAAATAACTGACTTCCTCCTGAGTAGAGCCCATGACATGCAGTGCGAAAGTTGTTCAGCTCAATGAACTCTAAATGTGTACCGGGTTTCGCGTGCATATGTGCAAGTGTGTATGAGCTATGCAGCAAAATCTCGTGTGAGGGCCCCTGAGGGCCCCGTGCCATGCGACACTCAAGCATTCCAACCTCCCAATTTTCATGAGTTTTTGAACATGTTAAGACCCCCAAAAATCCCCCCCCCAAAAAAAATGTCTTTTGCATTACGATTGGTGAAAAAAGCTAGAGCATGAAGATGAGACCGGAAGACCTGATGCAACCCTCTTATTCTGTCTGGGCTTGGGCCTGGAATTAAGGATGTCCTGCATCCAGTGGTTGGGTTTGGACATGGGCTCGGATCAACCCCATCATTTCCGCATGGATCTCTTTGATCACTTTGTAATTTACAGCTCACATACTTCGGTATGAACTGTATGCCAGTATCTGTCCAGTTACAGAAAAGTGTTTTACTGTATCAAGGTTTTGTTGCTGTTTTATATATAAATCTATATTATATATACATCCCATCGGGTAATATTTTATGCATTCTTTTATTAATTATAATGAAGCTGATTCTATGTGAGCTTGAATGTGTAAGAAAATAAGCATCCATTGTCAAGTACAATTATTTTACATAAATCATGACTCTTATGCTATTGATGCATCTTTTATCTGTTGTATTGTTTTCCATGGGCAATTTGGGTAACATTTAAATTTTAGATTCAGCATGAAACGATGTATAAGCTGTAACACAAGCGGGTATTGCGAGAAGTAAAGGTGCGGACAGCTACACTGCAAGTTTCAGAGATCAGATCTCCCATTTCATTCGGGCTTGGGACCGGCACTGCATCCACTGGCTACATCCGATAAGTGGTGTGCCCCCCCCGTCTGAGTTTTGCTTTTGCCATCATGTCTTCCTTTGAGTTTGATTAATAAACCAACAACATCTCAGAAAGGGAAAAGCTTTCCCAAAAGTGTTTGCAATCACTCCTGCAGCTCACATCCTCCCGGCTTCCCATGCGACGCCCTGCATGGGGGCTCGGCATAAAACCACCCGGCACGCCAACATCATAACATACGCATGGAATTTAAGCGATTTAATAATGAATTAATGATACATCAGTGAACAGCTTATCATGTATTTATGTTTATGGGGATTTTTTTTTTTTTTAATTGATCATTTTTGCAGTTCATTTTATACATTTTCATAGACAAATATATAAATTTTTAAGTTGAAAGTTAAAAGTTTCAGTTAATTTGATTTTCACACATGAATAAATAACTTTTTAACTAATAACTAATGCACCTTAAGCTGTGAGTATAGTTTCACACTTCCTTTTTGCCTAACACTTCTCAAGAACATGTTCATGAGCTGGATCGAGTTTGTTGGGTGCAAATGAAAATGAGACCCAGAACGTTCCTAGGACTGAAATCGTGTGGTTTTTTTTTACCCACCTACTGCATAAGCAATCTGATATGCTTAATTACTGGATTTATTCATGCAGACTAATTTATTATCAAAGCTGTAGGAACAATATTGTATTTGTATGTTGCAACCGTTTCTTTAATAGTGCATTCTGGAAATAAAGTCATCTGTGTCCTTGTTCAGAGAAATGTTGGAACCTGTAGTAACTAATGCTTATTACACACAGAGTGAAGTTCTGTAAAAGGCTATAATTTTGTAAATAGTCATTAGCATACTTAAAGTAAGGACACGTCGAAGCTGTTCGAGTCAAACCGGGACTTTTGGTTGTACAAGAACAGTTATGAGAGTAAAAACTCTCTCTGTTTCTCTATATGATTCTCTGCTACACTAATGCACTGATCCCAGTGTTTCACTAGCGCTTGCATACCATCAAGGTAGAATGTTTTCTCAGTTCGCCAGTTCCATGTATCAGACTGATGGTTTGAAATGCTGGCCTCCCAGGAACTCCACTTAACGAACCAAACCAAACATGTGAAAATGACTTGGCACAAGATCAGGACTGTACACGGGTATTAAGTCCCAGGTTGAGGTAAACGCCCGTTGTATAGTAGTACAAGTATTATAAATTCAAATGAGCAAATACATTTCACAGTATATAATAAATGTCTGAAGTAATATAAAAATCGAAAAAAATGCAATACTCACCCCAGGTGTCGAAGAGACGAGACTTCCTGCAGCGATACGTCACTTCCTGCTGGCAGTGTTCTGACGACGCCACCAAGGAGCGCATGTGATAAGGCGAGATCCAGTAGTTGAAAATGAGAACGTAGGGACTTCTCGGAGTGGAACCCTGGACGCTAACCGGCTGTAAGTGATCGTGGCCTACGACCGTCCACCATCTGTCCCCTGCGAAGAAAAACAAAATACTACAGAACCATACAGAGGACGATTTTTTTTTTTTTGTGTGAATCACACGAAGCGCAGGCTGCACGCAATAATCAGTTGTGAGGTTGAGCCTCTCGACCTAGCCCCTGTTCGCGCACGTGTGCACATGAATGAGAAAAGGAGATTAGCCACGCGATGAAGTGAGATGCAAATTCCTGATGAATATCAAGCAGGGACCAGAAGGTCATTTATTCGGGGGGTCGTGAAATGAAGAGTGTTATGGAACTGGTGCTTACTTCCTTTCTCTATGCAAATTAAAATCCCCCATGTGTGATGGACAGGAGTGCCTGTTTGCTGAGCCTTAAAGAATCAGCGTGGCTAACAGCTCTTGTAATTGGGGTCGGGCTGAAACAATCTTCTTGCCAACAACGGCTAAAAAAGATGATTTCTATTTGTATATGCCCGTAAAAATCTTTTTTTTTTGTTGTTTTTTTTTTGTGAATGACGAGATGAGATGTCCAAACTAAGCAGCACAAAAAGTGAAAGAGTCTCATCCGCGAGCACGGAACCGCAGACCCGGCTCTCTCCTGCAGTCAGAGTCAGCCTACAGTGAAACTAAGAATAATGGAGCTATCAGTCTAGAGGGGCCAAGCTGCTAGTCTCTGCGGGCTAACATGCTCTCTGATTCCCCCCCCCCGTTCTTCCACCTACATTGTTCCCTGCTGCTGACATAATGGACCTCTCTTCTCCTGTGAGATGACATGCTGTATCACAGGCTCATCCCAGAGACAAATCAGCCCGCTGTCTGATGAGAGAGGCTGAGGGGATGTCAAAAGGTAAAAACCAAGATGGCTGAAATCGCTAATGAGTCCTGACAGTGGATGCTGAAATATTCGCTGGTTTCTCAGTCCACTGGATGCACCTGCGTTCCTGCCTACACAGAGCAGAATGTCGAATTTCAAAATTAAAGGTCAGCTCTTGCTGCATTTTGGGTTGCGGTTGCATAATGCTACATCTTTTCCTGATTCATTTGGTCAGGTCATCATCTGTGTACACCTATTAAAGAACATTCAGGTTCGCCTTATCGGACGGTTTATTTGTGTCTCGGATAAGTCCGTCCATATATTCACATATAATACTGTGCAAAGGTCTTGAACCTCGTCTCATGTCTAAATATTAAATTAAATTCATGGATGATGATTAAAAAAAAAACATACCGTGCTTATATGGAAGACTTGCCGGTATGTTTTAACGGGGGAGGCTTCAGACATCTACCTGTGTATGTCAGGTAGAACAAAAGGTCTCATTACTTTTATAACGTGGAAATTTTACTCTCAAAATGGGCATATTATGAGACGCAGTGGTAAAGCACTCGCCCTATCATCCGGAGATCGCGAGTTCGATTCCCGGGTGATGCTGTAACCTCTCTCAGCTGGAGGTCTAGAGAGAGAGCTGATTGGCCGAGCTCTCTCAGAGGGGAGGGATGAGAGGTACTTAGTGCTCCTACATTAATCACGGCTCTACAGCCAATCAGGGGCGTCTGTGAGCTCGCGCAAGCGGAAGCAGCGGATAGCGCTGTCCTCCGAGTGTGTTACTCCGCCCCCGACGGTGCGTGAGCGAGCAGTTCGAAACGATGCGATCGGCTGGCGTCACGTGGTTTGGAGGAAACACGTGATAGTCTTCGGCCCTCCCGACTGAGTGGTAGTAGCTTAACGTGGGAGCCCCCTAGTGACGGGGAGGAATTGGACACGACTAAAAATAGGGAGAACATCGTGGGGGAAAAAAAAAAAGAGCATTTAAACCTAAATAAAAAATGCAAAAAAACTCTGACTCTTTGGGAGTAAAATATGGAGAAATGAGGGGCGGTTGAAGACTTCGGCACAGCACTTTATATCGATACATATGTCCAAGTTCTTTATCCTTTTTGAGGATCGTGATGAGTGTAGAGAAAATGTCTGTAAACTGGATAAAGGACGAGCATACACACAAGTCATTTACACACTGTAGGGGCAGAAATCACCTAATGATTGACTTACTGACTGACATACAGTACAGTATATTGCAAAGGTTGGAGAAAAAAAAAGAAAAAATTTTAAGAAAGCAGGTGGACACCAAAAAAACCTGAAGCTGTGAGCACAGGATCCACCTGCATTCCTGAGCATGTTTTTTTTACATTTTTTTTTTTAGCATTATCCTTTTATTTACTCATGACCTTGCCATATTCTGTCTCCACTACAACCCCATTTACACTACTCCACTGCTCTTCAGCGGCACACTCGCGCTCTGTGAAATGCCGGAGTGGAGCTTGTTGAGCTACACAGAGGTGTAAAAAAACAAGCTGAACCGAGTTAATGAGATGTCTGATTTCTCAAGGCATTTTCACAGACCTAATTAACATCCTGTGACTAGAAATACATGACAAATGCATCAAAGTCAGAACCGGGCAAACAAAGCATAAAAACGAACCTACCTGCAAGCGTACAGTTCACTTGTGTGTACTCTAAGGGACCGCTGCCGTCGGGGTCGATGGTGAAAACACCTGAAGGACTTGCTGTATTTCTGTATGCTTCGCACGATCGCTCATATATTGCTGTGAAAGACCACAAATGACAGATAAATAACGGTTCTCGGTTGGTGAAGAGGTGAAGGATTCTTACGGCTCATATTTTATACTAAGCTCTTTATATCTGATCCCACGTCCTAACAAGGCAATTCTTGGTTGCCAAATTACGTGAAACCTCACCAGTGTATGTCTTGTGTCAGGCCCAGTCTATGCATAGATTTATTTTTTTTTAAATAACTAAGTAAATAAATAAGAGATAAAGGAATAAGAAGAGATGGCACGGTGATGTAGTGGTTAGCAGTGTCGCCCTGCACCTCCAGGTTCGATTCCCGTCTCGGGTTTGCATGTTCTCCTCGTGCTTGGTGGGTTTCCTCCGGGTACTCCGGTTTCCTCCATCTGCAGATTAGGCTAATTGGCATTCCCAAATTGCCCGTACTGTGTGAATGAGTGTGTGAGTGTGTATATGTGTGTGCCTTGCGATGGATTGGCACCCTACAGTAAGTCTCCTGGGATAGGCCTGTCCAAATATCAACACTGAAAATGGAGTCTGTGAACATCTTCACCCTGGAATGTTTTCCGGAAAGCATGTTCTTTAGTGACCTAAAACATAGTTTGTTAGTGTACAAAGGGCAAAAGCTATGTCAAGCCTTTATTTATCGCATACACATCTTTTCTTGGCATATCCCAGCTTGGGGGCTAGGGTCATAGTGCAGGGTCTGAGATATGATTGAGATATGCCACCCCTGGAGCAGACATGGTAATTGTACCGCACATGCCCAACAACAGCCAGCTGGAGCTGGGGCTTGAACCACCGACCTTCTGATCAGTAAACCAAAACTTTAACCCACTGAGCTACTGTACCACTACCCCGAAATAATGATCCTGCCTCAGGAGTCACATCCTTACTCACATCACACAGTACACTGTCACTGCATAAAACGCATCAGTCAATGAAGAAAGTCAGTTGCAAATTCACTATTACAATCCAATACCAATTGGATAACGAAGCTGAGAAACAGATCAGTGCATCCATGCTTGGAAAATGGCTTCATTTTTGCCATAACTGAAAACTGATCCAGCAGCCAGAAACTTCACAAACAAGGTTCAGTTTTTCTCCCTTCAATAAAGTACTACAGGAAAACAGGAAATCACCAACACGGCCAGTAGGAGTGTATGTTTTTAGACAGCATGATAGTACAACGTTTTAAATACAGTATACAGCTGGACCTCGGCAGACACACTTAATTTTCTTAAAATGTCTTAAGGTGAAACTCCGCGTTGTGTGAAATGCATTTTTCCATAGGATATAATGCAAATGCAGATAATTCGCTGCAGCCACACAAGCATATTTCCAGTATTACCAATGTCCAACACTATAGTCATATTTTTGCATATAAAAGCAATCAAAACATCTAGAAAAGACATGAAGTAAAAAATGAAAAAAAAAAAAAATCGACACTTAACCTCACTTATCCTTAATTTATGATTCCTCTTGGCACCGCCGGCTTTAAAAACAAAACTGAAAGTGACTCCATTTTCTTCTCACTACCATCATTGATAGCACCATGGATCCCATGAATATTATGTCTTCACTAAATCTTGCAAAAAAATCTTGCCAAAAAAAATGCCCCCCCCCCTCCAAAAAAACAAACAAAAAAAATACAAAAACATGTGTATATACAGTACTTGCTTTGCTTGGTTTTTCACTGACGCAAACAGGTTTTGATCAGCGACCTGAAGTATATGCGCAACCGAATGTACAGTATGCGCGACCGGAAATACATGAGACTGAAAGAAAGCCTTCATCTCAAAATATTTGAATATCATGGAAATGTTTTATTTTTTCAAAAAGTGCAACTCTCATATAATCTAGATCAAATAAAGTATGCAAATAAAGTATGCTCAAGCCTTTTTTTGTTTGTTTTAATTTTAAGAAGTGCGGATTAAAGTCTAGGCTTTGCAAGTGGCCTACGGCATTGTGGGTATTTTTTCTTCGACATTTCTGTGTCTACTGTATATCGTGTTGTAAATACACTACAAAACCTACAGTATAGTATAGTAGTGCCATTCTGCTCAGTCCCTTCACCACTCTCTGGTAGGTTGATTTTGAAATGCTGACGGCCTGAACATGACTAAGCTACGTATATCCTCTCAAGCAAAACTGCAATAAATAAGTGCTTTTTTTCTGTATTATTTTAGGCAACAGTAATTTAATGCTTTTACAGTACATTGCTTACTCACTCATCTTCTATACCGCTTTATACTGTGTACAGGGTCAAGGGAGACCAGGAGCCTATCCCAGGAGACAGGGTATACCCTGGACAGGGTGCTAGGATACAGACACACACACACACACACACACACACTGTGGGCAATTTGTGAGTCAATCGTCCAAATCTGCTTGTCTTTATACTGTGAGAGGAAACCGGAATACTCAGAGGAAACCCACCAAGCACGGAGAGAACATGCAAACTCCATGCACACAGACCTGAGGCAGGAATCGAACCTGGACTCTGGAGGTGCAAGGAGACTAAGCCATGCCCAGGGATTATTTTATGGCAATTTTTATTTACTGACAGAAAGTTTGAATATCCAGAGACTATCAAAAAAGCATCTCAAAAATAGCACAAGTTTCTGTTTAACAGACGAAAATCGAAGGATTACCAAATATCTCAGTCCAAGCCCAAAATATGTAAGTGATTTACATAAGAGAGAGAGAGAGAGAGAGAGAGAGAGAGAGTAAGATGATCAACTATGTAATTTTTTTAATAATCTGTGTGCACAGTTAATAATAAAAAAAAAGAAGAAGAAGAATTTGGGAATGCAACATTATCAGGTGGAGCGATCGCATTCGTTGCCTTTGTTGCAGTTACATTTCAGCATTCCAGGCTACGCTGTAGGGTTCTGTTATGTTCAGGGTGCGGGGCTACACGAGTCTTGAGGCAAAAGCATAAATCAGTCTTTAGAGCTCATGAAAATGAAACAAAAAATCCAGTATTTCAAAATATTTTAATATTTCATTTCGAGTTTGAGTGAATTACAATTTATAGAGGATAAATACTGTGTATCTGTCAGTCTAGACTCAGTAAACACAACCACAGTCATGGGGCACACAATCACTCAACTGTGCAGAAGATCCTCAACAAGGAGGAGAGGCCAAAGAATGTCACTGCATAAAGGGCTGGCTGTTTTTAAAATGAATTACAAAAAAAAAAGGTTCTTCAGCATGGCGATGTCTTTGGTCTTTACTCCGTGCTAAATTGCTGCACAGTCGCTTCCCGAGATCAAGATAAGGTCTGACAATGTCGTCTTTTTTTTTCTTCTTTAGTTTAATTGTTGACTCCTTCACATGCTTTGAGGTTATAGACCTCTGCTGAGACACAAATAAACAGACAAACAGACCTGAAAGTCTTTCTATTTAAAACGTCCCGAATACGGCAGACGTAACCTTATTTAAATAAGTGTCTGATAAATGGTCAAAACGGTGCATTCACAGGTACACTTTCACAATGTGTTTTAAATTAGGAACAGAAGGACACATGCTAACTCACTGCTGATTGCACACTGTACTCCACGGTACTTTCCTGGACATACAGTAGAAAGGGTCAATACCTACAGTAGAACCTGCTTTATTACCCTTGGTCACTCCTATTTCAGGTACTTTTGCTGCAGCATTTTTCTCTAGCAGACAAAATTTCACACTGATATCTAAGGCTGGAGAGAGTAAACATGATTCATTTTCAAGAATTTGTAGATGTCTGCTATGACGGGGGTCAAGGACAGACAATTTTTTCCCACTGGATAAGCAGTATGTACTGTATTGCATGGCAAAAATATTACAATCATTATTTTATTTTTCAGTTTTCTAGTTTTTACTAATACTTCTACATGGTTTAAAAATATGAAATATGGGTAGTATTTGTTGCCAGAAAGCTTCACCCTGACTAGAGGTTTGCTTTGGGACTGGGCTCCTGTTTGATATTTGAAGAAAAAGAAAGAAAATCAAGAGAAAACGCTTTTGATCGTTCATGGAAGAGTATTAGGGCCACCATAAACAATGTATCTGAGGTCTGAATCTTTTTTTTTTTCTTAGAAATTTGAAATTTTTTCTCACAAATCTGACTTTAATCTCAGAATTCTGATTCCATTTTCGTCAGAATTCCAGTGATTTTGATGACTTTGATTTCAGATACAACCTGTCAGAATTTTACCTATTTGTTTTTTTGGCTTGGAATGCTGACCTCTTGCTGAAAAATGTAATTTTTCTTTGTCAGAGTTATGACTTTTTTTCTTCTTCTTCTCTTTTTTTGTTGTTGAAATTTTCATTTTAAACTTTGAATTACAGATTTAAACTTGGAAGTTTTCTTTTTTGTTAAACCTTTTTTTTCTTAGCATTCTGAATTGAATCTTAAATACAACTTGTTTATTTCAGAATGCTGACATTGTTTCTCACAATTTTCTCAGACTTTTTTCCTTAGAATTCCATTTATATATATATATATATATATATATATATATATATATATATATATATATAAAGGTAAAATTTTAAGTTTATAGTCAAAAGTCTGAGAAAAAAGAGTTTTATATATATACACAATACAATATATATATATATATATATATATATATATATATATATATATATATATATATATAAAACTCTTTTTTTCTCAGAATTTTGATTATAAACTTAAAATTAACTTTGAACTTGGAAGTCAGACTTTCTTTTTCATAATTCCTCCTAATGTCCTCTGCTTTCTGACTTTAATCTCAGATAAAAACCGGTCAGAATTTTATGTTTCTTGTTTTTTGTCCTCAAAATACTGACTTTAAACTTAAAATTCTAACTTTTCTTCTCTTAGAATTCTGATTTTTTCCCCCTCAGTATTCTGACTTTAATCTCAGATTTTTCACAGTCTTTTTCTCATAATTAAATTTCAAATACAGCCTGGCAGAATTTAAGTAAAAAAAAATCTAAATTCTAACAGGTTCTATCTTGGATTAAAGTCAGAGCTCCAGTATTTTTTTTTTTTTATGGCGGCTCTAAAAACCCTTCTGTGTTTCCTTTTTTGTGTGCACAAGTGAGGAAACATAATATGATTCATGCAATGCGTTTACACTGTTTATTTATTCATCTTTAGTAACTGGCTGGTCAATACCGCATAATACTTTTAATGCTTTTACATTAGGATTGTAGGATATTAGCAATTAACTTTGTAAACAAGATCATAGGCAGGAAGACAAAAGCAATAGCTAAAAAAAAAAAAAAAAAAAAAACATTGTAAAAAAACAGCTGAGGATGTAGCTGAGGTACATTAACTGACCATGATGGCATTATCTACCTCTGAGAATTTCCAGTTGTTCTCTGGTGTTTCCAAGGCTACAGTATATGTAATTAAAAGTAAAAGATTTAAATTTAGATCAGACAGGCAAATTCCTAGCGATGACAAGGTAAAAAAAAAAGAAAAAAAAAAGGATAATTTAAAGGGGATATTTTGCAGTGTGTGATTTTGAGTGTCCCTCAAATGACTTGCTAAGACTTTACCGTGTCAGTGTGACAGTAAACACACGGTTCCAAATGGTCAAAACAAATCAATATTCATATAATAAAGTGCCTCTATTGCAAGTCATCTTAATGATTTTTAAATAGAAGCAAGTCCATTGTGCTGACCGAGCATCCTCACCCAAATACTTCTTTTTTTTTTTTTCTGTGTTATCCAGAATTTATTGTTTATTTTTTCGCCTTTTTATTCAGATTGGGAGACAAAAGTTTAAAAGTTAAACTCAACTCTGACCCTAAACTGCTGAGATAAATTACCATGTAAGGGCGCACTGTGTAATTCACTTTTGTTGTTCAGTGAAGGAATAAATCGTTTTCTATTTGATACTGTATATACTACTGTAATGTTCAACTCAATATTGAATCTCTACCTGGACAGTGGAAGGATAAAAGGCCTGAATTTTGAGTACATTTCACAAAACGCTATCGGAATAGACCGTGTCTGGTGGATTATGTTCATTGGCTAATTCAAAGTGACTATGCTTAGATGTCTGACGCTGCTCTACGGCCACAGTGAGCAATTATCTATAAGCACCTTCGAATCAACTTTATAGACAGAATTATAGACACCATTCATGACAATGGGCAAAAGCTTTGCATAAAATCAATTAAAATCTTGATTGGTTTTCTCTGAAAAAGTAGAAATGAAATGTGTGCATGTTAAATCTTTGTACTATCAGTGAAAGTAGTAAATACCAAATAAAATTTTAAGAATAGTGAGCCAGGAAATAGATTATAGAATAATAGCCAGGTAATAGGAGCTACAGTACTATAAAGCATAATAGGGACCGTAATAGAAACTTTTATGTCTGGAAATGTTTAAATATTTGGCAGGAATTGGACACATGGGCATACAGCACAGCAACACACTGAGCTGGATGGCGTTGGAGGCAAAGAAGAACACACATGCAGAATCATCCACCCATCTACTGTACATCCTCTGGAGGCCAGTGGTGATTATTATTGTATTTATTCCCATTTTATGATCGTGGTAGGTCCTCTGCTCGACATTCACACACTATGGGCAATTTGGGCCAATCAGCCTCATCTGCATGAAAAAAAAAAAAAAAACTGGAGTACTGAGAAGAAACCAACCAAGAAGGTTCTAAATAACAAAGTGGACTCTGTTGCAAGAGATTAGAACCCCGAGGCAGGAATCGAACCCGGACCCTGGAGGGCAAAGCGACGGTGCTATCACTTAAGGCATAAACTGTATCTGGAACGGTTCTTCCAAGAACAGTATTGTGTCAAGTGCGTTTCCAAAACCCATCAAGCCCCATGATGCAACTGGCTCTCATGAAGACCTTCCCAGGAAAGCAAGACCAAAACGTTACCTCTGCTGCAGAGAAGAAGAGTCACCAGCCTCAGAAATCACCAATTAACAAACAGCACCTCGGATTAGAGCCATTATGAAGGCTTTATAGATCATAAGACACATCAACTGTTCAAAAGACATATTTTGGATGCCTTGAGCATTGATTCACAATGTAGACAGAAAGAAAAATCAGGAAACACCCTGGAATCGGAAGGTGTGCCCAAACGTTTGACTAGTACTGTATATTACAATTCAGTGCACTGATTGATGGTGTATTTATCAGGACAGTTTTACAGTAGCATGAGTCTTTCGGTCCACAGGTCATGTTGAGTATACTTCACTTAACTCTCCACATGAATTAGAATATGCAAATACCTTGCATACATTACGTTTAATAGATCGCGCCTTCTTGCGATTAGGTTATTGCACGGGTAAATATCACGATTTCAATCTCTACGTGATTAATTGTGCAGCACTACAGAAAACAGAGTGCCTGAACATCATCAAGTGGCACTGAAACTACATTAGGAATCATGTTGCAATCAGAAGAGAGCCACTATAAACTCATGAAAACCACTGGCATACCTGTAGATAAATCGAGATAAAGTACCTGGAAAAAATCACTTTCGATATTATATTATGATACGGTCATGAGCCATGATTTTCTTACATTTTCATGTATATAATAGTGGGCGAAATATTACTGAAAGTTACTGAACAGAGCCATAACTAGTTAATAAGGTTTTTACAACCCTACCGATGGAAATAAATCACTACAAGGAAGCATAACCTCAACAAAAACAAATAGTAAATAAATAATCTTATCTTTGCATATTTACATGTACTAGCCATTGCTTGCTTTAAGTGTTTAGGCGCCACATCCTCCATGTTGAACCACCACGGTGTTGCCTAACAGACTGAGTAGGAAGAGTATTCTGAGGAACTGCCTACTCTTGGGTATTATTGGTTTGTTTATCTCTCAGGCACAATGCAAGTTGGAAGAAACTATCAAACAGCTTAACTTCTGCTTCCAAAAAACACAATTTTTTTTTTTTTTTTTTTTTTTTTTTTAGACGCCTAAACATTCTCAATGCAACTGACATAATGTCACGGTACAATACACACAATCTAAGGGCCGGTGATACTGTATTTGGTTCAAGGGTTTTTGAGAACATCGGTGAAATCATGATTTTGTACTGCAAGTACCGGAATATTTCTGGTCAAAACATATTTCTTGGTCCCGTCTGCCAGGAGGTTAGGACGTGACGTGGCTGAATGTGAAACTTTATTCAAGATAATTATTTTTCAGGTTTTAAACAAGAAGACATGTGTGAGAACCGCCCACATGTAACATAGTAAGAAGCTACAGTAGTACAGTTGGGGGCCAAAATCAGTCTGCATTTCTCTCCAAAGTTTTTAGACATTGCAGAGGCTTTCCTCAAACAGCATCAGAAAAGAGTAACTATGAAGAGACCGATCATATTTTAAAATGCCATATTTTACTATTTCTAACCTGTTCACAGAGGTCACAGAGGTCACAGCGGCCCCGAAGTGAGTCTGACTCAAACTCCCTTTATTTCACTTGTTAGTCCGACTAAAACTGGACTTTTAATAGGCATGTAAAGGAAAAAGTCAGACTAAAACACCCAGATAAAGTCAAATCAGTTCGAAGAAGTTGCCTCAGCACTGTGCGCATGGTCAGCATTCTCGCTCCAGGCTTTAACCCGGAATTCGAACATGACGAGCAACAAAAGAAGCCAGTAACGAGAACATCATGGTGAGTTCTCCAGCAAATCAAGATGCATGCAGGAGCATAGCGGGGTGTCGCCTGCCTTCGGATAACACGAGAACCACAAGGGAGTGCACCACACGTACAAAATGACCAGAGCTGTAAAGGTGTCCATGTTTTTACCGCTCGACACGACAACCAGTTTCCTGCTAGCTAATTCTGCATGTTTTGTTGACTGTTTGCTACGTGATATGGCATGCGGAATGGTAAAAGGTCAAAACAGAGGAGAAGTCTAATTGGCTTGTTTTAAACAAAAGGCAGGTTTTTTTTCTTTTTTTTTTTTCTGGAGCCCTAGCTGAATGTCTAAACATTCCTAAAAAGTCATTTTAACAAAAATTGCAAGCAAAAAAGATTTGGCATATAATTTCTCGGAATTTATCTCTCGAAAGAAGCAAAAATATTTGACAATAGAACCAGACATTTTTTTTGCTTGCAATTTTAATAACATTTGCCTAAATAAGCTTAATCATTATGAATTATTTTTGGTTTGGTGTTAACTTATTTAATAGTAGTTAGCACTTTCGCCGTGCACCTCCAGGTTCCGTGTTCGATTCCTGTCTCGGGTCCGTGTGCATGGAGTTCGCAAGTTCTCCCTGTGCTTGGTGGGTTTCCTCCAGGTACTCGGGTTTCCTCCCACACACCAAAGACTATGCTGTTTAGGCTAAATGCCATTTCCAAATTGACCAGAGTGTGTGGATGTGTGTGTGTGAACACTGGCCAGAGGTACTACAATGGTTGTAAATATGGGAATAGGAAACTTATCTTAAGTAATTATCTAGGCTAGATTAAAAAAATATTTTTTTAAAGCTCTATTTAAAGAATAAGCTGATTTTAACTTTTAACATGTACCACCCCAAATCCACAATATCACACATTAAATGTGTGATTGAGTTTTGCGCATTTTGTGTAGCGGAGTAATACGTACAAATTAAGTAGCTTTCGAGATAGATGTGAAAAGTTGAATTAACTTCATAACGTAATTAACGTTAATAAAAGTGTTTATTTATATAATAGTTTATATTTAAAAAATCCACTTCAAACGACCTTTTTCTAAAGTCTAAAGTGTGTACTTTAGTCGAACCATCACAGTATGGACACAAATATTCCACTAATATTGGGAATGATAGAGCAGTTGGAATAAAAATGCATGGTGTAAACACCCCAGTCGGAACGGTCTGACCCTCTCCGGCGTGATCTAAATGAATTTTCAGTAGGACGTAGAGGGGTGTGTCATCCTTTGATAATCCATTCAATAAGTAAATATTAGCCAAGCAAACACTTAATCTAAACATTTGTCTCTAAATGGAATTAATACATCATTACTGCACGTGGCAGCGTGATGTTTTTCTAGGAGGAAAGATTTGCCCCACTTTACAGTAGGAAAGACTTAGCAAACATCAAAGTTGTTCAAACTTCTGTTATATACTTCTGTTATATACTTCTGTTATATACTTCTGTTATATTCCTGGTAGATTAAGAGTCTTTGCAGTGAGCAGAACAGCTTTGCACATGTCAGAAAGGTTATATTTTGATCATATATCGTGCTGTGAAAAAGTTCCCCCCCCCCCCCCCCCCCCCCACAAATAAATGATTCAGATCATTAAAGCGCAATTACTCTGGTTATTTTTGTGTAATATTAAAATGTCTGTGATGTTCTCGATCATTTAAGTGTGATAAATGACAAAAAAAAAAAAAAAAAAAAAAAAAACAGGAATACTTTTTCACCACACTGTACTGTACACGCCACATCTGATCAAACCAGCAGCCATCCGATCATTTGGCTAAGACTGAAGAAATATTGTCCTGGAAAAACATAGCTACTGTTTGAGGGTTGTGCTTCACTCACGGTTATGGCAGGTCATCCCCGTGTAGCCGGTTCCAGAGCAGTTGCAGTAAAAATGGTCCCAAGTCTGGTAGCAAACGCCTCCATGTTCACAGAAATCAGGCACACACCTGACAAAGTAAGACCAAATAAATATGAGATTTCGTTTGTCTGCGTGCATGGAAATGCTCTGATATTTGTATGCGAGTGCATGCTCATGTGCTGATTCATTCATCCACAGATTGCAGTATGCGAGTAAACAATAACAATAAATCCAATAATAAGCCCAAACATTCATAGCCTCGGACGCAATATTACTCTACTCTTTGATTATTCATTTTTTAACACACACACACACACACACACACACACACACACACACACACACACACACACACACACACACACACAAAGCCCAGAAATATTAATCACTAGGGCTTTTTTTTTTCTTTATATGAAATTTAATATCAGCCGGCATTTTTAATGGTGTTGAAATGAACAACAGAACCAGACATTCAACCATTCAACCTTTTTTCTTTGGTGTCATCTGTCAGTAGTCTATCGTAATCAGCCCAGAACAATCAATGCACTGAAGGAGGAAATCATTTCTGCTTGTAACAACATCGGTTCTGATGGATTAATAAATGTTAAACATTCTTGTTTTCAGCGTGTACACAAGCACTGTGAAGGACCTTTTTTTTTTTTTTTTGAATTTTTGAAAAACAGAATGCAAAAAACTGCAAATGCATGTGTGTGTCACATGATCAGTTAAGCAGAACTACCAGCTGGGTGAAACTGTGCCTGCTGTGACTAAACTAAATGTGTTTAATAAATGTTTGGAGAATGATGAAGCCAAGGCAGTACGATCTGTCACTGGCATTGCAGCTACCGCAGCAGTCATGGGCTACTTGTCATCAGCAAACCCAAGAGATTCCAAAGTCAAACTGGAACGGGTAAAGGAGGAAGCTGATGATGGTGTAAACTGCTTTTTTGTATAGTTTTTGTTATGTTTTTCACAATCCTCAAACTTCTATCTTACTGAAAAGGTACGAAATGTAACACTATCATACTTTCTTCTTGTTCAAATTTGTTGCCAGTATGACTCAACATAAATACAATCAAAGCATGAGTTTGCAATTTCATAATTGAAAAAAAAAATAATAATCTAAACTCAACCAAAATGTTATCAATCATATTTTGCATAATATTATTCACATAGGCACAAACACAGCTGCAGGCTTATTTATCAATTTTAACAAAACTATGTGTGGTGGATTTATAGCGTTTTGCAAAAAATTGCAAATTTCACTCATAAGAGACACATTTTGACAGTATTTTGTAATTTACACTTGGAACACCTTCGTAACACAGGAATACACACATACACACACAAGTCATAACACTGTTTTTTTCCCCCAAAAATTTTACTTAGCTATAGTGTACTAGGAATAGAAGCAGCATGAAAGTCATTTGAAGGATACCCATTCAAAGTGCAGTTATGAAGAATAACTTGTTCAATATAAAATTGCAAAAAAAAGAAAGAAAAGGTAAATAAAAGGTGGAACCTTGGATTGCGAGTGTTCTGCAAGACGAGAAAAGATTTAAAATAAATTTTGACTTGAAAATGAGCATGTCTTGGTTTACGAGTGCCGAGTTTTTTGACACCGACACAGACACACCAACACACACACACACACACACACACTCTAGCCTTTACACCCCCCCCGGCTTCACACAGACACACACATTCTGCTCTACATAGAAACTCTGCTCTGTCGCGATTCTTTTCAAAGGTAAGGTGCTGATTCACTTGTTTTTTTTTTTTTTTACTTTACAGCAGTGATATCGTTAGTCTGCGCTCACGGGAGTGTCATTAGAGAGACTTTTTTTTTCCCGTTAAAACAGTGTGTCCGTTGTGTGTGTTTGTTGTGAAACTTAAAAAGCGAGGTGGGGGGAAGGAGGAGGAGTTTTACTGTGTAAGACGAGGCGAGGGAAGGGGCTAATTCCACACACACACACACACACACACACACACACACACACACACACACACACATACACACACACACACACACACACACACACACACACACACACACACATACACACACACAAATATACGGCACCTGCACGCACAAACGGAAACACTTACCTGTTGGGATTTATTTTAACTTTTTTTAAAGGTAAAGTGCAGGTTAATTTGTTTTATTTTTACTTTATATATTGTATTAATTATTTTTCTGTATTTATTTTTTTGGGCTGTGGAACGAATTATTTGAGTTTTCATTATTTCTTATGGGAAGGTTTGATTTGGTTTACAAGTGTTTTGGAATACGAACCCACTACCGGAACGAATTATGCTCGTAATCCAAGGTTCCACTGTACATAAAACTAAACAAACTAGCCTGATCGGAATGATTTTCAATCAGAAGAGTTCATCCTTGACAACCCGTTCAATGGATAAATATTACCATGCAAATTCTTGAACTAGTCAAGGCTTTCTTGTTGGGATAAATACATTTTTCTGCATGTTTGACCCACCAAACATATGGTAATATTTTCACTTTGATTGTGGTATTTTGTGGTTTGAGTTACAAAATGTTGGGTGACTTGATAGTTTCCAGGAAGAAAATTTTCGCTTTCAATAACTCCGGGAGAACAGATCTCTCCTTCTCTACTTTGAACTTTCCACTATGTCTTGTTGTAACCAATCGTAACGCAGAAGGTGGGATTTGTCAGAAAAGATGGGATGCATAACCGAACCTCAAAGTTGGAGAAAAATATACTCTTCTTTTAAATTTTTTTTTTATTTAGGTCAGATTAAATGCTTCACAGCAGGCAGAACCACTCTGCACATGTCAGTATCAATACATGTATGCTAATTAAATGCTTTGCACGTGTGCATGAACATCTTATTAAATCAGCATCAGTGTATGCACTTCAGTAGGAATCTCTAATCAGAATAAAGCAATGTTGTCCATGTAAACATGACTATTGAAACCTTGAAATTTCTAACCTGTCTCGAATACTGCAGATGTCGAAGCTGAGCCCGCTGAAGTTTGCCTGCTTCTCCTGTTGAATCCTGCTGAGGTTGATGGGTTGGTTGTTAATGAAGATGAGCGAAAGGCACCCCTGATATCCTCTGTGCGGTTTCTCACAGCCAAGCACATACTGAGATGCAGGGCAGCCTGGAACAATACAATGCCTACATTTAAATATTAGAGATGAAATGCCATCTGAAAGCAAGCAATCCTGCTTTTGAGACGGAGAGAAAAAAAAATGCAGTAAATCACAAAGCAGTTTACGCAGATATAAGCAGAATCACACTGACAGACTCCAACCTGAGGGATTTAGAGGATTTAATTAAGACAGTGGAGGTTTGGATAAGATGACTCAGAGCAGCTTTAAATAATTTGCAAGGGTAAGTTGATTTTCTTGCAAGGACCAAAGCTTTTAGACATAAAGTGGTTCAAATTCCATGTAGGATTTATTAAAATAATGACTCAGATATAAAGAATCTGCTGTGGGTCAACATTGGAGGAAGAGCAGTTTTACATTGTCATAAATAATGATTTATAGCGTAATAACATCTGCCTCCCGTGCCCAATCGGTCACACTAAAACTTTGGTGAATTAACTGGTTTAGCTAAAGTAGCAGCTGAATAGAAAACAGTCTATGTTGCTTAGGCCAAATGCAATCCTTAAGTGATTTACAACTAATTTTCTTGCCAGGAGCCAATAGGTCAGAGCAATTTGTCAAAGAAGGAGTCAGTCTGGAATGAATTATCAATACAGTTGCATTTGTGTGCATGAAATCGATTTAAAGCAAACTTGTTGAAGCCAGTAATAAGAGAGTACATTTGTTCATTTTAACAGGATAATAGATTTTAAAGTACAAATTGATTAAAATTTTTTACCTTACAGTACAAATGCAGGAAATTAGTATTTCTCTTGTTTATTGTCTTTTAAAAGAAACCGGTTGTGTGTGTGTGTGTGTTTTATTAAAGAGTACCTCCGACTATAACAGTTGTTCTCTGTAAGCTGGTGGTCAGATCTGGACTCTCCATGACTACTGGGTTCTGATTGTCCACGGTCAGATAGACCTGCTGACCTTTGACCTCTAACGCCACTGTGTGCCACTGGCCATCACACAACCTTGGACCTGGTGCACAGAAAAACATACACACACAGAATGAATTTATATATATATTTGGTCTGTACTGTATATATATATATATATATATATATATATATATATATATATATATACAGTACAGACCAAAAGTTTGGACACCCCTTCTCATTCAAAGAGTTTTCTTTATCGTGTTCTTTATTGTGTTCTTTAGCCCAAACAAGTCTCTTCTGCTTGTTGCCTGTCCTTAGCAGTGGTTTCCTAGCAGATATTCTACCATGAAGGCCTGATTCACACAGTCTCCTCTTAACAGTTGTTCTAGAGATGTGTCTGCTGCTAGAACTCTGTGTGGCATTGACCTGCTCTCTGATCTGAGCTGCTGTTAACCTGCGATTTCTGAGGCTGGTGACTCGGATGAACTTATCCTCCGCAGCAGAGGTGACTCTTGGTCTTCCTTTCCTGGGGCAGGTCCGCATGTGAGCCAGTTTCTTTGTAGCGCTTGATGGTTTTTGTGACTGCACTTGGGTACACTTTCAAAGTTTTCCCAATTTTTTGGACCGACTGATGGCCACTCGTTTTTCTTTACTTAGCTGCTTTTTTCTTGCCATAATGCAAATTCAAACTCTTTGAATGAGAAGGTGTGTCCAAACTTTTGGTCTGTACTGCATATTATATATATATATATATATATATATATATTGTTTTGAATGAAAATACATTTTAATTGTTATGTGTTTGCATTTGAGATGTAAAACGTTGCAGTTCCTCTCCAATAGTACAAGGTGGTGCATTCTGAACTATTCACACATTGCCAGGCAGCACAGCAGTACTGAGTGGTAAGAGAAAATTATTTCTGAAGTTTAATTAGATTTGTAACAAAATCTGAAAAAAAAAAAAATCTACTTGGGATATTTATAAAATCTTTCTACTTACAGAATCGCAATACAAATTGAATCAACACCTAAATATCGTGATAACATTGTATGGGGTAATCCCTGATAATACTCATCCCAACAAAATAGACCTTACCAGATCAGAAAGTGCCTTTATTTGATGTGCATATCAGACAACAACTCAGTAAAACATATCTGCTGTATTAACATTGTAGCAATTTAGTTACTGGACGACCATACAGTGGGTTTTGGCTTGTATTTGTAAGTCAAAACACAGTCGAAAGAGCAGCACTGGGGAACTAACAAAGGAACAATCTTGGTTGTTGGAAGCTGTTTTCTCAACTGTGAACAATCAATATTTATGCTTTGATCTATTGAAAGAAAAACAAACAAACAATTGAACACCAGTAATTTAGAACAGTGCAACCTCCATTTAGCTCTCATACAGTACACAAGTTTTAATTTCAAAATTTACTTGCATTATTTTAGATGTTGACTCATCAGCCCACCCACCAAATACAGAACATTAATCAGAAATCATGTTTTAATTAAAAATGCCGGAGCTACACAGATAATCTTCAATATAACCAGAAAAACAAATCGTGTTTGATCAATAATATTTTCGCTTCAGGATTACTTAGACCTTGTATTCATGTTCAGTTTACGCTACAAAAGAATTGCAGCAATGCATTTTATTAATTAAAATATAAATCTACTTGCTGAATTAGGTGTAGAATACCCAGCAAACATGTACACCACAAAAAACTTAGCAACTTAATGATAATCTTATCTATACATTTTTTAAGATAAAATTGAATATTACTAAAATTGCATGCAAAAAAAAATAAAATAAAATAAAGTCATTGATGCTGCTTAAACATGCTGGTTCATTTTCATCTGTAATCTGTGTGAATTGTAGTCTTAAACTAAACTATGATGATCAAATATAGACTAATCAGCCATAGCATTAACAAGACATACTGTAACTTTACCACAAATCTACACCTGTAGCCGGTTCTGTGTCATCTCACAGAAAAGCCAATGTAGCACAAATCACCAACAAGTCAATGCTGATCATAATAGAAAGGCACCAGAACACCCAACGCCCCACAGCTCTCCTTGCACTGGGTCCAGCAGGCAAAGCGGTCCCTCTCCTAACTCCCCAGATCCCAAACCAATTGAGCAACTATGGGGAGCATCAGGCAAACAAGTCGATCCACTGAGGCACCCAAGGCATCCGCTCCCTATTAACCGGTGCCAGACACCACATCCCACCATCAGAGGGCCTGCAGAGCCCTGCCCCATGGGGCCAGACCCCCCTGGAGGCACAAGGGGAACCCAAAATCCTAGCTGGTATTAATGTTAATGTATTAAATGGTATACAGTAGCTGACCAGTATGTTTATACACACTATCTTAACACCATTCAAACCTTGGATGACAAGAATTTTCAAGGCATTTCCACACAATTGAAGACCAATAAATTAGAACTGTGAACCTCCATTTATTTCTCATACAGTACAAAATGTAACATTTTCAAAATTTAATATACGCAATTGTTATTTTATCTTATTTTAGATGTTTACGCATCAGCCCACCCACCGACCACTGATAATTAATCAGAAATCATCTTTTAATTAAAAATGCCGGAGCTACATAGATAATCTTCAATATAACCAGAAAAAAAGTCACGTTTGATCAACGATAACTTTGCTTCAGGATTGCTTAGGTCTTGTATTCATGTTTAAGTTTTGGTATTTTGACATTTTTACAAAGATCGCGACTGTTCATCGCTCAAACAGCAACTTTAACATTAAAGGCACAATAAAAACAACCGGAAAAATTCGAAACCGTAGCCAATAAGGATGGAAATGACCAGGAAGCACCTGATGTGATATTATCACAATACTGTACCTACAGTAGGTGCTGACTCAATTTGTATTGCAATTCCCGGGAAGTATCATGATTTCTATAAATATCCTGATTTAATCTTCACTTTGTCCAGGTTTTGTTATTGTTTTTAAACAAACTTAGCAAATAATTTGTTCCTCTCACCCAGGACACTGTGCTACCTGCTAATGTGTAAATAGTTTAAAGTGCGTCACCTGCAGAATTATAGAAGAATTGTAACATTTTACCACCTCAAATGCATAAACACATACGTCAAAGACTAAATGAAAACTACATTGAACACACACACACATATATATATATATATATATATAAATAAAAGATGAAAATTTTTGCTCACCTGTGCTAATTCGAGCCGTGTCTTGTGCAATTCCTTTCAGAGTGAGCAGGAAGAGCCCCCCGCTGAGCTCCAGGATGAGAGATGATGGCTGCGGGCCATGACTCAGCGGGACAGTAAGCAGACAGCCGTCCTGATTCCAGGTGCGGAACTGGAGCCGTATAGACAGACCTTCTGCTGCCCAATCGGTAGGCAAAACCAGAAAACTCTCGGTGGCACTTAAGAATGTCACAGCCGCTGGCTGCGACTCGGAGCACGAGAATGTCACGTTACCCTGAGACAGAGAATGGACAGAAGATAAAAATGAAAAATTATCGGTATGTACCGTGAAATATAATAAAAAAAAGAGAGAGAGAGAGAGAAAAAAATAGTAAGTGACGAATATGAGACCAGGGAATGATGTGAGAGGTAGAAACGGAATTAGAAGACGTGTGCAAACGAGGGACTGGTAAAGACGAGGAGACATCCGTCAAAGCATGACAGCGATGCAGTTATAGATTGAAGTGCAGTATGTGTGTAAAGTAGACGGTGATAGGAAAAAAAAAACAAAAAAAAAAACAACAACACAGGTGGTCAATATCGCAGCATTAACTCTTTATGGGATTTGCCCGCTATTCCACATTTGCTGAAATATTATCAGGGCTGGTGTACAACCTTCCCGACAGTGTACTAACTACTCCCAAGTGGTATAAAGTTTTAGGCATGCTTATATACCAATCAGGTATAACATTTAAACCATCATGGTTTTGGGTTCCTCTTGTGCCACGGGGGTGGCTCTGGCCCCTCAGGGCATGGCTCCGCAGGCCCTCTGGGTGTGTGCTGTAGTGTCTGGAACCAGGACTTTGCCCCTGGATCCACTAGATTTGGGTGGGGTCTCCATGGATTGGACTGGTTTGTCTGGTGCATCCCATGGGTGCTCCATCAGGCCAGGGCAGTGTCCAGTGATGCACTGGGTGTTCTGGTGTCTTTCTATAATAGCCAACATGCAGTTTTTTTCAGCAGACTGTGCTGCATTCCATTTCTGTGGGATGAGATCAGACAGGCTGGCGTTTGGTTCCTGCAGGCATGGGTGAGCCGCAGGTGCCCATGATCAGGTCACCAGTATAATTGGTGTGTGGAATAAATGAAAGTTTTTAAGAAAAAAGGATGCTGTGCCACTTGGCTTCTAAAGAAGTTATAAGTAGAATTGCTGTCAAGAAGCAACTATAAGACCTTTCAGACTGAGGTGAGAGAGAGAGAGAGAGAGATAAAGTGAGAGAGAGAGAGAGAGAGAGAGAGAGAGAGAGAGAGAGAGAGAGAGAGAGAGCACTCGCTTCACTTCTTAGTCTTTCTGTTAATTAGACACAGAAAGGGCACTTTTACAGTTGCATGCACATAGCAACTGTCATCTCACTTCCACTCTTTCCTCTCGCGCCCTCTTTCACCCCCACACATGCACACACTTGACATTATAGTGACAGCAAAAACTATCACTGTAATTAAGCAGAAATCTGTGTAGATCTGTGACAAACTGTGGTCTAACTGTGGCTCACACATACTAACTGGCACAACACAATGATCCTTATCACATTCACAAACAAAAATAGTGTGGGTATTATTACATGGATTATAATAACCCTATCTGTACTAATAACTGACTCGGAGACGCATTGACAATATGCTAAAAGTACCACTTCCTCGGAGCTTACCACGGTGTAGATCTGAGGTTTGCGTCTCTTGGCCATGTCGATGATATTGACTCCGTTGTAGTAGAGGTTCTCTAAGCAGCCATGGAAATTCTCCCTCAGAAAGGTCCCAGGCTTGCCTGGCAGAGGAATTCCTCCAAAACTAAGCTTGAGTGAAAAAACACACGCACACACATAGACATGTACTGTATAAAAACCAGGAATCGACACTGAACGTAAATAATGAGGCAATGCTGAAGAAAACTTTATAATTGTAGCAGTCTGGAAAAATCTATCACAAATTTGAGCATTAATATTAATTGGTTTGCCTGTAACGGTCTTACTGGGTGAGAGAGTAGTTTTGGATAACTCTTGAATAGCTCAGTTTGTGATCAGATACACTGTACAGATGACAGCCGTTTAAAACATTTAAATAGCTCGTAGAAAGTTTGAAAGTTGAAAATCAATACAGCACAAATGATTGAATGACCCTACAGATTCCCACCTACTGTACAGCACGGTGCAAAAGATGATCAGGCTGGTGATTAGTATACTGCCGATGCTGAATTCCGAGTGGTTGGACCAGACGAGAGGGGAAATGAGGTCGCTGCTTAGGTTGTTACATAAGCAACTGATTGTTTACATTTTTTTCTTTATGCACTTTGCAGCCTGTTACACTCACTCACTCACTCATCATCTATACCGCTTAATCCTGTATTCAGGGTCACGGGGGCCTGGAGCCTATCCCAGGAGACTTAGGGCACATGGCAGGGTACACCCTGGACAGGGTGCCAATCCATCGCAGGGCACAGACACACACACATACACTCACTCATTCACACACTACGGGCAATTTGGGAACACCAATTAGCCTAACCTACATGTCTTTGGACTATGGGAGGAAACCGGAGTACCCGGAGGAAACCCACCAAGACCCTGGCGGTGCAAGGCGACAGTGCTTACAGTTAATCTACATCATGTAATTTAATTTAATATAAAGAAATCAGGGGGGCCTGAATGCCCGACTAATGTGGATAGTTCTGATAAGCAACATGTCCATTTTTTTTTTCATAAATAGTATATGCATAAAAATAGTATATACTGTACATAAACAGGCAGATTTTGTATAGTGTGTAGGAAAAGGGGTAAAGCTGGACCTAGGGGTGAGATACAGTATTTTCTTGACTTGAAAACAAATGGAAACAAAAACAAATAAAGTAATGAAACAAAGTAAATCTCAATACTGTAACAACAAGCATTGTTAAGCAATCTGAAGCTACAGTATGTCACTGCTGTACTCTTGTCGGAGCAGTTATTGTAGACAATAACCCAGTTTATTCTATCACAGTTTACACAACAGTTAGTTCTGACCGAGTAATCTGATTGGACGGGAGTCATCCCATGGGGGGTGATAAAGAGTATAATAGCGTTGGGACATTTAACTATATGTATCACAGGAATTCCAACAGTCGTTAATTACACTAACTGTCAGTCACCAGCGTGGGTGAAAGTACTGTAGGATGGTACAGTACCGAAAAGAGGGGAGAGCCACTGCCTGCCAAAACCCACGTTTAAAACCAGTCACGGTTGAATCCCAAATTGCTCGTTATCCATTGATCAAGGGCACTACTCTGGATTGTACACCCTAGCGCACTAGTTTTCCATTTAATGTTATTTGGGATTCAACCTCAGAATCCAGACAGTCAGGTGATGTCCACAAACTCCACAGTTTATTATTAATACTACGTTCACCCCATGTTAAGTACAATAACTTAGCCAGAGTGACACCAGTTGTGAATGGATGTGATGGCAGAGCAAAATAACTGGTTAAATAAATAAATAAACAAATCATAATCTGTTGATGATAAATGGTGTTAATGGAACAATATCACACTCGAGGTGTTGCTTTTGTACTGAATATCAGCATGGCTACGATATCTCGATACTCAGGCTGCACCCTGCATCACAGCGGTGCTGCTATTCGGTACAACAACAAGACCTTACTGAAATATATTTACTTTCTTATTTTCCTATGAACATCCACACTCAGGGTCTGAAATTAACTTTTTGATTCATTGGCAAGTTGGCAGGTAGATAACAGAATCTGCCAGCCGAGCATATTTTTTATCAGCCGAAATAATACACTGTGTTTTTGTGTCATATCTACATTCTTTTCGGTATGTTTTATAGAGATAATAAGGTATTATGGTGAATGCAAACTGAAAGGAGGAAGAAAATGAAGCAAAAACACTTTTATTGATCAATTGGTGATAAAAATTTAACCCACTAGTGACACATGGAACAGCTCATCACTACAGTGTCAGTATCGTACTATAGCCAGCTTCTGTAAACACCGTCATCTCATCTCCATGTCTGTCTGCTTCTTTGTCCTTCTTTTCTTCAAAGACAATGTGCTCCGGATTGTATGGATGGCGAACTCTTTGTAAATATTTAACTAACTAACTAACTAACTAACTAATTTTAGCTAGCCTGATACAAACAGAAGTGTCGTGATGGCTGGTGTTCCAGTGTGTGTAAGTGTTTGAGTCAGTGTGTGTGTGTCGGGCGAACCCCACGAAGCTCCAACATGCAGACAGAAGGGAAGCAGTAGAAATAAGCAAAAATTATGAAATAAAAAAAATTAATTACATGACTCACATTTGGTACAAACATTTACCGGAAATGTGCTAGATATACCGTAGCCCTTTCAGATCTACGCGCTAAACAGAAAATTTCCTGCATTTACTGCTCTCAAGTAGAAAATAAGCGTTGATGGATGGGTGGGTGGATAAATGGAGGGACAGATGGGTGAATGGATGGATGAATGATGCATGGATGATTTGATGGAAAAACTGACAGAAGGATGGACGAATTGGTGAATGGATGGCTTGATGGATGAATGAATGGTTTGATGTACAGTATAAACAAAAAGATGAATGGATGGTTTGATGGAAAAACAGACAGATGGTTAGATGAATGGATGCCCGGTTTGATGGATGAATGATGCATGAATGACTCGATGGAAAAACTGACAGACGGATGGACGAATAGTTGAATGAATGTTTTGATGTATAAACAGAGAAAGCTGGGTGAGTGAAGAAATGGAGACAGGTAGATGGATGGATGGATGGATGGATGGATGGATGGATGGATGAATGGATGGTTTGACAGAAGATTAGACAAATGGGTGGATGAATGGATGGAGGGTTTGATTAATGGATGGACGGATGGATGGTTTGAGGGATAACCAGTAACGTGGTGGATAAATGAATGAAGGGCTGTATTTATGGATGGATGGTTGGACTGATGGTTTGATGGACGGATGGAAGAATGGACAGCTTGATGTATAAAGAGACAGACAGATAGTGGATATATAAATAGATGTTTGGATGACAGGATGGATGGGTGGATGCAAGTTTGTGTGTTTTTTTATTTTTATAGATTATTACCCCTTTATATACCATGTATACAAATAATTTGATCAAATGACAAAATGAAAAAAAAAAAAGGAGAATGAGAAAGAGCTTTGGGGTGATAGGTTTTTCGGCACCGTTTCCTTTTCCTTCCACTTTACTTCTTGCTGATTGTGGATTTAATGGAATCGATACATAACAGAGTGTTGCGGGATTACTTCAGAGATTGCGAGTGGAGCTCCCACACTCGAGCACTATTTTAAATGTCAGTGAAATTGTGTTCCTTTGCTCTGCAATCCTGTAACAGGGGCACATAGTGGGTAGTGCACCATTTCACAAAAGCAGCGGCTCACGTCTGATCGATGTTGTTCAATCACGGTGGTGGATTACAAATGAGCGATGGCTTACATTTACAAGTTTCATTTGGCCGACTTAACGCCATGACAGCATGCGACTACTAAGATTTAATTAGCTTTATTTAAAAGACAGAGAGCATGTGCAATGTATTGCGTTTAACTAGCAAGATGAATGAAAAATAAATGCAGTATAAGCTCAATAAAACGAAGAGCAGTAATCAGATATAACAGGCTGCATGCAGTTTCTTAGTGGTTCCCATTCCACTGATCAATATGGGCTATAAACCATGCTGCATGGTAGGATAAATTGGTCATTTAGCTGATGCTTGTATGTGGTGTAATTTGTTTACGGGAAAAGATTGTTATAATAGCATTTGCCTTTCGAACCGCTGCATCTGGTTTTTTTTTTTTTTTTTTTTTTTTTAATGGACGCCACAAACAAAGCAAGGATTACTTTCTCTTCTGGTTTGTTACAGCATATGAACAGTCAGTCTCTTACAGATTTCACATCCCTTCTTTTTTTACGTAGGTAACTACGCATATTTTTTACGCATATGCTTTTAAAGTGAAGGATTAAATTCAATAAAACAAAACAAACAACAGCAATAAAAAAACAATAAACATTTACCTATAAAAGATCTATAGCTCTCATTGAAACATGAAAGTATGCACCATTCAGCAAGCGAGGCTTATGAAACATTAAGCAGGTGCAATTTACAAATAATACCCATTTAAATTAATCTATACATATAATGAAACTGTAAAGTCTGTACATTGAATATATTTGCGAAAAAATTATTTGGGGGGCAGAAGATGAGTAATAAAATGCATCAAAAAAAGTTTTTTTTGGAAATTTTTGTTTGTTTGTGCATGCATCACGTAAAAACTCCTGAACAAATTTGAATGGGGTTTTCACAGTTGTATTGGCCCGGGCTTTAGGTAACATACAGTATACGTGAAAGGACGATTTGCTACTTTAAATTTTAACGCCTTATAAGAATCAACATTGAAAAAAATTATTAGCTCATCTCAAAATTCAACAGATGGCGCTGTACATTTTTTCAGTGCACGCTTATGAGTATGGAATTGAAATCTACTTAATAAACCCGATCTCGCACTTTCATTTCACGCAGCAGGTAAAAAAATTTCACTTCATTCCAAAATTCAACTGATGCCATTGTATATTTTAAAAAAATGTGTGCAATTAAATTTCACATAAACAAGGTCTAGTATATAATAAAAGACAAGCAATAAACTGCATGTCCTACATTTCAATTTTAAAATATAAGTTCTTATGACAAATTAGCACTCATTTGATAAAAGTTTTAAAAAAATAAATAAATACTAGTCCGCGCAAACAAATTCATTTTCCTCTTCTTTTCTTTCCTCTTCTTTGCCACACAGGAACACAAGGCATACCAGCACACACACACGCGCACACACACTACAGGGAATGTGGAAATGTTAAATAGTCTACTCTGCATGTCTTTGGACTGTGGAAGGAAACCAGCGTACCTGGAGGAAAAACACCAAGCACGGGATGAACATGCAAACTTCATGGCGATATATATTAATATAGACTTGTATGGTATTTAAATGTCCTATGACTATGACCAAAATCGGACATCAGTATTTACAAGGTGTGTTATCTACTTAGTAAATAGTTACTGTATGTTCACCACAACAGCATCGACACAGTTACATTTGATGTTGGAGAAGATCCATCAATTATAACTCTCCATCACAACTGACTGGTTTGTCTAGATCAGACCCTAATCATAATGAAGTTTCAGTCTAGAACAGGTTTAATCCAGTAGAGTTTAATGGTGATGGTCCTTACCTCGTAGTCTACCTCCAAAGAGTCCTCCTGGCCCTGTGTGCGGAAGTGCTGGGTGTCTTTGTCGACGGTAAAGTTCACCTGCTTGTTGAAACGCTCTATGAGGACAGAATGCCAGAGATGGTCATCCAGCAGACTGCCCAACATCACTGAGGTGTGTCTACCAATGGACTGGGGTTTAGCATCATCTGTGAGTAGAGAGAGAGAGAGATAGAGAAGAACACAAATAAGGAAGAATATAAGAAGTGACGAAACACTGCTGATTTTGCAGTTTTTTTTTTCTTTCCATAAAACGAATGCGATGCAGACTCTGTTTTCACAAGGCACATATCAAGGCGACCACAATATGAACCATAAACAAACCTCTGGAGGTGGTCACTTGTGGGCTTGAGATCATTAAGGGGTCTGAGATAATTTGTTCTAGCCACATAAATTGCACAAAAAGTGCTGATTCATCCATCTGAGTGCACTGGACCTCTGAAACACACCAAGTGTTAAAACTCCGCTAATTTTCTTTTAATAGATGGAGCAAATTTATTTCAATGGGATACAAATGAACAACCAAGGAAGAGCAAAAAATAAAATACACCAAAAGCCGGTTTTATATCCTCTTGCTTGTCCATGTGTTGGTCAGGGTACTGCAGCTGTCAAGTGTTTGGTTGTGGTTTCATAATTGGTGGCATTCATGTGTCTGCTACAATGCAAAAGCAGGACAGTGGTGGTTCAGACGGTTAAGGAGCTGGGGGAGTCATCGGACAGATTTAGGGTTCACAGGAGGGACAGATGGATGGATGGATGGATTAATGGATTGATAGATGGATAGTTTGATGTGCAAATAGACAGACAGATGGGTGCATGAATAAATGGAGGGACAGATTAAAAAATGGATGGATGAATAGTTTGATGGATGCATGAGCGATTGAATGGAAAAACAGATGGTGGATGGATGAATGGATGGATGGTTGGTTTGTGGATGGATTGAATGGTGGATCACTTGATTGAAAAACCGACAGACAGATTAATGGATATACAGTATGAATGAATATGTGAATGACCAGATGGACTGACGGTTGGTTGAAAGGAAGCAAGTTTTTATTTATTTATTTATTTATTTATTTATTTATTTATTGTTTTAAGATTATATTCCCATTTATATTACAAATTGATACAATTTATTACAAATACATAGCCACTATACAATAGCCACCGCTGGACCCTTGAGCAAGACCTTAATCATCTCTGCTCCAGGGTTAATCAATTATCTCTAAGAAGCTGGGATATGGGGAAAAATTCTTTCACTGTGCTATAATATACTGTAAGTGTGACACATTATAGGAATTAGTGCAGGATGGGTATTATTTGATTTACCTCGTGTTGCATATTGAAGTCCAATAGATCGATCATCCAAGTCCAGCCATTGGAAACACAGATTTGTCCTTAAAATGTGTAAAACATTTGAACAGGAAGATCACAGCCTCCCAGCTAAGACCAGGAAATTTTGTGCAGAGACCTTAGGCTTGTACATGTCTAAATGTGTGCATTCCGGGTGAGTGCGAGTGTCTGTGTGAGGATTAGTTGCCATAGCAACAGCTCCCAGCACATGAGTGTGTGAGCACCAGCGCCTCATGTCACTGTAAACATCTGCCTCATTTCCTTGACTGACAATCTGTCCATTACACTTGTTTACGCCACTCATTCTTACTCACTCTCGTTCGCTTCACTCCCCCGATACCTTTTCCTTTGTTCACTCCCCTTTACTTATTAACCTCACTCCCCTTTAGTCCTCCTCCGGCACTCAGTACCATCATTTGTCAAAATCCCAGCTCTGGTTCGTCATCAATCATATCTTCACTTATAATTCTGCAAACTTTTAATCTTCACATGTAACTCCTTACGAAATGTCTCCTGTCACTTTCCTTCCTTTTTCCTTCCACCTCATTCTCTCACTCTCGGTCCACGTCTCTCAATAACTCATCTTGCCCTCTTCTCTAATTTTGCCATATGTTCATTATTCCTTTTCATTACTTCTCCTTTGAACCATGGCAAATATCCCTCACTCCTCATAGCAGCCTCCACTTGACCTTGATGCCTTTCCTTCCCTCGCGTACACTGCTCATCATAACACTGCCTCCTGTACTCATCCAAACTCTGCCCAGATTTCTCTCATTCATTTGTTCATATCTCTTCCTAAATCCTCTCCATCTGGGGCTTGGCTTCACTCACCCCAAACACGTCTTCTTTTTGTTAGGTCTGTTTATATTAATGTCTGATTAACCTAGACATTTGCAGTAACTTGTCACATGACCGGTCTGACCCTAATGGCTTCCCACAATCGCAGTGCGATTACACGGCTGTGTGTGATAACGGCACGTTTAGCGCGGAGAATAAGATGACTTTGGAAACATCACCAGGTGTGCTGAACGGCAAGTTTCATTATAAAAGGCTTCTAGATGGAAGTTTGGATAAAACCAATGGTTCGTGTGCTCAAGCTATCTAAAAGGGAACTCTTTTTTACAGGAATACATTAAACACAAGATGTGGGAGTGGTGGCTCAGGTGACTAAGGATCTACAGTAGGTTGTTGATTTTTCAGGGCTGAGGACCCAGGTCCGAGCCCCGCTGTCGATGGGTTGCCACACCCGGGATTACCCAGCCACCGTATGCCGCCCTGTTCGAGGGATTCTAATTGAACATTTGTGAAATGTTAATGCTTGAGATATTATCAAACTGTATCATCTGTTTCCTCTAACCAATTCCAATCTGAGCATATTAAAATTGTGATTAACCGAGATCAATCACAGACTCTGACTCGATCGACAGCACTACTTTATATACATTTTACATCTAATCTCTCTCTCTTTGACTGCTCATATTCTCACTTTCTTTTCTTTTCCTCATTTTCACTCTCCTTCCTGCTTGATTATTACCTCACTCTTACTTTCCATCTGCCTCTCACCAACTTTGTATTTTCCTTCTTCAGTATCTTCTTCATCTTCCTTAATGTCTGTCTTTTTATCCTCCCCTAGCTCTCCTCCTCATCAAACCCTCTTCATCCTTTCATTTCCCCTCACCTTCCTAATTTCCCCATTGCCTAGTCCTCTCAATCTTTATCACTGTCTTCTGTTCTCACCTCGCATTATTTTGTTTGCTCTGTCTCTCCCATCTCCATATCTCTTTCTTATTACTCTTTTTTTTTTTTTTTTAACTGTTTCTTTCTTGCTCTTATTTGGATGAAGGTGACAAAGCATGTAGGTTCGAGGACTAGAGTTTTAGATATTATAGTGTAAAGTTTTTATCATAGCCTACAGTTTACTGCAGTTTACACACCACCGATAATAGCAAGAAGAAGACCAAGTTGATATGTTGTGGTGTGATGAGACCAAAGTTGGAAATTTTGCCATTGACATCAAAGAATATGATTGCGTCTATCGATGGATCAATCAATCAATCAATTAATCAGTCAATAAAACAGTCCCCATGGTCAAGCATAGAGCACCCAGCATAACGCTTTCAGGCTGCGTATCTTCTGCTGAGTCTAGGACTTTAATCAGGGTTGGAGGGAATAATGAATAGCTCGAATTATCAGTCAAAGTGGACCCAGAACCTTAAGGCTTTTGCTAAAATGCTTAACTTGAAGAATTTCACTTTTTTAACATGACTCAAAATCAGCTTCACCAGAACAATATCATGGTTTTGAAATGGCCCAGCCACAGTGCAGTGAACTCAATTGAAAATACAGAACATGGGGGGCCTGAAGACGGCTGTACCCAGGCACCGGTCAATTTGACACTTTTTTTTTTTTTTCCTTGCAAGAAGGGAATGGCAAAATATCGCTAGGTCAAAATGGAACAAGTTCATTTAATGTTTGAATGCTGAGAATTGAGAATTGGCCAAGCAGTTTCATTTCAACTGGATGATAATCGTGACAAACACCTTCACTACCAGTCAAAAGTCTGGACGCACCCTCAAATTCTATGGTCATTCCTGACTTTTATTTCTTTCTACAGTAGAAAAAACAATGCTGAAGGCGTCCAAAATGTGCAATAATCTCCTCTGAACATTTGATATTGAGGTGTGTGTTTGCTACTTACGGTCTTACGGTAAAGGTAAAGCCTACAGAGCACTTCTAATCTAAAGTGCTGTTTGTCGATCCCTGAGGGTTATTAATTGGTAAATTCTGAGGCTGGTAACTCTAAATGAACTTAAGTACATTAAGGTAAGTTTTTTTTTCTTACTTTACTGGGGAGGTCTTCATGAGGGACCAGTTTCATCATGGTGGTGGCTTGATGGGTTTTCACTTAACAATACTGTTCTAGTTATTATAGTGATAACGTTTTTGACACAGCCTACAGTTTACACACCACTGATAATAGCAAGAAGAAAACCAAGGTGATATGTTATGGTGTGATGAGACCAGAGTTGAAAATTTAGCCAATGACACCAGATGATATGATTGCATCTATCAATGGACCGACCAATCGACCAATCAATCAATCAATCAATCAATCAATCAATCAAATAATCCCCATGGTAAAGCATAGAGCACCCAGCCTAATGTTTTCAGGCTGCTTATCTTCTGCTGAGTTTCACTTTAATCAGGGTTCAAGGGAATAATGAATAGCTGACCTTCATGTCTTAAAATAACAACTGACTAGGGTTGTTGTTACTTAATTGTCCAATGCCATATGTGATATTACAGGGTTTTGAAATAAAAAAGTTTTGCTCAAAAATGTAAACAAAATTAATTTCAACTTGAGTTTAAACTTTTGACCGGTACTGTAGTACTACATTGTATAAGACTGATTACATGCAGTGTTTAAATTTGTCACAATGAAATCCAAGACTACAATTTTTGGCAGTGCATTTGGTGTTATAATGACATACAACAGGAAAAATAGGCCAACTGTACATCAGGTTCCACTCTTGTCTTCCACGAATAGAAATCTACAGTACAGTACGCCCACACGGGGCACAGGGTTGCCGAAACTGGGCAGTCTTTCCGGTCCTCAATTAACCAGTTTAAAGGGAACCTGATTGGTCTACTGCTTCTTGTCATGTGCTATTTATATGATTTCATGCTTTGCACCATTGTCCGATTGTATGGCTGCCCTATTTTATAACTGCATGGATGAGCAGGTACACTGATGTTCATAATACGGTGATCAACAGGTATTTTTTCTTAAATCTACATGACTAGCTGAATTTTTGTTGCCTTATTTATTTCAAAAGATAGAAAAAGAAAGGAAAGTTAGGAATTTTAACTGATATAATAAAAGTGATGACAAGAACTAAATTGCTTTATGGATACGAGTCAAGTCAATAGAAATCGATATCCGTTGGCATAATGCCACTTACAACATACAATCGCTCTCTCTCTCTCTCTCTCTTCCCCCCGCCTCATCTCTGTCTTTGATCATACCCAGGTTAAGATGCAGTGTAAGTCTTCCTCTCTGGAGCTCCAGGGTGATGTAGTCGCCCCTCTGGCCCTCTCCGTGCAGCAGAACACCGTTGGCTTGCCTGCTCCTGAAGCGTACCGAGATCACGTTCTTCACCGTGCTCGTCGACTTCTGATTAAATCGGTACAGCAGAGCGCTGTGCCCATCGAAGTCTGCCACGTCTGACTCTAAAAAGCACACAAACACATCATAGAAGTGAGAGGTGGCTGGAACAAATCGACAGTGATACTCTATTTCAGTCGCCGAAGGTGTCACGTCACGCAGCGAGAGTCCTAATTTCTTTCGATTTCATGGCAACACAGGTACAAGTACTATTTTAAAGACATAATAATAAGAGATTTTCAGACGATTATAAGCGATCCAAACACTAGTTCTAGAAATAAACTCTGTTGCTTCGAAGTTTTTCTGACAGCAGGTGGGAGAACAAATATGAAATAGATGTCTAAAAGAAATTACGATTATTTTTCATGCTTTAATATTTACAAAAAAAACAACAACAACAAAAAAATTAAATAATTGATCTCACATTGCTCCTGAGAGATCGAGAGATTTGAAGCAGTTGCCTGCTTCAGAACCCTGATTTTTTTTTTGTTCTTCTTTTCTTTAAGCATTCGTTTCAACAGTTTTAAAAGCTTTCTCGTTTTGTTTTACAGAACTTTTTTAAGCGCTGCGAATGAATAAAAGCGTTCGGTGCTCTCGGCTGTCATCAGGTTGGCTTCTGATCATATGATGATACCAAGTATTTTGGTTTGACTGTGAAGATGAAAGCAAAAAAGACTATCTTGAACCTTGGCAGCCTTGAGAGAGTATTGTCAGTAATTTCAGCGCTGTCACGGCTGACTTGTTCTTAGAGAACACAAGAGAGGGAAAAGAAGGACACGCTGAATCCGCATCAGGTGCAAACACTCACATCTCTCCTGAAGTGTATATTGAAAAACTTGAAAAGGTATTGAGTACTTTGAATGCATAATCCTCCTTAGAATAAATGTACTGTATTTCACACACGTGCACGCAATCACACGCTTAGACGCACACTGAATTACAAAAAGCGCTATGTTAATTAGCACATTTCTAAATAGGTTTTTCCAAAAGGACTTACCTACAGCAAAAATATATATGGCGGTGTATGTATACATACATATATACACACACGTGGACAAAATTGTTGGTACCCTTCGGTCAATGAAAGAAAAGCTCACAATGGTCACAGAAATAACTTTAATCTGACAAAAGTAATAATAAATAAGAATTCTATGAATGTTAACCAATGAAAGTCAGACATTGCTTTTCAACCATGCTTCAACGGAATTATTTAAAAAAATAACAGGCCAACACGCCAACAGGCCTGGACAAAAATGATGGTACCCCTAGAAAATACTGAAAATAATGTGACCAAAGGGACAAGGTGTGTCCACTAATTAGCATCACAGGTGTCTACAATCTTGTAATCAGTCAGTGGGCCTATATATAGGGCTCCAGGTAGTCACTGTGTTGTTTGGTGACATGGTATGTACCACACTCAACATGGACCAGAGGAAGCGAAGGAAAGAGTTGTCTCAGGAGATTCGAAAGAAAATTATAGACAAGCATGTTAAAGGTAAAGGCTATAAGACCATTTCCAAGCAGCTAGATGTTCCTGTGACTACAGTTGCACATATTATTCAGAAATTTAAGATCCATGGGACTGTAGCAGGGAGGTCCTGGACGTGGCCGCAGGACGAAAATTGATGACAAATCAAAGAGACGGATAATCCGAATGGTAACAAAAGAGCCCAGAAAGACTTCTAAAGAGATCCAAGGTGAACTTCATGCTCAAGGAACATCAGTGTCAGATCGCACAATCCGTCGTTGTTTGAGCCAAAGTGGACTACATGGGAGACGACCAAGGAGGACACCATTGTTGAAAACAAATCATAAAAAAGCCAGACTGGAATATGCCAAACTACATGTTGACAAGCCACAAAGCTTCTGGGAGAATGTCCTATGGACAGATGAGACAAAAATTGAACTTTTTGCTAAGGCACATCAGCTCTATGTTCACAGACGGAAAAATGAAGCATATCAAGAAAAGAACACTGTCCCTACTGTGAAACATGGAGGAGGCTCTGTTATGTTCTGGGGCTGCTTTGCTGCGTCTGGCACAGGGTGTCTTGAATCTGTGCAGGGTACAATGAAATCTCAAGACTATCAAGGGATTCTAGAGAGAAATGTGCTGGCCAGTGTCAGAAAGCTGGGTCTCAGTCGCAGGTCATGGGTCTTGCAACAGGCCAATGACCCAAAACACACAGCTAAAAACACCCAAGATTGGCTAAGAGGAAAACATTGGACTATTCTAAAGTGGCCTTCTATGAGCCCTGACCTCAATCCTATTGAGCATCTTTGGAAGGAGCTGAAACATGCTGTCTGGAAAAGGCGCCCTTCAAACCGGAAACAACTGGAGCAGCTTGCTCATGAGGAGTGGGCCAAAATACCTGCAGAGAGGTGCAGAAGTCTCATTGACAGTTACAGGAATCGTTTGATTGCAGTGATTGCCTCAAAAGGTTGTGCAACAAACTATTAAGTTAGGGGTACCATCATTTTTGTCCAGGCCTGTTCCATGAGTTAATTTTTTTAAAATAATTCTGTTGAAGCATGGTTGAAAAGCAATGTCTGACTTTCATTGGTTAACATTCATATAATTTTTTAAAATTATTACTTTTGTCAGTTATTTCTGTGACCATTGTGAGTTTTTCTTTCATTGACCGAAGGATACCAACAATTCTGTCCATGTGTGTGTGTATATATATATATATTTATATGGTTATATAGTTATATATATACAGTCGTGGTCAAAAGTTTTGAGAATGACACAAATATTAGTTTTCACAAAGTTTGCTGCTAAACTGCTTTTAGATCTTTGTTTCAGTTGTTTCTGTGATGTACTGAAATATAATTACAAGCACTTCATACGTTTCAAAGGCTTTTATCGACAATTACATGACATTTATGCAAAGAGTCAGTATTTGCAGTGTTGGACCTTCTTTTTCAGGACCTCTGCAATTCGACTGGGCTGCTCTCAATCAACTTCTGGGCCAAATCCTGACTGATAGCAACCCATTCTTTCATAATCACTTCTTGGAGTTTGTCAGAATTAGTGGGTTTTTGTTTGTCCACCCGCCTCTTGAGGATTGACCACAAGTTCTCAATGGGATTAAGATCTGGGGAGTTTCCAGGCCATGGACCCAAAATTTCAACGTTTTGGTCCCCGAGCCACTTAGTTATCACTTTTGCCTTATGGCACGGTGCTCCCTCATGCTGGAAAATGCATTGTTCTTCACCAAACTGTTGTTGGATTGTTGGAGGGTGTTTTGGTACCATTCTTTATTCATGGCTGTGTTTTTGGGCAAAATTGTGAGTGAGCCCACTCCCTTGGATGAGAAGCAACCCCACACATGAATGGTCTCAGGATGCTTTACTGTTGGCATGACACAGGACTGATGGTAGCGCTCACCTTTTCTTCTCCGGACAAGCCTTTTTCCAGATGCCCCAAACAATCTGAAAGAGTTTTCATCTGAGAATATGACTTTGCCCCAGTCCTCAGCAGTCCATTCGCGATACTTTTTGCAGAAGATCAATCTGTCCCTGATGTTTTTTTTTGAGAGAAGTGGCTTCTTTGCTGCCCTTCTTGACACTAGGACATCTTCCAAAAGTCTTCGCCTCACTGTGCGTGCAGATGCGCTCACACCTGCCTGCTGCCATTCCTGAGCAAGCTCTGCACTGGTGGCACTCCGATCCCGCAGCTGAATCCTCTTCAGGAGACGATCCTGGCGCTTGCTGGACTTTCTTGGACGCCCTGAAGCCTTCTTAACAAGAATTGAACCTCTTTCCTTGAAGTTCTTGATGAGCCTATAAATTGTTGATTTAGGTGCAATCTTAGTAGCCACAATATTCTTGCCTGTGAAGCCATTTTTATGCAGCGCAATGATGGCTGCATGCGTTTCTTTGCAGGTCACCATGGTTAACAATGAAAGAACAATGATTTCAAGCATCACCCTCCTTTTAACATGTCAAGTCTGCCATTCTAACCCAATCAGCCTGACATAATGATCTCCAGCCTTGTGCTCGTCAACATTCTCACCTGAGTTAACAAGACGATTACTGAAATGATCTCAGCAGGTCCTTTAATGACAGCAATGAAATGAAGTGGAAAGGTTTTTTCGGGATTAAGTTATTTTTCATGTCAAAGAAGGACTATGCAATTCATCTGATCACTCTTCATAACATTCTGGAGTATATGCAAATTGCTATTATAAAAACTTAAGCAGCAACTTTTCCAATATTTATGTCATTTTCAAAACTTTTGGCCATGACTGTATATGTATATACAGTGGGATGCATACGTTTGGGCAGCCTTGTTAATCTTCATGATTTTCCTGTATAAATCGTTAACTGTTACAATAAGAAATTTCAGTTAAATATATCATATAGAAGACACATACAGTGATATTTGAGAAGTGAAACAAAGTTTATAGGATTTACAGAAAGTGTGCAATAATTGTTTAAACAAAATTAGGCAGGTGCATAAATTTGGGCACTGTTGTCATTTTATTGATTCCAAAACCTATAGAACTAATTATTGGAACTCAAATTGACTTGGTAAGCTCAGTGACCCCTGACTTACATACACAGGTGAATCCAATTATGAGAAAAAGTATTTAAGGGGGGCAAGCTTCCCTCCTCTTTGAATATTCCCTGAACAGTAGCAACATGGGGGTTTCAAAACAACTCTCAAATGAGCTGAAAACAAAGGTTGTTCACCATCATGGTTTAGGGGAAGGATACAGAAAGCTGTCTCAGAGATTTCAGCTGTCTGTTTCCACAGTTAGGAACATATTGAGGAAATGGAAGACCACAGGCACAGTTCAAGTTAAGGCTCGAAGTGGCAGACCAAGAAAAATCTCAGATAAACAGAAGCAACGACTGGTGAGAACAGTCAGAGTCAACCCACAGACCAGCACCAAAGACCTACATCATCATCTCGCTGCAGACGGAGTCACTGTGCATCATTCAACTATTCGGCGCACTTTACACAAGGAGATGCTGTATGCGAGAGTGATGCAGAGGAAGCCTTTTCTCCACCCACAGCACAAACAGAGGCGCCTGAGGTATGCTAAAGCACATTTGGACAAGCCAGTTTCATTTTGGAATAAGGTGCTGTGGACTGATGAAAGTAAAATTGAGTTATTTGGGCATAACAAGGGGCGTTATGCGTGGAGGAAAAAGAACACAGCATTCCAAGAAAAACACCTGCTACCTACAGTAAAATATGGTGGTGGTTCCATCATGCTGTGGGACTGTGTGGCCAGTGCAGTGACTGGGAATCTTGTCAAAGTTGAGGGACGCATGAATTCCACTCAATATCAGCAGATTCTGGAGACCAATGTCCAGGGTACAGTGCCAAAGCTGAAGCTCCGCCGGGGCTGGATCTTTCAACAAGACAACGAGCCTAAACACTGCTCAAAATCTACTAAGGCTTTTTCTTGCAGAGGAACAAGTACAACGTTCTGGAATGGCCATCTCAGCCATCTCAGTCCCCAGACCTGAATATAATTGAAAATCTGCGGTGTGAGTTAAAAAGAGCTGTCCATGCTCGGAAGCCATCAAACCTGAATGAACTAGAGATGTTTTGTAAAGAGGAATGGTCCAAAATACCTTCAACCAGAATCCAGACTCTCATCGGAAGCTATAGGAAGCGTTTAGAGGCTGTTATTTCTGCAAAAGGAGGATCTACTAAATATTGAGTTCATTTTTTTTTTGTGGTGCCCAATTTTATGCACCTGCCTAATTTTGTTTAAACAATTATTGCACACTTTCTGTAAATCCTATAAACTTTGTTTCACTTCGCAAATATCACTGTATGTGTCTTCTATATGATATATTTAACTGAAATTTTTTATTGTAACAGCTAACGATTTATACAGGAAAATCATGAAGATTAACAAGGCTGCCCAAACTTACGCATCCCACTGTATAGTTACCAAAAGAACTCCTATTCTCCAGCATGCTCAGTAAAACCTAACAGCTGTTTTATTTAGAATCCTGCACACATCTGTATCGAACACTACCGCTTATGTTCAAGCAAAGAGTTTCCACTCCAGATATTGATAGTTTATTGTTTATTTTAGTACTTAGTGTTTTTTATAGACGTTTCTTTTAATGTAGAAATGTTTTCAGAAGCATCACTGCATATGGCTTTTGTTTGGAGGTTCCCAAGACTTTTTCACAATACTGTAACTAAAACAGCTCCGTCACACTCGCTCCTTTCTATTTTCATTCAGAACCCAGGAGTCTAAATTATTTATATATATTTTTTTACCATCTGAAAACTGGTCAGTCATATAATATGTCGCTTTCTTTACAGGCATGCAAATATTCTTCTGTAATGTTATTTATTCATTAATTTTAGTGTATCTTGGTAGGGAATGGTCTTCTACATAATAATGCAGACATTATAAACTTATATAACCAAATTTCTACTACAGATAATATGGAGCCTAAGATTTTTGCACAGTACAGTATATATAGGCAACTGTATATGAAGGGTGTTCGAATCAAACCGGGACTTGTGCTGAAATTTCTTGTTAATAAAGGCATATCTGATTGACATTTACAGAAGACTTCAAGCACAGGACGGTGATGAGACTTTTAGCCGCAGTAAAACATTTAAAATGTTTTAAAGAAAGTCCACTGCAGTTGTTGGAAGAGGTGGACGAGGTTCATCAGTCTGTCTATACTGTACTCACAATCATTCCCAAACACCATTTGCACGTTACAGGAAATCGGTTGGGAAGCCATTTCCACATGTTTGGGTCATTAAAGGAGTTCCTGAGAGGCCAGTGTTTGAGTCGTGAAGCAGGTAGTTCGGTCATGGCCAAGCGAGTTTTTACTCTTCTAACTGTGTTCTGTTATTCTACGTAGTCAAAGTCCCAGTCTGACTCGAACACCCCTTATATCTACAGTAATTCAACTATCATATGGTGTTAAAAGGGATCTTGTTGCAGAACATGGCATACAAAGCTGTCAAGTTACAGTATTATACAACGCTCTGCAGTATATGCCTGTGTGTGTGTGTGTGTGTGTGTGTGTGTGGGGGGGGGGGGGTACTTACTGTAACTGCAGCCATATATCTCCAGTCTGAGTCCTATTCCTCCTTTGGGGTTTCCTTTCAGAGGCATAAGTCGCAGAAATCGTGCCCTGATGGAGTGCACGAGCTTGTGCTGGACCACTGAGTCTGTGTCCGTGTTGCCTGGAAATGTCTGCACACACAATATTTAGATTTGACACATGGCTCGTAAACCACACCCAGACTCACATCTTTGGCTCTGAAATATCTTACAATCATGCTGGTAATGGAATTGTTTTGCTTTGAGTAATTATCAGTGGGACCAGCGAAAGGGCAATGGTGCGTATGATGAGTCGCGCTGTAATTAAATCGAATGACGTTTTATGAACATTGACTCGATCTTCCGTCTTTGTGGGGTTCGAAATCGCATTCTGAATCGGAGAAATAGATACAAATTGCTGATCACAAACCAGTTATAAAAATAGAACACAGATCGTAGACACAGATAACAGGAAGAGGGGAAAAAAGTGAAGAAAAAAAAATGTGTGTGAGAGAGAGAGCGCAAAACTGGCTGTAATAGCTTTAGCTCAGGGAATGATTGCTGTAATGTTTGTTCACCGAACACCGATTTCAAACCAGTGTGTGGGAGAAAGATTGGGACTTTGGTACCGCTGTAGGATGGTGTAAATGAACCAGGCTTTGTGAGGTGTGTTCGATTATCCTGGCACACGGGGAAGATCATTATACAAGCAACAAGTCTTGAAATAACTCTTCATCACTGCAGGGTGAAATTTCATTTATTTATTTATTTTTAGAAGTTTAGTCGGGGAGACTGAACAGAAAAGAGGTAAGAGTGAGAAAAGTTACAATGCGTATGTGTGTGTGGCTAGACAACTGGGTCAGAGCATCTCCAAAACAGCATGTCTTCTGGAGTGTTTCCAGGATGCTATCCAAGAAAAGACAACCGGTGAACTGGCATCAGGGTCATCGGCATCCAAGGTTCACTCATTTGTTGGTACGATGTCACATAAAAGCTATTGTAGCATACTTGGCTGAAAAAAAAAATATGCTAGGGATCACAGCTTCCTGTGTGTGGGACTGTGTTGCTGAGACCGACCAAGATGCCCATGCTGACCTACTGTACAGTGGGCATGCGAGCCTAAGAAGTGGACCATGGAGCAATGAAAGATGGTGGTCTTGTCTGATAAATTAAGTTTTTGTTCACTTTATATGGATGGCTTGGTGTGTGCGTGTGTGTGTGTGTGTGTGTGTGTGTGTGTGTGTGTGTGTTGCTTACCTGAATAAGAGATGACACTATGTTAATAAGAGGCTTTAGCCAATGTTCTGCTTCGGCTTCTGCCATTCATTTGGATGTTACTTTGATACCTATTGTACCACCTGCCTAAACATTGTTCCTGACCAAGTACAACCCCTCAGGCAACAATATTCCCATGATGTCTTTCGTCAGGATAATGTGTCCAACTAAACTGCAAAACCTTTTTAGAAATGGTTTGAGAAATCCAAATCTCAGCCTGATCAAATATCTGTGGGATGTCCTGGACCAACAAGTCCGAGCCATGGAGTCTTACAACTTACAGGACTTGAAGGATCTTGAAGGATCTCCTGCTAATGTCTTTAAACATACCTTGTGTAGTGTTGTTTAGGTCAGAATAATAAGACACACTTCCAGAAACAGGATATGCAAGTACAGTACACATGGTGTTCAAGTAAAATCAGGACTTCATGTAGGCCTAAATATTGAAGTTTACAGAGAACTTCAAGCACAGTAAGGTGATGAGAGGCTTAGGACACTTAAGTCCATATGATCCTGGGCGAGGTGGCTCGGAGCTCACTGCAAACATTCCCGTGAACATTCAACAAGTGGAACGCCTGATCCTTGAAAATCGATGGATGACTTGTTGCCAAAAACGAAACTCTCTGTGGGTGCTATACATACTATCATTCACCGGCACTCTACATCATCCCCTGTACAGTCCTGACCTTGCTCCAAGCCATTCCCACATGTTTAGCTATTAAAGGAGTTCCTGGGAGGCCAGTGTTTCAGACATGAAGCAGGGTGTTCAATCATGGTTCCAGTGTTCTGTTCCTCTACAGAATCAAATGACCCGGTTTTGACTTTGAATGCCCCTGTTTTTTTTTTTTTTCTTTAATTAGTGTTGCATAATTACTGTTGCAGGCCAAACCGGAAATTGCAAATCATGAAGAAATGTGCACGGTTTGACCATCAGCCATGAAGATGGCTACACCAGGAAACAACTGGAGAAAACACAAGAGTCGAGTGATATGAGTGAACTGATGGAGAAAGAACTGACGCAGTCTGGACAATATAAAATTGGGTTGTGGCCAAAACAGGCTCAATGGAAAGAATCCGCATGACAAAGTACTGAAACACTAGCAAGATAACTGACCATCCAATACTACACAGCGGCTCTGTGCACTTACAGTATATTGTTTAAGTGTACCGCTGTACTTTACTGTGTATGTCGCAGTCTGGGAAAATCAGATTTAGTATACCGCTGATGCTGAATGCTGAGTGGTTGGACTAGACAAGAGGGGAAACGAGGTCGCTGCTGAGGTCGTTACATAAACAACTAATTTTTAAATTGTGTCTTTAACCACTCTGCAGTATGTTGCAGTAAAACATCGGTTCCCATTTATTTGATTTAATCTACATCATTTCATTTAATATCATTTATATAATAACATTAATTTAAATAATAATATTTCATTCAGTCATTTCAGGTGAAACGAGGGGTGGCTCAAGAGTTTTTGAAAATTACTATATACTTGCTTTTTTTACACACTCTAACTCAGACTTTAATTATAATTAAAGGGCTGTAATATCTATCAATAAAACAGAAAATTACTTAATTAACTCAGCAATAATTTCCCCACCATAGACCAAAATAATTTGAGTGCCTAGACGATTATGAGGCTCAGGTTTAAATGTCACAAAGATTGATAGAAGAATGAAGGAACTAATAAACAAATAAATGAGGGAATGGATTAAAGAGCAAATGTGACCCGTCACATCAAATCAAATATTAAATCACATTTTGGGCGATTCGAGTTATGTGTATTTTCAGATTCCGGAAATACCAAGGTTATTATCATGTTAGTATCATAGACAGTTGTTGAGATTTGGCCAGTGTTCGTTGTTGGAGCGCTTCGGAAAAAAAACATTGAAATTCTACTTTTATAATATTTAAATAATGGTTCAGTGAAGTACAGAGAAATATGGAAACCTGAGCCACATTCTGAAATCAAAATTTCTCTGCGACCCCTATAATAACTTCATCAGCATCACAGAGTAAAAAGAAAAAAAAAAATGCAAGTTTTTCTATCAGAACTGGAGTAACCAGCTTAAGCAGTAATCACATTAGTTAAAGTTCTTTTAAAGCAATTTTTGGATAGCATTTTTTTCAATTCTTTTGAAGTTTTAGGATGATGTGGTATTCATCAGGCAGTTTTTGCTGAAATTGGCCATACTTGACTTAATACCCTGGAAAAAATCCATATCTTAGCAAATGGAAATACAGTGGAACCTCGGATTTCGAGTAACGTGGTTTACGAGTGTTCCGCAAAGATTTTTAATACATTTTTAATCGGAAACCGAGCAAGTATTAGTTTACGAGCGCCGAGTATCATGTATCACGCATGCGACTCTTATTTTGACACCGAGCGTCACTCTATCACCTTAAGTTTCACAGTGTGTGTGTTGTGAAACTTAAAAAGCAGGGTGGGGAGAGGGTGGAGGAGTGTTACTGTGTAAAACGAGGCGAGGGAAGGGGCTAATTCACACACACACACACACACACACACACACACACACACACACACACACACACACACACACACACACACACGGCGCCTGCGAGCACCAACGGAAACACTTATCTGTCGGGATTTATTTGTATTTTTTTTTAAAGGTAAAGTGCAGATTAATTTGTTTTACTTTCATGTTATAGATTGTATCAATTATTTTTATGTATTTATTTTTTGGGGCTGTGGAACGAATAATTTGAGTTTTCATTATGTCTTATGGGAAATGATGATTTGGTTTATGAATGTTTTGGAACACGAGCCCACTTCCAGAACGAATTATGCTCGTAATTCAAGGTTCCACTGTATCTTGATTATAGTTACATTTATCTACACATATAAGATTACAACAAAATTACAACAAGATTAAAGCAAAACCAAATAAGATTATTAAGATTATTACTAATAAAATATTTCCACATTTTTAGGGAAGTATTTCTTCTATTGGCAGATAATTTTGCTAGTTTTAGGATTTAATTTTTGTAAGAAGCAACATTCTCTGTCAATAAAATAAGAATTTTTTTATTGTAACAGAATTATAGTAACATTTGATTAGAAATTAGATTATAATATAATTTCATATTTGGTTTGTTGTAAACGTCTTTAAAGAAATTATACTGTAGATTATAGGTTTTGGCTAGATTCAAGAATATTTCACTTACAAAGATGTCATTTGTATGTCAAGCGTACGACGAGCCATGCATTAACAAATGAAAAGAAAGAAAGAATAAATAAAAAAGTATAAATACATCAGTACCATTCTGTTCTTTGCATGCAGAACAGTAAATGACAAGACCTCTGTTTAACAGCGCCTGCATTCCCTCAGATAAAGTGAATCCGACTTTGCAAGTAATTCTCATTCTAATCCAAAGATGATGACTTTTGTGCCTTATCCTTCTACGGTGTGAAAACTTGGTACTTATTCATCAATCCGAAGCTTGAATATGGAACAACACACTTACAGAGTCTACTTAACATTATTCTTTAAATGAACTTTTGTTTCCTACTGTAGCCTGAATTATACATATGTAAAATATTAGTGAAGTCATGATTAAGGTTTATTCCAATTATAAACCTATCCAAGGTGTGCTGACAACCACTTGCTCCTGAACACCAGAAAGACCAAGGAACTCATTGTGGACTTTAGAAGGAGAAGAGGTAACACACACTCCCCTGCCTACATTAACGGGACAACGGTCGAACATGTTACAAACTTCAAGTTCCTGGGGATACACATTTCTGTGGATTTAACTTGGTTCACTAATACCTCCAGTCTCCTCAAGAAAGCTTCCCAGCGCCTCTTCTTCTTGAGACTACTGAGGAAGAATCACCTTTCTAAGGACATAATGAACAATTTCTACCGTTGTGCAGTAGAGAGCATCCTAACCAGCTGTATTACAGTCTGGTATGGTAACTGCTCTGTCTCAGATCGCAAATCCATCCAAAGGGTGGTAAAAACCGGCCAGTGCATCATTGGTATCCCCACTTCCTGTCATTGAGGAAGTCTACAAGAGGAGGTGTCTGCGTAGAGCACGAAGCATCGTGAAGGACACCTCTCACCCTGCACATAAAATGTTTTCTCTCCTTCCCTCTGGAAAAAGGTTCAGATGCCTAAAAGCCAAGAGCAGCAGGCTGAGGAACAGTTTTTACCCCACAGTGGTTACCTTATTGAACACAACTTCACTGACCCCCTTACATGGACGGTACCACCATCACTGATAACCCAACATTCCTGTGTAATACCTCTGTAAATATTCCCTGTACATTCATTCGTATAGTCTGCACATGGACTGTATACTAATATGTGTATACTCATATATGTAGATGTGTGTATAGGTATACTCTGCATTTCCATCCAGCGGCTAAATTACTGATATTTATTCATATGTAAATTCATTCTATTGCACATACTGTAAATTCACCTATATATAGTTTCTGTATATCTTTATTCCACATATTTGTAAGTAGACATATCTGTAGATTTACAATTATTCTGTACATTAATTTATCCATCTATGCTCACTTTACACAGTGTAAAGTGAGCATAGATGGATAAATTAATGTACAGAATAATTGTAAATCTACAGATTTACAGATTTTTATTCAGCATGCTCTCATCTACCTAAAAATTCATTTTTGCCTCTGCCACCAAACTTTCTTTTGGCTGCTCCCATTAAGGGAATCGCCACGGCGCACCATCCAATCCGGCACTTGGATGCAGGGTTTACGCAACCCTCCCATTTTTCTAACCGGGCTTGGGAATGGCACTGCATGCAGAGGCTAGGTACTGTAGTATGGGGTGTGGCAACCACCGACGGAAGGGGTCGAACCTGGATCCTCAGATCCCCAAATCAACAACTTAGAGCCTTAGACACCTTATTAATACATGCTTAGTTTTGCTAACCTTTTCTAAAGGTTTTAGTACAATTATTATAAGACTGACATCTTAAGTGACATCAAGAAAATCCCTCTTCAAAATCTCTTCAAGATTCATTAATCGAGGGATCTGACAGGGAATGATTTTGAGAAAAGGCATATGGATTCAAGGAAAGCTCAGGTGAAAACGAGTTCTCGGTGAGGGGATGGCGAGAATGAGGAACATCCACTGAATACTCACTGATCTCATGGCTTTTGGAACAGCAAGAATGAGGAGAGCTCGACGGGAAACGAAGAGAGACGAGAAGCGTTCGACGACAGGCCTGAGACTACAAGGAGAGCTTGCAGAGAGTGTCACAAGCGAGGTATGGGAGAACAACGCTAGCACCGCATGTGCCTCACAGCCTTTAGCGGGAGTTCTCGCCAGCATACTCTCCTCAAGCTCGCCAATTCTCTACTAGATTACGCAGATCACTCGCCAACGCTCTCCTTGTTCTCGTCAATATCGCCAGAACTCCCACCGAGTAGAAAACACATTCTTGCAAAACTCAAAGGACTTCTCCTTGATTAAGTCTCGATCTCCTTAGTCACTCCTCAATCTCGGTGTCCTGCAAACACAAGTTGGACGAGAACCAGAAGAGCTCAATGCTGTGGAATGCCTTAGGAGTGAGTCTACAAGTGTCGGGAGAACGCTAAGAGAGAAATGTACTGATTTATTCTCGTGACAAGTCTACGGGAAGAATTGACATGTCCAATAGATTTTTGCAGAGGTGGTGAGATTGAAGAGAGGCTTGGGGAGTTTAAGGAGACCCCTATAAGAGTCTAGGAGTTTCAGGAATTCTCGACAATTTTCTAGCCAAAATCGCTCACGGCGGAATTTCTCGTCGGTATACATGAAAGGAGCTTAAGCATCGAACTGGGAACCGTGGAGCATTTTTATGTCCATCCTGCCCACTGAATGTGCTATATGCTATTTTTAATCATATTTGGCATAAAAAAAAAAAAAAAAACGGAAGAGTTGAAGCAAGTCGTTTTGAAGCTGAGAAAAAAGGGAATAGTAAGAAACCACTGATGTACTCTTTTGGAGTCAATAGCATCACCAGCATCCAGTGTTATGAAGACTTAGGAGAATAATATAGAGGTCATACTGCAAGATCCAAACCATTCATCAGCCGAAAAAATTTCTTGTAAACGTCTTCAGTATGAAGCAAAAACAAACCAAAACATGGCTTTGCACTTTCAATACTTTCAGAGGGAACAATTATTCGTAGTGCTCAAAGGATATAATATTTCTGGGCAGCTGATGGAAATCTGACGCTAGTTCATACATTTAACTAATACTAATTTGTCATAATATATTTTGTATATAAGACAACATATAGCTGTCATACAGTGAATGTTTAACCATTGTCATAACTGGAGCACATTATGGTTTAGTGGTTAGCACTGTTGCCTTGCACCTCCAGGGTCCGGTTCCCACCTCGGGGTCTGGGTGCATGGAGTTTGCATGTTCTCCCCGTGCTTGGTGGGTTTCCTTCCACAGTCCAAAAACATGCCGATTATCTGAATTGCCATTCTGTAGTGTGTGAATGGGCGTGTGAATGATGACTGGAGGTCCTACCATAGTCGTAAAAAAAATGGGAATAAAAAATACACCACTGGCCTCCACGGCCCCTAGTTGGGCTACAGAGGTTCCTAGATGGATGGATGGGAGAGCACCATTGGCAAAGATTTTCCCTATTAACAGGTCATTTCCTTACATCCCAACATTATTACTACTATGTGCCTGATTTCTGATAAAAGATAACTGTTATGACAGCTTATGCCAGTGATATGACATCAAAGATGAAAGATTTATGACACAGTGGCTGATTGTTGCTCATTAGGTTACTATAATCAATATCCACATGCCTCACAGCCGTCCCTCCTAACTCTATAGAGAAGCAGAGCATTCAGCTTAGTATACGTAATTAATACAGATCCGGCTATAGTGTGTCAGAGAGAATGGCCTTCTTTTGAAAAGCCAGGACAAAATATCCATAAACATGTTTTTGATTTGATTGACCTTTTAAGAGTGTGTTAATGGGATCTGTCACTGCGTGATAAATGTGCCAAGCCACGTTAGCTGCTCAAGCTGAAGTCCCCGTCGGTCAATGGCATCGATTTGAGTGGGTGCTGACTTGGACACCAAAACCTTGTTATGTGAGATGAAGAGGGGGTGGTCTGTGCAGAAATCCATAAACAGAAAAAAAAAAAGCCATGTAACGGGTACACTTCCAATCCTATTAAAGCAAAACTTAAAAGCAGTGCACTTTTAATTCCAACTGCTTTATTCAACTTGACACGGCATTCACTTCTGGCATGAATATGAGAAGGCGAGATGTAACACGCTTTAGTAGTTTTAGGCTTTAAAATATCTCCGACTTGTTCTGGAAATTTCCAGTGGCCGTATTAGGAAAGCTGATTACTTTTGCTTCTGCTTACAGTCATGTTTAAAACTTAGTATGGCCCTTTTAATGGCATTTGTGTGTGTATGTGTGAAAAAAAAAATCATCTGATCATAGCGGCTCTTAGTATTAGGCAAATACAACCTCAGTAGGTGTGCAAAGGTTTTGGCAGTTTGTTGGTCTGGAGCAGTCAGGTGTGTGTTAATACAATGCCAAGAGGGAAAGCCATATGCAATGGTCTTAAAGAAGAAATTGTTTCCAAACTTGGAATTCAACATTATACAGTGAGAAAGATTATTCACACGTGGAAAGAGAGTTACCAGTCTTCCCAGGAGGAGACGTCTGTGAGCATTAACCCCAAGATCAATCCATGCAAGGCTCAGAGAAATACAAAAAAAAAAAAAAAAAGAAGAAAAAAAAAAAAAAACATCTCAGCCCTACAGGCCTCACTGAGCATGTTAAATGTTCAAGTCACAATACAATGTTAAAGACAACACAATTAGAAGAAGTTGGTCCGGTTTGCTTGGGAGGGTTGTCAGGAAGAGAAACTTCTTCTGTTAACACAGACGCACGTCAGAGGGTCACAAAACCGCATTTAAACAAGCCAAAAGACTTCTGAATGTCCTATGGACAGATGAGACCAAAGTGACACCTCATATCCACTGTCAAGCATGGCGATGGAGGGATAATGATTTGGACTTATTTTGCACCTTGCAGTAATTGAGTCAACTATCTGACAGTTACAGCTTAGCCAAAATTGAGTCAACGGGACAATGATCACATGGACACCAGTAAATCTACCGATAAAAACTGGTTACTGATAAAAAAAAAAATCAAGATTTTGGAATGGCCAGACCAAAAGTTCAGACCTCAACCCAACTGAAATGCTGTGGCAGGACGTTAACAGAGCTGTGCATCAGTGATTGCCCAAAAAACCTCAATGAACCGAAGCAATGTTGTAAAAAAGACTGAAGACTTAATTATATTAAGTTATTAAGCCTACAGTATTTTACTATGCAAATAGTCTTGTTCGATTGGCCAAAAATTTCATAATTATAAACTATGAGCTACTAGAAATAAACTAAACTATATGGCAATAGAATATGTTAATTTTACTGTAATATAAGAAATACCTATACAATGGAACCTCGGATTGAGAGTAACGTGGTTTACGAGTGTTCCGCAAACCGAGCAAAGATTTTTAATACATTTTTAATCAGAAACTGAGCAAGTATTAGTTTATAAGCGCCGAGAGTAACATGTATCACGCATGCGACTTTTATTTTGACACCGAGCGTCACTCTCTCACCTTTTCAAACTTAAAAAGCGAGGTGGGGAGAGGGAGGAGGAGTGTTACTGTGTAAAACAAGGTGAGGGAAGTGGCTAATTCCACACACACACACACACGGCGCCTGCGAACACCAACGGAAATACTTATCTGTCGGGATTTATTTGTACTTTTTTTAAAGGTAAAGTGCAGATTAATTTGTTTTATTTTCATTTTAAAGATTGTATTAATTATTTTTATCTATTTATTTTTTGGGGCTGTGGAACGAATAATTTGAGTTTTCATTATTTCTTATGGGAAATGATAATTTGGTTTACAAGTGTTTTGGAACACGAGCCCACTTCCGGAACAAATTATGCTCGTAATCCAAGGTTCCACTGTATACTGTAAATTAGACCTTTGTATGCAACTTTCATTTGGCAGCTTTCAAAGATTTTTGCAAGATGAACGCAAGAGGAATGTTAACTAGACAAGCATGAAATGAGCATGGTGGGGAAATGACAACAAACACTATAATGATGCTACTAACAACAGATGCTAGACAAAGCGTCAAATACAAATGTGAATAGTGCTTAACAAACCAAAATAAATCAGCTACAAACATGAGTGCTGTGATCAGGTGAAAAGCAGTGGCTGATGGGAACTGTAGTTGTTTACCATATTTGGTACAACCATGACAGAGCCCTCTGTTAAGACTTGACATATGAGGTCATGTCATACAAGCATGGCTTGCAGAGCTGCCTTGCCGTGGTCTGGCTCGGGCATCGATTGTGATGTGAAGATACTGGCCTTTGGAGCTGTTGCAGCTGCCCCATCAGTCTTTGGTGTCAGCTGAACAGGTGAGGCTGCCCTGTCGACATCTGGTGTTGGCTAAGAATTTGAGACCCCATCGTTAGCATCTGGCATAAGCCTGGTTTTAGAGGCTGCCCCATCAGCCTCTAAAATAAAAAATATTTAAATAATGGTTCAGTGAAGTACAGAGAAATATGGAAACCTGAGCCACATTCTGAAATCAAAATTTCTCTGCGACCCCTATAATAACCTCTATCAGAACTGGAGTAACCAGCTTAAATGGCTGGACTGGTCAGAGCCCCGTCTCGCTCTGGTGTAAGCTGCACTGGGGAGGCCACTTTCTTGGCCTCTGGTAGGAGCCTTAATGTCATCCTTCCACCTGTGTTTAGCCGACTAGGCTCAGCTAATGCACAATTTGCAGTCCACCACCCAAAAATATTTAAGGGAGCCCAGCTTCAGGCTAATCAAGATAATCTTGATGTGATTAATCTGCCATTAATTCTCTAGGATCTGCTTGGCCTGATCAGACTTGGTTTAGATTTCCTCTGCTGCATCCATGGTTAGGTTTAATGGTTTAAAGGTTTAATTTCATGGACTGGTTAAAGGTGACATGTGAAATGTGAATCAGGTGCAAAACTGCCATTTTATGTGGTTGTGCTGAGCAGGTGAGCTGTAAAGGGTTAATGGAAATTTTAGTCCTGCACAACCATGACAGCAACAAACAAATTGGGTGATACTTAAAGAACTAAGAATACTTTGCCAATAAGAACATGGGAAGTGTGATTGTTCACCAGCAGCAGTGGACACTGTATAGCTGGCAGAGTGAGTAATGTCACAATTAGTGAACCTTCAACCACTCCTTTGTTCGGGGGGGGGAAAGAGGGATGAAAGCAACATTAACAGAAAATGGACAAGGGGCATGCCAGCTGTTTTAACACCAGAGCTAGACAAAGGAGCTGAATAAACAAATAGGAAATGGAGCAGTATCAATTTGTTACAAGCGTTAGGAAAAGAAGCAGCACCAAAATGGGGGGGGAAATAAAGATAAAGATGATAAAGAAACTTAAGACAAACGACAGCGTAAGGATGAGCAGGCCCCCAAAGAGAGCAAACAATCGGTCACTTTCTCCCAGCCTTCATGACGCCATCCCGCTAATCTTATCTGCCCATTGAGACAAGGCAGCATCTCTAACCTGAAGAAGCGGGAAACTTAACCAAGCTTGGGAAAGGAAGTCTACTGCACCTGGAGCCATAAAAGCAGGCGACCTCGACTCCACCGGTGTAAATTGGCAATCTGATAAACAAAGGAGGCAGTTTTAGACCTCTGAGTGGGGGAAAACTCTCCCTAACTCAGACCACTGGCACCCTCATTGACCCCGGACACAGGATGTCCCGTGTTTCTCCACATGCCTTTCAACGAACAAAGAGGCACACGACACTATTTTAAGCAACCTTTAAAGTAATCAGCATTTATAAAAACCTTTTTAACTAGATAAAGGTATGAATGAGTGTGCAAGAATGCTTATGTACTCGAAATGTTATTAGCATCAATAGAGCTTGTGTAGAATGAATTTAGAAAAGGTATTGAAATTTCCAACCAGATGAGTCCCACGTGACAGCCGAAAAACCAGGCCTAATGTATGCATAAAAGGGGAACCACGTGAGGCGGGGCTAAGCCCGCAACCACATCCGATTGGACCAATCACCTGTGGGACAGACCGACAACAAAGGGTTAAAACCCCAGGGTCCGAGCCAATCAGCAATGCCGTGATTCCCTAACACCGAGGGTGAATCACCGAGGAAGACCGCAACGCAATGCAAGTAAACAAACAAAGCTTCATACCTTGCTGAAATTGGTGCTCGCTTCATAACGAAACCATAAGCTTAAACCCAAGGCTCTGCTCTTGTGACTTTCTCAGGTCTAGCGAACAGTACTAGAAAACCTCTTTAACCTTCATCCTTTGAACTGTTTTGAGTGTATGTGTGTGTGTGTTTTTAATAGCGTAGTTTCATGTATCGTAGTTTAGCCAAATAAATTCTTATTTCTTGATAAAGAACAGTTGTCCTGGTCCATAGTTTCCACTACGCAATTCGTCACTGGGCTTTAGCTCCCAGTTTAACTTGGTTGCTAATGTACGAGTTCATAGTTCAGTTCAGTTACCCTAACCCCCGAAACCACCCCCCCCCCACCCCTTTGTTTTAGTCATAATATGTAGCTTTTTTTAAACGCATGAGTTTTCTTAGTTCCTTGTCAGGTATTTTTGTTTAGTGTCATGTCCATGCGTATAGATTGTGAGACTGTAGGCCTGCTGTAATATTTCCCAGTCTCAATGTGCTATGCTAATAGTTAAGAAATCGATTCTAGTCACAGTTTTATGTTTTATCCTGTGTTTTATTTTGTTACTCTAAAAGAAGCATGGCTGCGATTACACCCTGCCTAGTCATCACTAACTCAAGGATCATACCAGAGTGCTCCAAAACCTAGCACACAGAGAGAGGCATAGAGAGTTGCTGGAAAATGGTGTTCTAAAATTAAATGTATTGATTTTGTCTCTGTGCGAGTGTGTGTGTGTCACTGTGTGGTAATGGTTAAGAAGCTACTTCACCCCTAGAGAATCAGGAGAACATGAACCAGCATCATGGAGCTGGAGTATAAAGCCATTGCTCTCACAGCTGTCGCAATAAACCCAAACTAAACAAAGCACAACTGAAGTCAGTGTCCTATCCACTACAACCTGAACAGAAACTATGTGGAGTCTGAAGTGCGTTTAATCACTGATTCAGTCTGATCGTATCAAGCTTTGAGGGAAAGACTACTATTGTTTTAAAGCATGGAGAAGATAATGCCTTAGTAAATGCACATTTACTGAATACCTCAAATATGCTTGTTGATACGATATATATATATAGCCAAAAGTATGTGGACACTTTGTTACATTCATGCGTGCTTGTTGAACATTTCATTTCAGATTCAATCACTGCTATACTTCTGTTGAGGCTTTTCACTCACATACTGAAATCTGACAGAAATCTGGCAAGTTGGTGTTCCAATTAATTACAAAACTGTTTTGAGGGTTGGTCCTGTTAAAACAGGTTTGAGCTTGACCCCTTTGGATACGTCCATATTAACAGCCTGAAGTGACTTTATTACGTTTTTTTTTTTTTTTTTTTTACCCTAAAGTGACACAGGTCCGATTTTTTAGGGGGTGTCTAGATGCACAAACCTGATGTTTTTCAGCTTGAATCTGACTCACTTTCAGATTCACTGTCGTCCTAGATTTGATACATATCCGACACGTGGTCATGAGGCTTGAATAAGAGCAGGCTGATAGGAATTCATGCAGCTGTTTGCCTCTGCACATGCTCTGGCGCTCATCGACGTCATTGGTCAGCACAGGCAGCGCAGTTCTAGTTGTAGCTGCTAAAACATCTAAAGCAAGGTATCTTTCTTTTTTCCTTCCTCTGGACCTAAAAAAATACAGCCGACTAACTGCTTGCCATCCTCTAGAGCACTCTCCAAAGCGTATTTCTGCCAAAATCGCATCCATTGTATGAAATGAATAAGTGGTCACACAATCTCATGATGTGTTTTAACCCAGATGGCATGATCAAGGACGTACTGATGTGCACACATGTGCTGTTTCTGAAGTATCTGATAAAAATCACCTATAGTTATGAATATAAACTATCATGTCATGCAAATCCATGCTGACCAAATGATTAATTTTTAAAATCGGAATTGAGCAACATAGCTTGTAATGTGAACGAAACCCTAGATTTAGTGATGGGAAACTGCAATGTGACAGCCAGGAACTGCATGTTTGCAAACTGCTTCCAAATGCAAAGTTTTAAAATAATTATTTGAATATATCTGCATAAATGTTTCTTCATTGTTTATGATGCATGGTAATTACAGTTTGTTTGAAAAGTTGTTTAGGGCAACAGTAGTCATGTTTTAACGGTCATATACAGTATTATGGCATGGTGGGTCTGGGTGGTTTTCCGCCCGAGGGCTCTCAGACCCCAATGTTAAAGTTTCTGCAGCTTTAATTTAACTGCCCTAAATGCCCCTTTGGGTGTCACGGTGGCTTAGTGGTTAGCACTGTCACCTTTGCACCACCAGGGTCTGGGTTTGATTTCTGCCTCGGGTCTGTGTGCATGGATTTTACATGATCTCCCCGTGCTTGGTGGCTTTCCTCCATGTACTCTGGTTTCCTCCCACAGTCCAAAAACATGCAGATTAAGCTAATTGGCGATCCCAAATTGCCCGGAGTGAATGGGTGTGTTAGTATGTGTATGTGTGTGTGTCCTGTGATGGATTGGCACCCCGTCCATGTACCCTGCATCGTGCCCCAAGTCTCCTTGGATAGGCTCCAGACTCCTTGTGATCCTGTCTACATGATAAAACTAGTAGACCAGGCTGGCCTATGCTGACAACGTTATCTCCCTCTGGAAGCGTGACCTGGTCAAAACAGTCAACCCAGGTGGCTTTCACCAACCCCAACCTCAAATGGTACGAATCAGCAAGCCGTGGAAAGAGGAAGAGACAGTTTGACAACATCAGCAAACAAGAGAGAAGCAGTTACACATCCCCATTTAATGGTGCAAATCATCAAGCAACTCCCTTGAATGAGGTAGAAGCCAGTTTCACAACCCCCCCTAGCAGATCACCAGAATGTGTTTCCTGCTTCACCTTTTGGCCCAAGAAAAGAGAACATACGTGCTTCAGGGACACTTATAAGGCTTATAATCAGTTAAAGTATGCCAGTAGGGCAAATATAAAATTATATGTATGTGCTCACATAGGATGTTTGATGTCTTTATGTTGTGTTTAATGTGTTTATCCTAAACTTAGGAAGGGTAATCAAAATGTTTAACCTCTTTCTATAGACAACAGTATGAATGAGTATGCAAGGTATGGGATGTTTAGTATCGAATGAAAGTTTGTTGTATTCAATGAGCATTGATGTGTATGAAAAGTTACTAAAACCCCAATGGAATGTCCTCCCATGTGGCGGACCAAACCATAGGTTAATGTCTGCGCAAAAAGGACGAACCATGCGAGATGTGGCTACGCCTACAACCATCTCTGATTGGGACAAATGGCTGTGGGACAGACCCGCGCTGTGAGGTCCAAAACCCAAACTCCGAACAGCCTCTTCATCGTCTGAAGGTAACAAGCAAGCTCGACTACTTCCTAGCAGGTCATGCTTGCGCCGCTCGACATCTGAACGTCATGGCTGTCTGAAGGAAAAAAGCTCGCCCACTCTTTTGCTGCTCGTGCTTCGGATGTTGCGGGCGCCGCCTCTGCTGGCGTCATCCGCTTTTCAAGAACTCTCAATGAGACTCCGTGCCAGAACTCCATAGTAACTCTCAGAGGAAGTTCCAGAGCGCCGCCATCGTTAACTAGGCCACCAACGCTTCACCGAGGGGCTTCCTCGAAAGACGTCATCTCAACAACAGCGCACCAACCAATCAGCAATGCCGTGATTTCCTTCGCTGGAAGCGAACCACCAGATGAGAAAGAAATATAAGTAAACAAACAAAGCTTCACATCTTGCTGAAAATTGATGCTCACTTCATAGCTAAACTCTAAGATTAAACCCAAGACTCTCTCTGACTTTCAAGACTTTCTCTGGTCTAGTAAATGGGACTAGAAGAAGTTTTACCCTCCAAACTGTTTGTATGTTTGTGTGTGTGTGTGTGTTCAAGTAGTAGTTTCATGTATCATAGATTAGTTCAATTAATTCTTGTTTCTTATTAATTCCGTTGTCTTGGTCATGTATTTTAATGTCTAAACATTTGCCCTGATCTTACGTTACCTTTCTCATAATTCATAAATGCCAGATTTTGTGTTATCATCAATGGCCATGTGATAAGCAGAATTGGTATGATACACTAAATCGTGCTAAATGCTGAACGGGTAGTTGATAAAGTGCATGCAATACATTTTTATTCAGTTTAATAAAATTAGCCCAAATCCTTAAAGATTCGATTCACCTCTGACCCAGAGCTGAAACCTTATAGTAATGAGTGTTTGAGTGAATGAGTGAGTGAATTAATGCCCTTTTGAGGAAGTGCAGTTTCCTGGCCAATCAAAATGGGACCTTATCAAGCATTTTCAGGCTCTTCCGTCTTGCATTTCTGACAAAATAAGGGCAAACATTTTTATAATGACATCCTCAGTATTTAGCAAGATAAAAGGTAAAACACATCTAAGAACCCATGTAACTCATCAATCAATCAAACATTTATTTCTATAGCACTTTATAGCAACCTAAGTTGTACCAAAGTGCTTCACAGTTCTAAAAATGACAATAAAATGGCATAAAAAATAGAAATAAAAATACAAACAGAATAAAATATAATTATAAATAAATAAATGAAAAATAAAATCATAGTCATAAAAATGATAATAATGAAAAATAAAAAAGATAAAATTCTAAGAAGATGATAGGGAGGTCCGCAATGCTGCGTAACAGGTGGAATGGCGTTCCAGAGTTTAGGACCAGCCACTGCAAAGGAGCGATCACCCCATTGTTTGGATCTTGACCGAGGGACCACTAACAGGTTTTGGTTAGCAGAACTCTACTTTGTTGATAAAAACTTACTGTCTCACATACTGTAGGTAGGAAGGTGCCAGACCATTAATCGCATTAAGAACAAACACCAAAAGTTTAAACTGAATCCGGAACTGTACCGGAAGCCAGTGGAGAGAATACAGGATTGGTGTGATATGATCATATTTACGGTTACTTGTCAGCATACGAGCCGCAGCATTCTGTACAAGTTGCAGACGATGTAAACGAGCTTGAGTGATTCCAACATGAAGTGCGTTGCAGTAGTCTAGCCGCGAACTAATAAAAGCGTGAATGGCTTTCTCCAGGTCGCGCCGATTTAAAAAGGGTTTGACCTTTGCGAGGAGGCGCGGATGAAAAAAGCCTGCCAGAGTCAATGTGTGTCTGAAAGTTTAAACAGCTGTCTAAAGTCACCCCCAAATTTTTGACTGCTTGGCTAAAATAAGGGTCAGGGGTAGCTCAGTGGTTAAGGCATGGGACTACGGTTCGGTTCGGAAGGTCCCAGGTTCAAGACCCACTACCACCAAGTTGTCCCAGTTGGGCCCTTGAGCAAGGCCCTTAACCCCAACTGCTCAGATGTATAATGAGATAAAAATGTAAGTCGCTCTGGATAAGGGCGTCTGCCAAATGCCTAGATGCAGATGCATAAGGATTGGAGGTGTCAAACATAATATATTCCGTTTTACTCTCATTCACACAGAGACAGTTTTGTGACAGCCAAAGTTTGATGTCATGCAGACAACTGCGCATCGATTTAAGTGCATCAGATGAATTTGGCACAACTGGCAGATAAATTTGTAAGTCATCTGCATACAGATGAAAAGAAACATTGTGCTCATGCTAGCTGCTAACCACTAATAGCTATCCTAGCCCTTCCTAAGAGATAAAAGGGGCTAGGATATCTGGTAGCGGTTAGCCGCTACCCCTGAAGAGCTATATCTCTGCCACAAACCTGAGCAAAAAAAAAAAAATTCACTCTTGCAACCTCAAACCATTTCTTTCTCGTTATCATGCTGGCAACTTTCTCTTGAGTGCACTTCATATCACAAAGCTGCACTCAGTCAAGTTGAGGTACCGTCATAATTCTGCCACAGATACCAGCCAATGTTTCCGATTGGGATCTCAGCTTCTGTTGTTGCCTTTAGTGGCTGGTTATGCTTTATGCAATTTGGGAATGCCAACTACCATGATCTGCATGTCTTTGGGAGGAAGCCGGAGTACCCGGAGGAAACCCACCAAGCACAGGGAGAACATGCAAACTCCATGCACACAGACCTGAGGCGGGAATCGAACACGGAACCTTAAGGTGCAAGGCGAGAGTGCTAACCATTAAGCCACCAATCACCGTTCCAGGTTTTTTAAAATAAATACATTACATCCCAATTAGAAGCGTGAATGGCAATCTCTGTTCCCGACATCAGTTTATTTTTGTTTTAAGCTTTAAGTTTTTTTTTTTTTTTGGTCAGTGAACCTGAAGTTTAATTGAAGACACAAATAAACTATATCGCACTGTACAAAAATGAGACTGTTATTATTTATTTATTTAGTTATAATAACAATCTTTCTTTTTCCCCTTTGAACTCCAAAAGTTTCATACTTATGTTTCTTTTTTTTTTTTTTTAATTAGGCAAGTACTGTTCTCTAGCAAATATTCAACTTTTTTTTTTTTTTTTCTACAAAACTGTTTTCCATAACAACGTCTGTAAAATGCGCCAGCAGCATCGCTGTTGTACTTTCTACATCCTCACACTGTAATATAGAAGTGGGAGCCGCTTTCCCGAGGCCTCCAGTTAAATCGTTTCCCCCTGTAGTCCTAGTAGAAACAAATGCTCGAAGAATTAAGTGAGATAAATACATAAGCTGATAAAACATGTGCACGTACTAGCACTGATGCTCTGGTTTTTGTAATCATACACTAGTTGGAATATACTGTGTAAAATATGTCCCGAGTGCACAGTATAATGATTCCCTCGGTTTCCTTTTTTTTATTATTATTATTTTTATTATAAAATGCTATGCATGAGATTAGAGAAAGGAGAGAGAGAGAGAGAGAGAGAGAGAGAGATTATCATAATCAATGCATTTCAAAGCCATTTCAGTTGTACAAGGTAATCCTGTTCTCTTCTCAAGTGTAGCTTTATCATCATATGTAAATACTGTAAGATGAATAACCATAAAATAATTACACCGACAGCTTTTTGTGCCGTGCATTTGTGTCTGTTGCCTAACAAAATATACACACTATAAAGAAAAAAATGTACTGTATACTGTACTGTTGTCTGGACAGAGAGAAAGCTGTCTGCACAGTTCCACTGGGAAAAAGTACAAGTTGTGTGCGCAAAACCAGGTTTGTGAACAAGCGAGAGAGATTTTGAGCGTGTAAGAGAGTGAGAGAGAGATTTTGTTGCACTCAACATTGAGCCAAAAGTTTAACTCTTTCATGCTTGTTTTCGGCCAAAACATGGTATCGGTGCTAAAAAAGTGTCTCGCCTAGGTGAAAAAGTGAATTTTCAGATAGTACAGTATCATATGACATCATTTTTCATAGTACTTAACACTTCTTATCTCCCAATCCATGCCTCGTTTTTTGTAAATATGCAAACACATTTATATTTTTTATCAGATAAGTACATATGAGTACAGATAAATACAGTTTCATGCCTTTTTCTGTCATGTCTGTAATTTTTTTTATTTATTTAAATCTTTCACTGATCTTAACTATCATTCAGATGAAACTTGATTTCACGTGGAAAGATAAAGCTGAAAAAGCATTTTATTCTAAAATGTCAAACTGTTTATATACTGCAACATGAATTTGACATGGTTACGGACACTACAGATTTTTTGCTTTTTAAGAGTTTAACAAAAAACTATTTAAGCAAAATCTCGGTCATTTGCTTCTAGAAGCTTACACCAATTTTAGTATCAATACTCATAAAGAAATATAAATAATTAGCATTTTAGATGAATGTTTGAAGGAGACAGTACAGAAAAGCTGAAAAATGGCTATTTTTTTGGGCACATACAAAACCATCTCTCCGAAAGGTGATAGATGAACTTCTGAAACCTCAGAAGTAGTTTCTTTTGCACACAAATTTTTCCGTATTATATTTATAACCTAAAACAAATAAAACCCAGCACCAATACTGTGTTTTGGCCGTTTCCTTATTTAATATAGCTCTTTAAAATGTTGAAGAGCTGGGCGGAGCTGAGCATAGAGCCATAGTACTGTATGTGAGGTCACAATGGGGGGAAAAAAACCTGATTTGCTTGTTTAAGTCTCAGCCAATACAACGATGGAAAATGACTGAATGGTGAATTTTGCATAATCCATCCCCCTTAAAGCATAAACCAGTGAGGGTTTACCTTATGAAATGGGAGAAGAACGGCATTGGCAAGAGGCAGGAAGCAAGCGATAAATAATTTCACCTCTTTTTAAAAACATATTTAAACCATAACACCACCGAGGACTAATTTGATCGAACATCCCCTTCTTCACCCCCATAATACACACACACACACACACACATACACACAGAGAGACACCCTAGATTCCTGCTAACACCCATCCCTAGCGTGTTGCACATTTCTCCGTTTTGCACACTGCTCATTTGAACATCAGAGGACTATCTTGCACTTTAGGCCATGGACAATCACCCTGCTGCTGATGCACATCTTTTATCATTTCATCCTCCCTGTCTCTAATCATACTGCTGCTGTCATATTGCACCCTATTTTTGAACCCACTTTATATCTCTCTACTTCCACAGTTTACACTTTCATCTTGTAAATCATGTGCCTGTGCAGTTTAAATGTCTATTTTATTGTGATTATTCATTTTATTTTATTTATTTATTTTATTACATTTTTCGTTCTATCTTTACTTTAATCTCCATGTCCCCTTGGATAGGTTCCAGGCCTCCTGCGACCCTCTTCAGCATAAGCATTACAGAGAACGTGTGGGAGAGTGTTAGTTCATTAGTTTCCAAGCCAGAAATGATTATACTGAGACGGACAATATTGGTAGCAAGGCACATATAAATGGAGACGATGGTGGATCTCCATGACAAGCCATGTGTTATTCCAATAAAAGCAAACTTGTGAAGAGAACGGGAAAAAAAAAGTACAGTTGAGTTCAGAAAGTTGAGTAATAAATGAATCCGCACACAAAAAACTTTCTACAATGCCTTGCCAAAAAGGAAGTCACACACTCTTAGCTTTGATTATGGCACACAGTGTGGTGGTCAATTCATTTATGAAAAATGATTGCTCATGCTCCCGGAACCACTCTTTCACAATTTCAGTTCTGTAATACTGCCATTCCATCAGGGATAATAAAAGAGTGATGGTCATAACCTGGTCATATTCAGTACATTCAGGTCATCAGCTGACTTGATTTTAAGTCTAGGCCTGAACAACTGGAGCAACCCCAGATCATAACACTGCCTCCAGAGGCTTGTACAGTAGAGACTACTGTATGCATGATGGGTGCATCGCTTCATGCACTTCGCTTCTTACCCTGATGGACCATCGCTTTGGAATAGGCTCACATGAGTTTTTCCCATTCCTCCAAAGTTCAATCTTTATCCTCCCTAACAAATTAAAGACATCCTCCCTCACTAACAAGTGGTCAATCCTGTGAGTTATGTCATAATGTGCACATTCACGATTAAACATAGCTTCATAGGGTTCATCGTTCACGGTTCTTCACGTTCTCTTCCATGACATTGAAGGTTCAGCACTATCCTTCCAGATTTTAATTATGTTTTGGACAGTGGTTGTACTTTCAATTAAAAAGTGCCCAATTAGTCATTATTTGTGTACAATAACGTTGACAAACGTTATTACATTTGGCGTTTTAGACTATTCATCTAGTGTATATCTTAAGTGAAGGATTCATTTGTTAAATTTGATTAATGGTTGAAAGTTGCGGAGTGATAGCGACAGGTTGGCTCTCGGGTAATGGGTAGTGTGCTTCATTAGTGAGAGTCGGTGGCTCTACACTGGCACGAAGCAGATGGCATGAGACCATGCGTGACTGTGATTCTGTCACCAGCTGGCTTTTCTAGAACACTGGCGTTACTCTGGCGTAGAGTGACATCTCCACGAGAAAGTTTCCCACACTCGACGCATCACGGTACAGTTTGCCAAAGACGTCAGCTATTGCATAAGTGTAAATGGGAGCGTTTTACCTAGCTGGTAAATGTGTTTATCGTTTTACTCCAGGAAGTCACCATTAACCTCCATATTTCTGGTCACGGTACAATGTGTCCACGCAATTTCCCTTAAGCCACTCTGAACAACAATGGACAGGCTAATTCATTAAAATCTGAAGTGATTAAGCAAATTAACTTGCCAATTGTCATGCTAATTACCAGGCAAGCTATGCTTTCAAAGGCACTTCTCCTAAAGCTTTCAGGGCTGAAAATGAGCTCTTAACAATTCAACGATAATTAAGTTCCTGAAGCAGATTTAACATTTGTTAAATTATTCACTAGGATCCGTCAGGGGTTCTAATGTTCAACAAGTGAAGAATAACTTAGTAGTGCAGACATGAATGCACACACTGGACCACTAAAACACACGCACTGCTGGAACTGTTACTGTACCATCCAGTTGAATAGACGTTTCTCTATATTTTGTTGATACTGTATATTTGAATATTTGAACTGTATATATATATTTTTTTTTACATTTGGCTTGTATTTCAATTGAATGATGTTTTGTGTACATGATACACTGTAGATCTGTTTTTAGAGTCAGATACACTTACTACAGTCCAATAGATACACTTCAGCAATCAGGTGTAACATTATGACCACCTGGCTAAGATTGAGTAGGCCCCTGCTTTTGCCACCCAAGCTGTGTGTTCTGACATCTTTGAATGGAACCAGCATTATCCTTCTCCTCAATTTGAATCAGCCTTCCTTTCCCCATGTGCATCAGTGAGCCTTGGCCACCCATGACACTGTCAACGATTCACCAGTTTTCCATCCTTGGAACACTTTTGGTATGTCCTGACCACTACAGACTGGGAGTATCCCACAAGAGCTGTAGTTCTGGAGTTGTCCTGCCTCTGTTGTCTAGCCATCACAATTTGGTCCTTGTTAAAGTCATTCCAATGCTTACGTTTGCATCCAACACATCAAATTCAGGGACAAAACGTTCACTTGCTGCCTAATACTGTATATCCAACCCAGTTCCAGACGCCTTTGTAAAGAGATAAACTGTAGCTACTGTACTGTCACAAGGACCAAATTGTGATGTGTGGTCCAATAGGTGATGGGTTTTCCAATGGGTATTCCATATTTTTTAACCTTATGGCTATGTTTAAGTTACAAGCCACCTTGTTCAATTCAGATTTTAGATTTGCACATTGTAACTTGGAATACGAAACGTTTCCACTATATGACCAAAGTATGTGAACACCTGAACATTTCCATTCTTATACCCCCATATGTTGACCTTGAGTCTATAGTGTCTTTGACAGTGGCACTGAACACAAAGGGAGGTTCTTGAAAACATGATTCACCAATGTTAGAGTGGAATGTTGTGTGTCCTGTAGTGATGACTACATGTTAATGTCATGCATGGTCAAAAGTAAAGCAAAGTATGTCTAGAATTCCTCTGACAAAAATCCAGACGAACCGCCTTTACAGTAAGTGTCCAACAATTTCAAGGTCGTACCATTTCAGGATCAAATTCTGTTAATGGCTAAGCATGAGTTTGGCATAGCTGTAGTTGAGTACATCTTAATTGTACACCATACCCAATTCCAGAACGGTCAAGAATTTAAATAAAGGACAGTGTGGTATGCTCTAGCAAAAAAGGTTCAGGAATGTGGGAAAGCCTTTTCAGTCTCTCACTCTTTGCTGTTATAACAACCTCTTCTATTCTCAGAAGGTCTTACACTAGACTATAAAACATATCTGTTGGGACTTGTGCCTAGTTAACAACAACGAGTTTTAGTGAAGTCAGACACTGATGTTGGACAAGAAGGCCTTGTGTACCAGTTGGTTTGCCAGTCCATCCCAGGGGGTAGAGATCAGGGCTCTGTCCAGATCACTCGAGTTCAACCACTCTAACTTCGGTAAATCATGTCTTCAAGAAGCTCTCTTCATACACAGCGTGACTGTCCTGCTGGAACCGGTCACTACAAAGACATTCTAGGTTCTAGGCCCACATAAGGAGGTACAGGGATGGGAATGTTCACATATGTCTGGTCATATAGTATACAGTATATTTTAGATTCCCAGTTTAAGCTTATGAAGGTGCTTAAACAGATTTTTCTGGGTAGCACAAATGCATTTAAGTGGGAAAAAAATGTGAAGTGAGGAAGAAAGAAGGGAGAAGACTATCGCCAAAATATTTCTACATGAATAATTCTCGTCGCAAAAATCACATTAATCAGTGCTAATTTAATTTATCAGTATGGCTTCCACCCTTATTATTCAGCAGCTCCAGCACATCCCATTTTTCTGCTTGATGAACTACGAGTACAGTGGCAGAAAGTGTGATGAAAGGCAGGGGTGAAAAATGCTTTATGTTACACTTAATTGTGCACACAAGATACTAGCCTAAATCGAGGCCGTGAAGTCATAACGTATGCATGTAATGCGGGCTGTTTATCACACTTTTAATTTGCTGTTATGATTCGGCAAATTAATAAACAAATATTTTTGTTTTGACGTGCTCTGCTGTATAAAAGCTGCCACTGTTTGAAGCACACTTCTGCTATACTTATGGCTCACTTTACGGCAAGAGTAATAGGTTAATAAGTGTAAAAGATGTTTAGGGCAATGTATTAAATCTGAGTATTTAATTGCATTCCATACAGTGGAACCTCGGATTGCGAGTAACGTGGTTTACGAGTGTTCCGCAAGACGAGCAAAGATTTTTAATACATTTTTATTTGAAAAATGAGCAAGTCTTGGTTTACGAGTGCCGAGTATCATGTATCACGCATGAGCCTCTTATTTTGACACCGAGCGTCACTTTTGTGCCGCGGAATTGTGGGTAATCGTCTCCCCTGCTGGGTCTTAGTGCTCATCTCTTACTTGTATAATCAACATCTCCCTCTCCGTTTCAGCGTCTGGTATGTGTGTGCACATGCATTTTAATTTGACACTGACACACACACACACACACACACACACACACACACACACACACACACACACACACACACACACACACACACACACACACACACCCCGACACTCTCTTGCCTTTTCACCCCCTCCCCGGCTTCACAAACACACAGAAACTCTGCTCTGTCGCGATTCTTTTCAAAGGTAAGGTGCTGGTTCATTTGTTTTGTTTTTGTTACTTTACCGCAGTGATTCCGGTCGTATGCGCTCATGCCAGTGTCCGAGAGATTTCTTTTTTTTCCCTGTTAAAACGGTGTTTCCGCTGTGTGTGTGTGTGTATGTTTGTTGTGAAACTTAAAAAGTGATTCCTTTAGTATGCGCGCATTCCAGTGTCAGGGAGATTTCTTTTTTTTCCCCCCGTTAAGACGGTGTTTCCGTTGTGTGTGTGTGTGTGTTTGTTGTGAAACTTAAAAAGCAAGGTGGGGAGAGGGAGGAGGAGTGTTACTGTGTAAAACGAGGCGAGGGAAGGGGCTAATTCCACACAAGCACACACAAACACATGGCACCTGCGCGCACAAATGGAAACATTTATCTGTCGGGATTTATTTGTACTTTTTTTTTTAAAGGTAAAGTGCAGGTTAATTTGTTTGATTTTCACTTTATAGATTGTATTAATTATTTTTATGTATTTATTTTTTTGAGCTGTGGAACGAATAATTCCACAATAATTTCAAGTTCTTTATTAGACACGAGTAACTCAAGTAATATTTTTACAGATTAAATTAGAGTACCTGTTAAAGAGAAATAAGTAATTAACAAGTAAGTAATAAGTAGAAATAATTAAAGCTAAAAATAAGCTGATGGGATTTAATGTCATCAGTGATATTATTTCAGGTTGGAGCCCACGTACTGCACATGTCTGCCTGCCTTTCTGTATGGCAGAAATTTTTATACAACTTATTAATAAAAAGAAATAAAATGTTATAAAGTTGAGTATCTTATAGCTTGTTTATTCTACACTGTACACCCGAATAAGTTGGCAAAACTTAAAATAATTGAGGTAATCAGTTAGTAATGATCAGTTTTTGAGTTTGTTTTTGAGTTGTACTTATACATATTAATCATTCTTTACTTACATTATTGAGTAGCCTAACTCATACTATTTAATAGCAATTATAATTGTTTTGAGTTGTTGCAAATCAAATAAATTGTTGTTGGTCTTTGGGTCGTCACAGCAGACAATCCGGTCCGCACACAAGCTTGGGACAGATTTTATGCCAAATGCCCTTCCTGACGCAACGCTCCCATTTTATCTGGGCTTGGGACAGACACTTCATCCAGTGTTGGGAATCGAACCCAGGCCTTTTGCATACACCTACCACTGGGCCACCAGTGCCCTATTGCCCTGATAATGTCAGACAGTTGTGCCCTATTGCTCTGATGAAGGTGACAGTTACTGTTACTTAAAATATCGAATTTGTTCAGCTAACTTGAAAAGTGTCATTTCTACAAACTCATAAATGCCAAAAAGTTCTAAGTACTCATCAAGGTCTATTAATTTGAACTAATTGTAATTATTTAAGTTAACAGTACTCAATATGTTTAATTACTTTGAGCATTAGGGTTTACAGTGTACTTCTTTCGTCGTCAGTCAAATACACTGACTGTTCGGTAATCGGAGAGTGAATCACAGATGAGAAATCGAAAAGTAGTTTTGTCTTAAAATGACTCCAGTGCATTGAAATTCACTTCAGCGCTGATATTTCAGTAGTGAAAATATGAACTAATCCCAATAAAAATGTTGAGTTTTAAGGAAGAAAAGGTTTTTTTAATTGTCAAGTTTTGTAATTAGGATTAAAAGTAACCAGAACTGAAAAAAAAAAATCCATTAAAGCTTTGGGTGAGTCACAGAAGATTTTCATATTTTACACTTGTGCAGTCTTGTTACATTTGGGAATGGCTTGGGTACCAGAGCATCTGCAAATTTGTCCCATGCTTATCATAAAAATGCCCATGAAACAGCAATTGACAAAGAAACAACTATAGTTTATCACCAACCAAACTATCAAGATCATTAAGGTGACATGAAAATATTGCATGACAATAGTGCTTCATATAGACAAACAGGACTAATACGAGTTTTAATTGAAAATCAAATTAAATAGAGTAAAACAATTAAAATTCAATTCAGTTAAAACACTTCGCAAACCTTATACGACTACTGCAGCATTTCCCTCAGTAGGAAATGACGCCTCTTGTGCATCCATTCAGACATGAACACGCATTTTAATTTGAGTAAATAGAGCAGAAATAAAGCCATGATGCAGTTGCAGAGCTGTTCATTACAGCAGTACGCATGCAGAGTCTGCATATGGCGCGGTGTCTTGTCTTACCCATTGCATGTTGTCTTGTCTGTACGATTTCCATGTTCTGCTTGAGTCGCTGTACTGCAGCTGGTAGCTGCTCACCCAGTCCATGCTGCCCCATCGGCCCTGGGTGGCCACCGCTGTCACCTCCAACCGATCTCTCAGGTCCACCTGCAGCCAGGGTTGATGGTCTTCACTGTCTGGAGACCATCCACCAGAACCTGCAGAGGGAGCAAGGAGGGAATAGAGAGATGAGGACATTTAGAGCAGGGACATAGAACACATATTATAGCTGTTGTAGTTTGTCCTCTTTTGATGGCAATATGTAATTCAGCTCTACAGGAAAATGAACAGACCATGGAGAGGTCTGTAACCAAACTAATCCAATGACCTCCAGACCTGTAACTCATCATTTCTCCATCCCATTGTCTCAGTCTCATATCCAACCCCAGTGTCAAGCTCAGACTTTTTGTGAAGCAAGTATTAGTCCTGTTTTTACACTGTCATCAGCTTTTCTAAGGTTAATAATAACATTTGTTTACAGTAGGTTTCTGACATTTAAATCAGACTTAGTCTCTGAACTGTCCCCTGTGCCTTTCTCTGTTGGACCTTATTTAGGTCTTTTCTGTGTCTCCTAAGAAATAGGAGGTCCTGAAGAATCTTGAGGTCCTGGAGGTCTACAGAGCAGAATCACTCGGCTTAAAATGCGGAAGAGTGGCATGTGAGCGGGGTGATGTAACGCGCCCCAGGGACTTCAAAGGCCATAGAACTGAGTGCAGCCGTTTGATCTCCGCGTTGAGGACAGCCGCACAAAGGCTGCACGAGCTCCCGCGGCACTTTGACTTTCGCACAGAGGCAGCTTTTGTGATTCTGCCACCGAAGAGGAAAAGGCCGCTGCGCCTTCACGTTAAAGTCCCCGTTCCCAGCCGGGAAAACTGTCCAGCTGCCGGACGTCATGAGGGACTCCCGTCTGTGGCCGCACTCAAGAAGAACTGGGTGGGGCGACTTGGCCAGGCAGCGAAGAGGATCTGTTCAAGGAAGCATGCAGGAGTCGCTGCCCACACGGGCCCACTCTGCCCGCTGCCATCGCTTGCCAGCAGGGCACTGCCTCCAGACCCGCACATGCACACCTTCACCACTTTCCTCCACTTTTTTCGGGTCCACAGTGAAGCAAAACACCTCCTTTGCCAACCACTCTGTAGTTGATCCAGTGGGAAAAAAAATCCAGTGGAAAAAAAAAAAAGAAGAAATGTATGCCAGTCCTGTGCCTCGGAAGGATTCTTGTTTCTGAAAAATTAAATCAACTATTTAAACCATTTTACTTATGTTCATCTGTATGCCATTACATGGCTTAAATATGCCTAAAACTTTACCCAATCTATTTATCCTCTCAATGATGCACAAAAATTTAAATCAAGTTATTTCCTGCTTGTTTAAGAGAGCTTTCTAGGCAGTATAAAGTGCTATGAAAAAGTAATCTCCAGACCGTACTTCTGTGATTATGGATTGGCTTGAGGGGACTGCAGATTCCTTAGTGCTGTATATATTTTATCTTGTACTGCACTGATTTCAGTATAGCTCTGGGCATGACTTCCAATGGTATCTAGATAGAGTAAAACTATTTTACTGCCAGCTTCCTGCTCATATTAATATTATATTTGCATACTGTATAGATGGTAATGAACTATAGCATGGACCAATAACCAAGTCACTGTGAATTGCAAAGGTTTCCCCCCCCCCCTTTGCTTTAAACTTGGTAGAAATTACAGATAATCCTCATAAAGCCAAAGCTGTGCAAATATCACTGGCTTACAAGGAAAGATCTGCCATCCACCGTAAAACAAGAAGACGAAGAACAAGAAGGAATTGCAGACGTATCATTTTTGCTCCATGAGGATGCTCCCATCTTCCATTCTGTCTTATGTTTTATTGATTGACTAGAGTTAGTAAGTAAAGGGTTTGTAGAAATAGTGCAGCAGTTGAAGCTAAAAACAAGCTGATCAGCTTTAATGTAATCAGTGATATTATTATTCCAGGCTGAAGCCCACGCAAATGCCTGTCTTTCTGTACTGCACAACTCGCTGCCTAACTTATTAATACAAAGAAATTACATTTTGCCTTGTTTACACTAAGTTGTACTTCTTTCGTCGTCAGCCGAATACACTCACTCACTTACTGTCTATACCGCTTAATCCTGTAGTCAGGGTCACGGGGGGCCTGGAGCCTATCCCAGGGCACAAGGCAGGGTACACCATAGACAGGGTGCCAATCCATCGCAGGGCACAGACACACACACACACACACACACACACACACACATACACTCACTCATTCACACACTACGGCCAATTTGGGAACGCCAATTAGCCTAACCTACATGTCTTTGGAATGTGGGAGGAAACCGGAGAACCCGGAGGAAACCCACCAAGCACGGGGAGAACATGCAAACTCCATGCACACAGAGACGGGAATCGAGCCTGGCCGGGAATCGAACCCGGACCCTGGAGGTGCAAGGCGACAGTGCTAACCACTACACCACCGTGCCGCAAGTGGAGGTTTAACTTTCGCCAAATAACGAAGCACTGACAAAGTTTCATCAAATTCTGTCCAGCCAGTTTTGCGTGATGCTTTGACAAAATCAGCTGGACAGACATACTGTACAGACAGTGAGTGCTGAGCAATGTACAGACAGAACCTTTCTTTTATTTTTTCTTTTATGATTAAAGAATACAAAAACTCATATGTAGAGAGAAGGCTCAGCCTGACATTAATGCTAGGGCATTAAAAAAAAAAAAACACACACACACACACACACACACACACACACACAAACACATTGCAATTAATTTGGCATGAATTGCAAAATAAATATTAAATGGTACATTTAATATTTATTTAAAAAAATTATGTACCATTTAATATTTGAACATATTTATCCAGACTAACACCAAGAAAGATCTCATTAAGAGGCTGTTTGCCAATATTAATTATTTTATTTTTTTTAATTTAAGATGAAAACTTACATTACTGACAAATTTACATAAATTTCAGACTATGCATATACAGTATTACCTGTAATACATTTCAAAAATCAGTGAAATAATTGTCCCCGTCCATATTGCGATTTCGATTTTTTTGTAACACTAATTAGAGCTACAATAATTTGCTAACATAATCTACTATTGATTTAAACAGTCAAGATCAATTAACCAACAGTTAATTGCTTTACCAAAAACAAAAATGATTTACAATGTAAAAGTACACACGTTTCTTGATAAGTATCTACCGTACAGTATATAACAGTGTAGAATTTAGTACACTCCTAAAGCTGCCTGAGGCAGCAGTTGCGCTGATATTTGTGCTTTGTTTTATTGCCCTCGACGGAGCGCTGACATAGTGGTTAGCACTGTCGCCTTACGCCTCCAGGGTTTAGGTTCGACTCCCGCCTCGGGTCGGTGTGCATTAAGTTTACATGTTCTCACTGTGCTTGGTGGGTTTCCTCCAACAGTCCAAAGACATGCAGATTAGACTAATAATTGTCCCATACACTATACCCCAACCCCCCCCCCCCCCCCCCACACACACACACACACACTTTATAGTGATTGGTCCAGCTATGAGAACAATGATTTTAGACCAGAACAACGACAGAACAAACATACAAAACGCGATATCATTTACTAAGTAAAGCTTTCTCATTTACATTACAGATCAGGAAGTCGAAAGGATTTTGCAGTGAATGTTTGAACAATGAAAAAAAAATTTAAAAAGAGCAAGCTGTGATCTTTCCTTTCCAACTTAATTGGGGGACTTCTTTTATTAAAGAGCAGCCACACTGGCTGTTTGCTTTCCTGGCCACCCACGGCACATGGGATTTAAGTAGAGATCTAACTAATAGAAGAAATAACACACCACACAGACTGGACTTTACATGATGAGGAACAGGCGAACCTGAAAAGTTTACTCAACAACAAAGAAAAATTAAAAATTGAAACATGAGCTTCATGCAGATCAGTAAATACAAAGAGCTGTTGGATGATGCATGCTTTAGGAAAATGTGCTCAGGAATCAAAAAGACTATCCAGGTCAAGTGGTATAAGGTACGGTACTAGAATTAGCCTTAGGGTTATGTAGAAAACCAGCTTCCATTTACATGTATGGCATTTGGCAGGCGACCTTATCCACTTTCATTTTTAATTTAAATTGCTCAGGGGCCCAACAGTGGCAACCTGGTGGCGGACTTCTGATCGGTAATCCTTAACCTTAACCACTGAGCTAGCTTCTGCTTCCTTAACTGTTGTGGACCAGATATAAAAAAAAAAAAAATTCCTTAGGGCCATATTAAACAATATTCTTTTTTTCTTTTTTTTAACCTTAGCTCATTATAAATCTGTTTTGTGGAAAATACGTAAAAACAGATTTTAATCTAGCCAAGGCTCTGCTATTCAGATTTCTAGCGGATGCAGCAACACATTTGGCTGTAATCCAGGGCAGCTAAGTGCTGTAGATAGCTAGATAATCAGATAATCAGGCGTTAAGTAAATTGAACTCTGCTAGAAAACACCTGCTGCCTTTTGCCTTCTATAGTCTGTTATGCAATGCCACTTCTGCTATGCTTTCTCATCTTATCGTCTATATCGCTCTATCCTGTGTACAGGGTCGTGGGGGGCCTGGAGCCCATCCCAAAAGACTTGGGGCACGAGGCGTGGTACTGTGAACCCTGGACAGGCTGCTAAATCCATCGCAGGGTTCACGCACACACACTCATACACTCGTTCACACACTACAGGGCAACTTGGAAACGCCAATTAGCCTAATCTGCACATCATTGGACTGTGGGAGGAAACCAGAACAACCGGGAGGAAACCCACCAAGCACGGGGAGAACCAAGCTAGAGGTGGTTCTCTGGAGGTGCAAGCTAGCGGTTCGAATTTTTTGTAATACATTACGATTTCAGTTAAGATAAAGCGGAGAACACGTGAGATAAATCTGACATGGGCGCATAGTCATTCAAATGATGAGGCATGCTTAAAAAATGTCCAATGTGCAGAAATCAAGTAGACTAACCAGGTCAAGTGGTATTAGGTACTAGGATCAGCTTGATACAGCTTTTAGTTGGTTAGCATATACAAATATGAGAAAACTAGCTAACGGGATCTGGTACACGCCATATCCCGACTTACGACTTACGTACACTTTTTGATTTTTTTTAAATCTCATTTAACAGCTGAGGGTTAAGGTCCCAGCTTGGTGGTGCTGGGGAATCGAACCTGGGATTTCTGATCAGTAGGCCAAAACCTCACCCACTGAGCTACCTCTTTCGCTAGTGTTTTGGACCGGATATTAAAAATAACATCTGTTTTGGGGAAAACACATAAAACTGATTATTATATCGACAAGGCTGTGTTATTCAGATCTGTAACAGATGCAGCATTACACATAAGGCTTTAGGTCAATTTTTGAAAAAAAAAAAAAAATGCCACTTTTGTTATACATGATATAGAATCTCAGTTAGGATAAAGCAGAGATGACATGAGATAAAGCTGACAAAGGCACATAAAGAAACAGCATTGAACATCTGAGGGTTAAGATTTTGGTCTGTCAAAACCTCAGAACAACAGAATTTCAGGACTACTTGTTTACCAAGAAGGCTCAATTTTGCATTCTGAATCGGTCCGGGCAATCGTGTAGAAACAGCGGCATTACAGCTTACACGGTTACTTAAAGATGAGCTTTTCATCGTGGGAGTCACCAGACAGAGACAGCAAGACAGTCTGTCTCTTTTGTAGACAGGATTCAGTACACCGAGCATGCAGTATTCAGACAACTTCGAGTCAAGATATTCTGGACAATAACGCATTTCTCACTTGCCCTACCTTTCATTGCGCATCGGCTGCGCTGGTAAGCTGTGAAAGTAAGCCCTGGGTAAGATCAAACAACTCCAAAAGGCCCTGTGTAATAGCTCTTGGGAACTGCAGCTAGCTAACTACTCAAATAAAATCATTTAAAGATGTACCGTCTCTGGTGTGGAGTTTTGCAAAGTGTGGCGAGTGTTTGTCAGAAGACTTTGATGAACTCTGAAAGGAGGCTGTGGGGAGCGATGCCAGCAGGGGATCTTCACAGTAATCTAAATACAAGAGACAGACAGACAGACAGACAGGCATACATTAGTGAGCTTGGACAGCTAAAAATGTAGTAAAACCTGCATGCATTCAAATATAAATAATATATAAATATAAAAATCTCGATGAACAGAACCATCCCCAGGTATTTTTTCCCCCCCGCATACAATAGCAGACCATCTAGCGGAAAAGATCCAATAAGAAAAAAACAACCACAATAATAATAACAACAATAGTCATCATCATCATCATCATCATTATAGTAATATCTAAATAATAATTTCAAAATACTCAAAGAGTCTCATTTTTTTTAGTCCTCATAATTTAGCATTCATATTCATGCTTCATAAAGTCCATTTCATATCACTAAGAAATACATTCACCCAGAGGCAAAAGATCAAGTTCTTACACAGAAAAGGGAGAAAGCAGTTCTCTGTATTATGATAAATGTGCGTTAAATAACCCTCTCACACGTCGCCCGCGCTTTCATATAATAAGGACAACAGCACCGCTGACCTTTATGGAGGCAATCGATGGCGGTGACAAAAATCAGCTTTGAGTGAACGGATAAAATACCGAGAACGAAAGAGGAACAGAGATGAAACGATGGAATTCCCGATAATAGCGTCCTGACATTTACTGCACAATTATTTCATTATTTTTGACATTCGTGGTTTCGGGCTGCTGTACGCACTAACGCGGTCCCTTCATTGTTTTAGTACTTTCTTTCTGTAATTTGGATAATGTATCACAAGCAGCAGGAAATGTGGACAAATAAACAGTGGTTACATTGTACTTCCCTAATAAAGTTAAAAGTATCTGCACAGGGATGTGATGTTTCATTTTACTTATTGGAATATTATTTTTAATAATAATAATAATAATAACAATAATAATAATAATAATGTACTGTTAGCTTTCAAGAACAAGAACATCCGCCTTTTTTAGGTCGTGGAGATGATGGGATCTTCCACTTGCTTTGTGCCAGGGTTGTACCCATACACCCAGTAATGATCCTCGACATAAAGGATGCGTCATCCACGTCACGCTGACGGCGCATGTTCAAATCACACGTGAGGATCGGCCGGACTTTTCCGCATGACACACCGACAATGGCAGGAATGTTGTGGCTCGTTCTCCGACGATCATCGTGCGCAAGTTGCCGGATGGTTTTTGGACATTTTTGGGGGTTGAGCTCGTTGACGGTCTTCCTGATCTCTCGTCATCTGCTAGTGATGTTCTTCTGCTTTTGAAGTGCGTGTGCCAGCCTCTCAAAACACTTAGAACGACCCGTTACAGCATCGCCTTAAAAACTCAATCGTCACTGAGGCAGATTTCACGTAAAATTTCACATCCGCTCAGGTTGTACATTGCTGTCCATGATGAAATACTGTAGAAGACGCGGTAATGAACGTGGTCAGAATCGCAGCAGTTGCACAGCTCCCGATGTACACGGGACGAAGTCTTTTGGCACACTGACTTATGAAGGTCGGCGCTCCCTGTGACTGTGCATGCCGTCTTGTGCTGCCATCTGCTGGCGTGTTACAAAACTAAAGTCTCGAAACTTTTTGATACCACCTGGTACCATGTTTGTAATGTAAAGTCGGGTTTAGAAGGAATATGTACAGTATGCTGCAAATAAGACTGTAGAAATGTGTCTCATATGTGGAATGCAGAGACAAAGTGAGCGGGACATAAATTCATTTGCTAGCGTCCTTAGCGCTGCTAACTCAGTGACATGTGCAGGTTATCGGAAGCCTTATTGTCTAGGCTTACAGTACATAACGTGATGAAGTTTGGTGAGTCAGTTTGCGAGTTAAATAAATTAAAACAGACTGTGGAAACAAATGATCCGTATTCTCTTTCCGAGAATAGCACTTCATGCTAACCATGTTTAATTTAACAGTTGTATTGTGTGGTTTTTTTTTTTTCTTTCCCTGCCTGATTTCATCATACATCCTGCTTCTTTTATCCATGCATGCTAATTAATCTGCATAGTACAAACCATTGTACCATCAGGCAGATGGTAGCTGATGTATGTCAGGTTGGTAGGTAACAAGGAAGTCTGTGCTAAATTTACAGCATCTGTAGAATGACAGGGTTGTCGTTTCATCGTGAAGCATGTTAATTCATAAATGAAACCTAACAAATGAAACCTTTATATTTAATTAAAAATCGGTACAATGACTTGTTCTGGTTGTCTGCAAAGCCAATATGAGTTAAATATTTAATACCCAAAAATAAAAATGAGCTTGTCCCGGGTGTCCAGGCCACTGTTTTGTGCACCACTGTTCAAGCATATCCTGTCACAGTATATTAGCACTGTGTCTCATAGGTCCCTAATCATCTAATTAATTGTACATTACTCACATGAGAGGCACCTTAGGTTGAAAAGACGCTACAAAAAAGTCAGACTATTTATTCACATGAACGCGATCAGCAAATCGTCTATCGATCTGGCAGGACGGTGGCGTAGTGGAAACCTTGCACCTCCAAGGTCGAGGGTTCGACTCCCGCCTTGGGGTCTGAGTGCATGTTCTTCCCAGGCTTGGTGGGTTTCCTCTGGGTACTTCAGTTTTTTCACACAGTAAAGACATGCAAGTTAGGCTAATTGCCATTCCCAAGTTGCCTATAGTGTGTGTGAATGACAATCGGGCATCAAGCTGGCAACTCAATCCCTTAAGTAACGGCCATAGAAATCATGGATATACCTCTAGGGTGGGGAGTATCCGTTGGTCAATGTGCCGGATGTATCTAAAAAATTTATGATCTGGGCAACTCAGTCTAAGGTTCTTGTGGTCTGCTTTAGTGGTTCTCAAGCCTGGTCCTAAAGGCCCAGCTGGCCTGCACATTCTAGTGGTTTCTCAGCTCTCAGCACAACTGATTTGCCTAATTAGCTAATTACAGACTTTTCTGAATTGAATCGGCAGTGATGGGCGAGGGAGAACACTGACACGACCTGGTCTATTTATTAGCATATCTAATGTATTGCAATGTTAGAAAATATTATTACAGTATTTATTTTAATTAGTACATATATTATTCATGTGCATTTGTAAATGAGTGATTAGCTACTGTGTATAAACCTATTGTGCCAGTCTTAGAGTCTTAGCAAGTACAGCAAAATGCAGGATTTCACTTTGACACCCATGAATTGTACTTAATATTAACAATTAAAGCACTAGATAACTGCAGGGGTTGGACAATAAAACTGAAACGCCTGGATTTAGACCACAATAATTCATTGGTATTGTGCAGGGCCTCCTTTTGCGGCCAATACAGCATCAGTTCGTCTTGGGAATGACAGATACAAGTCCTGCACGGTGGCCAGAGGGATTTTGAGCCGTTCTTCTTGCAGAATAGTGTTCAGGTCTCTCCACGATGCTGGTGGAGGAAAACGTTTCCTAACTCGCTCCTCCAAAACCCCCCCAAAGTGGCTCAATAATATTTAGATCTGGTGACTGTGCAGGCCGTGGGAGAAAAACTGCAAACAAGCAAAACAGTGCTAATTAAACCTTGACGCTCTGCTCTTACTGGTGGAATGTGCAATCAATGAAGATTGGCCACCAGGCTGGTCAAATTTTAGCCATGAAACCTCTAACACTAAATGTGCCAGTGTTTCATATGTGTGTGTGTGTGTGTGTGTTTTATTGATAATATTAAGTACAAATTAAGTGCCTCACTGTCATTAAAATCCTGTACTGGACCACTAGGCATTCAGTAGAGCAGTAAAGACTGTGTAAATTAATCAATTAATCTATCTATCTATCTATGGTACCTTTTCTTTTCATTTATTTAGACTGTAGATTATACAACATAGATATATAGATTATAGGCCTCCGAGTGGCGCAGTGGTTAAAGCGCTCGCCCTATCATCCGGAGATCGCTAGTTCGAATCCCGGGTGATGCTGTAACCTCTCGCAGCCGGAGGTCTAGAGAGAGCTGATTGGCCGAGCTCTCTCAGAGGGGAGGGATGAGAGGTACTTAGTGCTCCCACATTAATCACCAGCCAGTCAGGGGCGTCTGTGAGCTCGCGCAACGGAGGGAGCGGATAGCGCTCCCTCCGTTCAAAAAGATGCGGTCGGCTGGCGTCACGTGGTTCGGAGGAAACAGGTGATAGTCTTCGGCCCTCCCGGCTGAGTGGTAGCCCTAGTGACGGGGAGGAATTGGACACGACTGAATTAGGGAGAAAATCGGGGGAAAAAACAAACAAAAAAAAAAAACATAGATATATAGATTATAATTGTTGATAAGTCATAAGATCATTCATGAACCAGCAACCCATCTGTAATCCTCTCATAAATGTAAATAAAATTTATGGTAACTAAACTGATGCATTTTGACATTAAACTGATGCAGTATGACAAGATACAGTACTGTGCAAAAATATTGACCCCTCATTTCTTCATATTTTGCTTCCAAAGAGACAATTATTAAAATTTTTATGTAGTGTTGAGAAATAGTTTTTTGGCTCCCTGTACCTGATTCCAGTTTCCGAGGAATGTTTTTTGTTTGTTAAACCACATAGCGACATATAAATCATTCAAGCATAAAAATAAATAAATAAATAAAAATCTAACATAAGGCATGATCCAGTGAGAAACTGGTGCAGATGATGACAGATGATCAGGCCGGTAATTAATATACTGCTGATGCTGAGTGCTGAGTGGTTGGAACAGACGAGAGGGGAAATGAGGTCGCTGCTGAGGATGTTACATGAACAAGCAATTTTTTAATTGTATATCTTTAGGTATTAGTCTGTCAGAGTAAAATCTTTATTTGAATTTCTGTAATTTCACCTCCATCATTTAATTAAGTAAAATTTCAACCTTAGTTTTTTTTTTTTTGTGCAATATATTTAATAAAAAAATTGAAAGATAGATAGATGGATCACTAATGTAAATTCTGCTTTACCCGACGACCTGATTCCTGCGAGATGGCACAGAGACCGCCTGCTAGTGCTGATTGTTCATTGTGAAATGTGCTTTGTGTAATATTCCATGAGCTGGCGTAAGGAAAGCGATGTCCTTGTGCAAGCAATGTTATGTTGTTTTCCCTCAGCATTTCATTTTAGCTTGCATGGTTCTCTAATGAAGCTTGTTTTTGCAGACTGTTCATATTTGACCTGAAAGTAAAAGAAAAGAATGGAAAAAAAAAAAAAAAACAGCAGGTTGGGGAGCCATTAGCTGTGTCCAGGGAGCAATCTAATGTTCTCTCTTGTTCCTGCTATTTCAGAATAGGCATTTATACCCACATCTGGGGTTCACAGTGAAAATATTCCCCATGTTTAAACTGGCTTTACCTGATAAACAATTACGGTGCTGAAACAAGCACTGAAAATCCCCGGCCCGTGTCCTCTCTCTCTCTCTCTGTGGTTTTGGATGCCATAAATGCTTACTGTCACTTTACTTAAAAGACAAAGCTGGACACAGACAGACATTTTAGTTGCACAATTTGAAAACTACACACGCAGCCAGAAGACATGACAGTCTGACCCCGGGGCCAAATCTGACCCAGGACGGTCGTTACCTGGCCCGCAGCTTTTCTTCAAGATGTATGATAAGTGCCGACCAGACAACACATTGCAATTTTGCTTTTGAAAACCCAGCAGACTAAAATGCTAACAGACTATCTTTGCTCCCTTACTACACCAGCAAAATAATTTACAGAAATGTTTTGTCACGGCTGAGACAAAAAGTGCAAACCTTACAATGTGAGTTGGAAACTTTTAATGGTTGTTAAAAGTTAATAACTAAAGTGAATTCGCAGGGAAACATTAAAGACTTGGTCTGAGTCTGCTTTGCAGCTTCTGGACCTGAATAACTTGCCATAATTGATGGAAGCATGAATTCTGCGCTCTACCAGAAAATCCTGACGGAGGATGTCCAGCCATCAGTTTATGACCTTGAGCTTGAGCATGAGGAAAATCACCCGAAACACACCAGCAGGTCCACCTCTTAAGCCTATATATATATATATATATATATATATATATATATATATATATATATATATAGGCTTAAGGTTTTGGAGTGGCCCAGTCAATGTCTGGACGTAAATCCGATTGAGATACCGTGGCATGACCTTAATCAGGATGTTCATGCTAGAAAACCCTCTCCAATGAGCCTGAATTAAAACACTTCTGCAAAGAACAGTGGGCTAAAATTCCTCCACAGCGATGTGAAAGACTCATTGGCAGTTATCGCAAACGCTTGACTGCAGGTGTTGCCACCAAGGGTACAACTACTGTAGCTCAGCCAGTTATTAGGTTTAGGAGCGATTACCTTTTCACATAAGGACAGGCAGGTGTGGAAAGTTTTTTTTTTTTCGCCATAAAAATAAAAACTGCATTTTCTATTTAATCTACTTATCTTTGTGTAATGTTAAAATTTGATGGATGATCTGAAGCATTTAAGTGTCACAAATACAAGGGGGGGGGGAAGGAAGGGGGCAAATACTTTTTCACAGCACTGTACGGTTCAGTGTGTTTCTGCATGCATAACTACAGTAGATGTGGGTTTTGTTTTTCTACAATTCTTCTATTCATTTGTAAGCTCTAGAAACTGTCGGAGTTGGGAATCCCAGTAGATCAGCAGTAAAATATTCAAAGAGCCTATTTGGAACCAACAACCATGACATGGTCAAAGTCAAAAAGACCACTCTTCCTCCATTTTTAAGTTAAATGTGGGCAAAACTCACTCTCTCACTCTTTCTCTATTAGCTTATTCAGTTCAGGCATGCAGGGAGCCTCAGGGGACTCGTGGCACTAGGCAGGGCAAACCCTGACCCGGGTGCCAATACATCACAGGGGATGTTAGTTTTGTGCACTGTTATCACATGATTGGTTGACTGGATAATTGTCCAATCTTCCAATCTTAGAGTGAATAAAAACATTCAGATTCTTTTAATCACATTAAATTACTACAATTATGGGCAATAAAGTGCTACTACAGTATCACCTCCAATTAGATGTAAAATAAAAGAAAGAAACAAGTCTGAAATCTTTACGCCAAATGGAAATTCATCTGGGTTTATCTTCTAGTTGGTATATATATATATATATATACACAGGGTGGGCCATTTATATGGATACACCTTAATAAAATGGGAATGGTTGGTGATATTTGGGGGCAAACTTTTCAAGATGGGTGGTGACCATGGTGGCCATTTAGAAGTCGGCCATCTTGGATCCAACTTTTGTTTTTTCAATAGGAAGAGGGTCATGTGACACATCAAACTTATTGGGAATTTCACAAAAAAAAAACAATGGTGTGCTTGGTTTTAACGTAACTTTATTCTTTAATGAGTTATTTACAAGTTTCTGACCACTTATAAAATGTGTTCAATGTGCTGCCCATTGTGATGGATTGTCAATGCAACCCTCTTCTCCCACTCTTCACACACTGATAGCAACACCGCAGGAGAAATGCCAGCACAGGCTTCCAGTATCCGTAGTTTCAGGTGCTGCACATCTCGTATCACACCATAGACAATTGCCTTCAGATGACCCCAAAGATAAAAGTCTAAGGGGGCCATTCAACTGGCCCACGACGACCAATCCACTTTTCAGGAAACTGTTCATCTAGGAATGCTCGAACCTGACACCCATGATGTGGTGGTGCACCATCTTGCTGGAAAAACTCAGGGAACGTGCCAGCTTCAGTGCATAAAGAGGGAAACACATCATCATGTAGCAATTTCAAATATCCAGTGGCCTTGAGGTTTCCATTGATGAAGAATGGCCCCACTATCTTTGGTACCCCATATACCACACCGTACCATCACTTTTTTTGTTCCAACAGTCTTGGAGGGATCTATCCAATGTGGGTTAGTGTCAGACCAATAGCGGTGGTTTTGTTTGTTAACTTCACCATTCACATAAAAGTTTGCCTCATCACTGAACAAAATCTTCTGCGTGAACTGAGGGTCCTGTTCCAATTTTTGTTTTGCCCATTCTGCAAATTGTGTGCGCCGATCTGGGTCATCCTCGTTGAGATGCTGCAGTAGCTGGAGTTTGTAAGGGTGCCGTTTGTGAGTAGCTAATATCCGCCGAAGGGATGTTCGACTAATGCCACTCTCCAGTGACATGCGGGGGGTGCTACGCTGTGGGCTCTTGCTGAATGAGGCTAGGACAGCCACTGATGTTTGTTCATTAGTGACAGTTTTCATGCGTCCACATTTTGGCAAATCCAACACTGAACCAGTTTCACGAAACTTAGCAAGCAGTTTGCTAACTGTAGTATGGGAGATGGGTGGTCTCATAGGGTGTCTTGCATTGAAATCTGCTGCAATGACCCGGTTACTGCGTTCACCAGATATCAACACAATTTTGATCCGCTCATCACGTGTTAACCTCTTCGACATGTTAATGGCTGTGAACAAAGAGAAACTTGTAAATAACTCATGAAAGAATAAAGTTACGTTAAAACCAAGCACACCATTGCTTTTCTTGTGAAATTCCCAATAAGTTTGATGTGTCACATGACCCTCTTCCTATTGAAAAAAACAAAAGTTGGATCCAAGATGGCCGACTTCAAAATGTCCACCATGGTCACCACCCATCTTGAAAAGTTTGCCCCCTCACATATACTAATGTGCCACAAACAGGACGTTAATATCACCAACCATTCCCATTTTATTAAGGTGTATCCATATAAATGGCCCACCCTGTATATATATATATATATATATATATATATATATATATATATATATATATATATATATATATATTTTTTTTTTTTTTTTTTTTTTTCATAAAATCTTTCAAACGTCTTCTGGGCAGAATTTATTCCAGAAGTGACACTTCACTATAGTGTATGTATGTATATATACAGTATTGCTGCATACAAAGAAAGTGTGAAAAATGCCTCGCAGGTGTTGCTTATCATTCAAATATAGCAAGTATTCATCCCTGTCTCCAAGATGTGAAACAGAGGGAGATTCGGGAGAAACGACAACAGTGACCGTGAGTCAAGTGGTCCATTACGAACAACAGAACTACATATACTGTGCAAAAGTCTTGAGGTCGCTGCTGAGGTTGTTACATGAACATTTTTTAAATAAATTCTTCAGACAGTGACAATAAAACATTTGTTCCCATTTCGTTAATTTAATCCAAAACATGCAATTTAATTTATTATGAAGAAATATATATATAGGTAGTGCCCACTTCGAAAAAGGCTGCTTTACAGAGACAAAGTATGGCTCAAAATGGCACCAACACGCACACATAAGCACACAGACACCTAAACACACAGACACCTAAACACACACACACACACACACACACACACACACACACACACACACACACACACACGCAAGAATGAACTTGACCTTGTGAAAACTGCGAGTCTGGGACACACGGACCCGTTTCTGTCGAGTTGAGTGCTCATATGCTCCTGTGACACTCTCTTAGGAAGCAGCCTCGGAACAACATGCACAGGTGCTTTATTAATTTTTTTCTACGTCTTTTAGCATATTTATTTTTCTGTGTCCTCTAAGACACACACACAGATACACACACACACAGATACACACACACACACACACACACACACACACACACACACACACACACACACACACACAGCTCTCTGCTGCTCAGGCTTTGGCTGCCAGTCCTCTGCAAGCTCCAGATTCAATTTTTTATTTTTTTTTAAAGTTAGCAAATATTTTTATCGATTCTTCCTGTCTGTATTAGCAGTGTGGTTTAGTCATCCGCATTTCATTCGACAGAGCTAATATCATCTCGTTCTGAGATGCATGCCTCAAAATGATGAGAAAGATATCCATCAGTTTTTCCTTTAGTGTTTTTCATGTTTTTATCTTTATCTACTGTAAGCATTCACTAAGGGCGGTAATCACCAGGGACCGGCTGATACGATGTTATCATGATACCTAGCTGCCGATTCCATTTGCATTGCGATTCTGTAAATATTATAAAATCATAAATATCCAGATTGGATTTTTTTAGAAAGAATTATTTTGTTAAGATTCTTAACAAACTTTGCAAATAATTTGCTCCTAACGCACAGGATGCTGTGCTGCCTGCCACCTGGAGGATTAGAGAGGAACTGCAAGATTTTACCACCTCAAATGCGAACAAATTCAAATTCATATTTTGTTTGTCACAGACACAGCACTACATAGTATGATATGCAAAGATAGATAGACAGATAGATAGATAAAGATATATAAATTAATTTTGCAATTCATGAATTGCTGCACTGTCGCCTTGCATCTAAAGGGTCCGGATTCGATTCCCGGCCAGGTTCGATTCCCGTCTCTGTGTGCATGGACTTTGCATGATCTCCCAGTGCCTGGTGGGTTTCCTCCCACAGTCCAAAGATATGCAGATTAGGTTAATTGGCGTTCCTAAGTGGCCGTAGTGTGTGAATGAGTGTGTGTATGTGTGCCCTGTGATGGATTGGCCCCCTGTCCAACGTGAATCCCACCTCATGCCCGAAGTCTCCTGGGATAGACTACAGGCTCCCGGTTACCCAGAATACAGGATTAAGCGGTACAGGTGATGCAATTTGGGACATCGCACATCGCCTTGCACATCCAGGGTCCGATTCCCGGCTAGGATCGAATCCCATCTCTGTGTGCATGGAGTTTGCATGTTCTCCCCGTACTTGGTGGGTTTCCTCCGGGTGCTCCAGTTTTCTCCCACAGTCCAAAGATATGCAGATTAGGCTAATTGGCCTTCCCAAATTGCCCGTTAAAGCCAAATAGACTGTAGTGTGTGAATGAGTATGTGTATGTGTGCCCTATCTAAGCACCCTGTTCAGGGTGTACCCCACCTCATGCCCGAAGTCTCCTGGGATAGGCTCCAGGCCCCCCGCGCCGATGAGTGAGTGAGAATTGCCACAAAAAATAATCGTGATACGCGAGTTAATCTGACAAACTGATTGCCATCGCATTTTGAAAAATCTGGATCAAGCTCCAGGTCCCATCTTTCCTGCACTGATGTCACACAACATGGCAGGCTGGTGCTCTGGATCTAACGGCACCCATGGTGAATTCCTAAGCCTGCATTCAGCTTTCGTGTTAATAAATATAGTCTGAAATGTTTTATTTATTTGTTTAATTTTTAACAATGATACCTTATGAGTAGAGTGAATCAAAGTCTCTGATTGCTGAAGGAGAGCCCTTTGCTCTGGCCACCATCATTACTCTAAAGGTCAGTTATTATTGCCTCACTCCTTTTACATGGCCAATGTCCTATCACACAGACAAGAGGTCAACGGCTGCCACCCAATGACACTCAAAAGATAGGACAAAAGACAGGGGGGAAGGAACAGGCATGGGATGGAGCTAAAAATAGATGATGGGTAGACTGTGGAAGGGCGTAAATAATTTGAGGTGAAAAGGTCATGAAGAGCATGGGAAAGGTGGTGAGGTGGCATAGATCAGACAGCAAAACAGGATGAACCTCACACAAGTTCCCTCAAATCAATGTACACGGCACTTCTTTCAGTCAGACAGCTCTGAGCCTTTTGTTCCTCTTACGATCCTTTAATCAAATGATGGGCTGCCATGATCGCTGTGATTAGGAAGATTAATGACAAGTCAGGGTGTGATGCTGAGTTTCCACCAATCGGCTCGTCAATCAATAGCGCTCTTGTGCGTTGTGCTGTGAAATTAAACAGGTCCTTTTAGTTGTGGTGGTTATCGAAGGCAAATGTACGTTTGGACAAGCGAGGCTGTGACTTTGGGATTTGTCAAGGTTATCAATACTAATACTAAACAATGGCATACAAGATGCATTAAACTAACTTCATTTAAATACAAAGGATGTAGAAATTCAAACTGTGTTGCTCACTCACTCATCGTCTGGACCGCGGGGGCCTGGAGCCTATCCCAGGAGACTTAGAGGGTACACCAAGGCGGGTGCCAATCCATCGCAGGGCTCACGCACACACACACACTAATTCACACACTGCAGGCAATTTGGGAACGCCAATTAGCCTAATCTTCATGTCTTTGGACTGTAGGAGGAAACCAGAGTACCCGGAGGAAACCCACCAAGCACGGGGAGAACATGCAAACTCCATGCACACAGACGTCGAGGTGGGAATCGAACCCGGATCCTGGTGGTGCACTGTGCTAAGCCACTGTGCTGCCACTAAGCATAATCTATAGGTAACCATTGGTATTTGTAGAGAGAGGGAGTGCTGATATTCAGTACAACGGCACTCCATCCCAGGTGATGTTGCTCAAACCAACTGTACAAGAATCTCTAATATATTTTCGAAAGGGAAATTAAGGTTAAATAAAAATCCATCCCAATCTTACCGTTTGGAAAATGTTCTGCATTAACTCATAGGTGCTAAAACAATATAATAGAAATTGATAATAGAACTTGTTTTTATAAGGATGTCTTGTTCAGAGTACGTTTTGTTATAATTTCTCCTCATTAAAATCCAGGAGGATTTTGTTTGTCCTCTGTTCTGCTTTAATCTGGGTAAAACTGCCTGCCTGCCTCTTTTGATCTTCACTTGTGAGTCTTGGCTCGAGCCTCATCAGTGTTGGACCCCTGCCCCCTCCTTCCCCACCTTCTGTGCAGTTTATTTTTCCTTTCTTCTAGTATAGCATACAAGTATCTGTGTGTCGTCGGAGGAAGGAAGGTCAGTTGTGGCGATTTTATTATAAAATTATGACAAATTAGACTGCATTATGCTTTAAGGTTGATGGCAAAATTGGTATTTATTGTTACATGTCAGTGAGTCTGACTGTTTTTCTATTATACAAAAGCGTAAATGGATAAAGGGAACTGAATCATAAATGTAGAAAATTGAAGAAGATGGCTTAAGGTACATTGGAGCCTACGCGGTAATGATATTTTACTGCTTTCTTTTGATTTGATGATGACTATGACCTCAGCAGTGGTCGGGACTATGGCCAGTTAGTCATACTGGCTCTAATATACAAAAATCAGGAATTAAATATTACCTACTAGTCATCTGAATTCAAAGGAATGTGTAACAGTAAAGCAGTTAGTTGCAAATTTCTGGTATAATAATAATAATAATAATAATAATAATAATAATAATAATAATAATAATATACTGTAGCTTTATTGGGAAGTCAGGAAATAAAGGAACAAATTTAACCTCTGTATTGTGATGACATATAACATAGTTTAGCTCTAGGCGGCACGGTGGTGTAGCGGTTAGCACTGTCGCCTTGCACCGCCAGGGTCCGGGTTCGATCCCCGGCCAGGCTCGATTCTCGTCTCTGTGTGCATGGAGTTTGCATGTTCTCCCTGTGCTTGGTGGGTTTCCTCTGGGTACTCCGTTTCCAGTCCAAAGACATGTAGGTTAGGCTACTTCGCGTTCCTAAGTGGCCCGGAGTGTGTGTCTCAGGTGTAGCAGTGAAATCCTGGTGTCCAAATGAGGTTGAAGATTGATGTTTGATGTTTTGCTGTTTCTTACTACATCAATGAATCCTCATTTCAATTGTCTTAATCTATATACAGGGTCACAGGGGGCCTGGAGCCTAAACCAGGAGACTTACATGAAGGGCATGAAGCAGGGTACACCCTGAAAAGGGTGCCAATCCTCTGCAGGGCACACATACATTTACACACACACACACACATACTACGGGCCATTTGGGAACGCCAGCTTACCTAATGTGCAGGCCTTTGGACTGTAGGCGGAAACCGGAGTACCTGGAGGACGGGGAGCACATGCAAACTCCCTGCACACAGAGACGGGAATCGAACCCGGACCCTGGAGGTTCAAGGTGCAAGTGCTAACCAATAAGCTATTGTGCTGCCCAAAATACTATTCATTTATTTATTGATTTATTTATTTTTCTCGAGCCGGTTCTTACTACCCTGTGGCCCTAAGCAAAATCCGGTTCTGAACTGTGAGCCATGAGAACTGACTCACAGTCACACAGCATGGTCGCTTCAACATAACCCTACTGTTATTGCTGACATCAAACGTGGGGAGGCGGAAACAAAAACTGATGTGATTGAAGTTCCTGCAGTTCACTCATTTTTTATTCACTTACTGTGTGTGTGCGTGTGTGTGCGTGTGTGTGTGCGTGTGTGCGTGTGTGTGTGTGTGTGTGTGTGTGTGTGTGCGTGCGCACACCCTTGCAGTTTATTCTCTCACTGAAGTCGAAAAGAAGGTGGGCCCTTGCGTTATTTTGCGGGGCTTCACACAACCTGCATCAGCTCGGCTCGAACTCACACTGGCCATATGACCAACTGGATATGATACAGTAATAAAAACAAGAAGCTTATTGAACCCGAAAATAGGAAATACACATAATGCATAACTGATGTGATGCGTCATAATTATGAAACCAGAAACAAAGTATTTAAATATTGATTGAAAGGGTAACACCCACTATATATATATATATAAAACTATGACACAAAGGTAATATGTTTCAATATAAATAAATACATTTGTGAGAAATGTATTACCTTTGTGAGATTAATACATTAAAAGCTGCAGATTTTTATTACATTTGTGGGTTATTACGTTTATGTAATTACATTGGCGAGCTTTAGAGACGGTCTGACGGAATAAAATAAATAATCAAAGCTTTTTCATAAAAATCATCCGGTCATGAACAACACAGAGCTGTGCTCAATAAATATCTAGATAATTATAGACGTAAGCTAGAAATAGCTACTATTTGTTTTCCTTTGTTGTTTGTCTGTCAAAATCTCCAGAATGCCCGGCATTTCTGCCGCAGCACCACGGCCATTTCCATTTACTGGATTTATCAGCTTGCATCTGAAGGAAAAATGTTGCCTGCATTCTGAAATACACGGCATGTTTGGTTTACTTTGTTCAGTCACATCAATTCAGGATCAATCTGCTTTCTCACTGTAATTGCACCGCACTACACTTTGATTGGAACGCTGTAGCTGGCCTCCGACTGGTTATGTCTGTCTGCAACTGAACGCACTTTCTGCATTTTCACCTGTGTAATGGAACGGCGCCAAACAGACAAACACATCACAGACTAAACACGGCGTATGTGAATGCACCCACAGACCCAGGCGTACTGAAACAGCATGGGTATATTTTGTTTGAAGTCACTCTGCTGCAGGTAAATGCTGTAAATGCTGCTAATGAAGTCATTATTACAGCTCTTCTGGATCAGTTTGTGCTTCATTCCTAAAATAAATCATATTGATAGAAAAGTGTTTCATCACCAGGGGGAACAAACCTGGCGAGAAACGTGTTAAGGTGAAAGTCGCATTAATTTGTTAATTGTTTTCGGGGTGGATCGGCGCTCCAAAACAGAAGCGCTAAATTATTTTAGAGAAAGTGCAGGTGAGAAACTGTGATATTAGACACCAACCTGTTTCACGAACGGGAAAAACTAAAAGCTGAAAGGATGCTAAAATTTCTTTTTGATAACTAATGCAGTAGCCTGGTATGTCTACACCAGGAAAACACTGATTATCAGTCATATACTAGTAAACTGGTGGCAGCATCCAAGGCTCATCCATGACTGTTGGTACCGAAGGACAGTCTGTCTGATTCAATCCCACAGAAAAGTCATTGCAGGACAAATTGCCAAATGTTGGCCACAAGAGCAAGGCACCAGAACATCCAGTTCACCGCAGCCTGCTGCACACAGGGCCAAAGAGGCAAAGCGCCAAGGCTGCAGAACTTGACTTCAAACTCGCCAGATCCTAACGAGATACACTGGACAAACAAGTCCCATCACACAACCCACAGAACCCAAAGGATCCAGAGCTAACATCCTGGTTCCATGGGGTCATGCCCCAAGGGGTCAGAGCCACCAAGGTGGCACAAATGGAACCTAAAACATGGGCTGTTTTAGTGTTCATGCTTTTAATATCATGGTTAATCCATGCAAAAAGTAATTATTACCAAACCAAATGTGTGGAATGTTATTTCCTTGAATTTAGAGCGAAATCAAGAAAACCTGATTACAATGGATTTCAGTGCTTTCAACTGTGTCTCTCATGATGGAATTTCATCTCCCATTGTTCTAGCACCAATGACCAAGCTCGACTCTACAGTACATGATTAAAGCAGTCCATGATTGAACTGTGGCTTTTTGCATGATCATGTGCTCAATACTCAGTGCAGCAATTTCAGAGATGCAGAAAGCACTACCGCTCAAGCTGCCAAGCTACCAATCAATAACACATTTAAACTGGAATGCAAACTTTACATACAAAACATCTGACGTGCCTTTGCGAGCATGCATGTTTACGTTACCCGAGCATGGTCTATAAAGGCGTTCCAGAGGAAGAAATAAAAGCTACAGTATGTAGACTTGTCCAGTTATGCTCATGGAACTCTTCCTCATGAAAAACATAAACAGGCTCATTAACAATCATTAACCCCTCCTGAATGGGCAACGAAGAACTCTGTTCTTTATCGCCCACGCAGTTTCTTTTTTTTACCCTCATCACGTTCCATGGTCAAGGTCCATCAGCGATGGTATTATTCCACTGTTCATTATAGCCGATAAAAAAAAAAAAAAGTGAACATTCCTTGGCTTCCCACTTTGCATTGGCTATTAAAGACAGTGAAGAAGGAAGGTTGCCATCTGTTCCATTAAAGAGTAGATGAAGTATGGTAAGGATTTAACATTAACCAACTAATGACCAGACCATGTTTAACTTAATGAAAATCCAGTTTGGGATATTTGTACCTAGATGCGTAGAATACTATGCTATGCTATTCAATTAATTGGCACTTGATTTGCTAAGCCTGAATCTGTGAAAATGGTCTGCAATGCCAATTTTGTGTACAAATAAATACAGTGCCCTCCATAATTATTGGCACCCCTGGTTAAGATGTGTTAAAAGCCTTCAAATAAATTCAGTTTTTATTGCAGAAGCATACTGTCACACTGAAAATTGTAGAAAAATATAACATGAATATAACGTGAATTTTAAGGGGAAATAAAAATTCTTGACTAACAAACAATTATTTTTCATAAAATAAGCTGTTCCACAATTATTGGCACCCCTAACAATTCCTAGAAAATAAATAAACATCAGGGGTGCTAATGATTGTGGGACCCATGATTTGATGTAAAAGAATTATTTCTTAATGTGGGATTTTTTTTTCCCCCACTGAATAAATGCACTTGAATTAAAGGTTGGGATTTCCTCTTTTTTCCATTCTGGTCCTGTTATTTAGAACAAAACTGAATTTTTTAGAAGCTAAAGAACACATTATAACCAGGGGTGCCAATAATTATGGAGGGCACTGTATATCCTTATAGCTTGTATTTATTGTAGAAGCCTGAACAGAAAAAAAAAAGTATACTCAGTTGTTATGCCTTATTATAGTTCAGACGAGGAATCTGATTGGACGAGAGGCATTTCACGAGTAGTGATATAGGCCACTGGGAAAACCTGTCATGGAAGCACTTTCAGCAAGGAAACACATCCTGATATTTTATGTCATCTTAAACAACACTTTGTCTCCTTAGAAGTCTTTCCGAATTGCTTCTGAACCATCAAAGCTAACTACAGTACCTTCTAACAAAAGGCTGAATCTCAAATCCCTCTCTATCTCTGTAATCTATATTGCTTAATTATAACCACTGTAAAGTAGTACCTTTAGTCGCCACTGCCTAATTGTGTCTTCAATACAAATAGGTTTTAAACAGTGCCTGGTCAAAAGGTTATTAAGCTAATGCACACATTATTATGAAGAGTTTTAGTTTAGTTTTTTTTTTTTTTTCCCGCATATGATGCAATTAAAACAATTATGGTGCAATCCATTGCACTTGTACTATGAACTTGGAAAGTTCCAAGCCAGTTCCAACTGAAAATAATCTATTGTATACGTTTGATTAAACACATTAGAAATAACTTTGTGTCATAATTGACTTACTGTACCTTATTCATAGAACTGCACTCAAATGAACATAATTACATTAAAATGCTGAACTTTTACTGCTTTTCACACGTAAGCTACATATTAAAGCAAATTGAGGCTTAATTGAATGTTTATTGTGCACCGTGCACTGCCATATTCCCGTAACAGCAGGTGTGTTTATGTCAGAAAACTCAATAAAAGGGTTAAACACACCCAGGAACTGAATGTACACCGTCTCCCACTGCATGTGCAAGATATTGCTTAATTATTTTGCATCTATTCATTTTGGAGCTAATAAATGTGTGGACTGATGTACTGTACACCAGTGCAGGTGTTAATAAGAGGAAAAGTCACTCTATTTAAAATAAATACACATTAGAAGCGCTGATGCAATATCAGATATCAGGTTCGGGTATTCCTTGTAGTGACGTCATTAAACTTTAAATTTGTTCGATAATTTGTGACCATTTAAAGTTTAAACTCACCATCCGGCTGACGGGATTGCAAGCAATTCTGCTTTGATTCCTGTTTTTTTTTTAATTTTTTTTCACAGACATATTTTACTTGCAGAATAAAAAAAGGGGAGATTTAAGTGCATAAGTGCAAGCATTTTTATTCTAAAAGCCAACAGTCCACAATAAAAGTTGTCAGGAAAAAGTGATATCAGGCTGAGAAAGAAAGAGAGGTCCAAAGACACGGAAATAAGGTTCACGATCACTGTTAAAAGTAAAAAAATGATCAATATGTGTTTGTTAAAAATGTTATTTAAATCTTTCTAATAATGTCTCCCTTTATTCTTTCTGACATAGCTGCTGAAAATGCTCGATGTTTCTCGCGGGTCTGAAAAATACTTGCGGTGGTAGCAAGCGAAACAGGCCGGCATTAGTGGTTTACCAAAAGTGGTTTACTACTTACAACAAATTACTATATATACTGTATTTACTTGGATACCTTGGATACTTTATCACAACCATTTTTTACTTTTAACAGTGCATATTGTTAAAAGTAAAAAATGGTTGTGATAAAGTATCCAAGTACAGTATACACACACAGTATATACACTGTATATAGTGCAATATGATGTGACATATCCTTTTTGTAACACAACCTAGGCAACATGATGAACTCAATTTTATTTCATATTAATATACAAATATTATACTATACAAACAAAAGAAAAATGGGTCACATAAGCAAAGAAATAGCACAGATTTGTAAGATCATTTGTTTTATGGTTGTTTTTTGTTGTCTCATAATTCATGTTCATGTTTATAGTTAATAATAATAATAATAACAATTAGTTCTGTCAATATTAACGATTAATTTTATCACCAAGTTTAAACCTAATGGCTTCCCATAATGGCAATGATAATGGTTACCTGGCTGTGTTGATGTCTGAAGCCTCCCCAATCGACACACTTGCATATAAAGTGTAACCTTGGATTACGAGCAGAATTCGTTCCAGTATATGTAGTGTTCCTACAGTCAATCAAAAATCACTTTGATTTACAAGTGTTTCTCAAAACACTTGTAAATCAAAGTGAGTTTCCCCATAAGAAATAATGAAACAGAAATAGATTTTCGGTTCCGCAACCCAACAAAAATAAAAAAATAAAAAAGACAAAATTATAAAGTCAAAATAAAACAAATTAATGTGCGCTTTACCTTTGAAAAAAGTAAAAATAAATCCTGACAGATAAGTGTTTCCGTTAGTGTTTGTGCACACATGCGCTGTGTATATATGTGTGTGTGTTAGAGAGGTTAAAGATCCATTTTCTCTCTCTCTTGCCCGCACTGTGTGTGTGTGTGTGTGTGTGTGTCCGTTCCACTGTAAGCACTTTTATTTTATTTTTTTTTGCTTTTTTTTTTTTTTATCGGTCATTGACCCATGCTGTGGGTCAAATTTGTGCCATTTGAGTTTTTTATTATTTGTTTTTTAAAGCAGCCCATTCACCGTGTGAAACTCTGTTACTCTGCAGAGCATGTGCCACCGTTTACTCTCTCATACACTGCTCTCACACTACCACTTCTGTACCTGTTTATTCTGCTAGCGAGAGCGAACTGTCCGCTAGTAGTTAATCGATTGCGGATGGTATCTTTTTCCCGGACAGATTTAAAAAAAAAGAATGAGCAAATATACTTGCGTGGCCTGCCCAAAACTATTCTACATGATGTGTGGCAAACACTGCTATTATGTCTAGCCATAAGCTGATTAATGTTAAAACTAAACTAAAATAAAAAAAAAATTAATTCCTTTCACTGAATTGAGTAATCATATAATAAACTTGATGTATACGTTAGATCAGTTTTCAGTCTGGACCTGAACCGAATGGTAAATGGCATAAGACGAGCAGATCATGACGATATGAATTTAACACCTGTTCAGTCCATTGGCAGCATACATCGAATTTGTGTCACTTTTGAGCTTTCTGCTTGCTTAAGTACACAAAGGAACAATGGACCTCAAGCAAATCTTACTGGAGCCATTCGTAGACTGTATTCAGGTACGATGTCCTGTTTTCTTTGCCTTTCTTGTAATGAAACGTGTATCCATTCAGTTCTGCTATTTCACACCTCGATGTTACTATCAAAAGAATATTGACATAGACGATCCATTACACGTATAACAAAAAGGACTATACAGCTATGTCTAAGCCTTTATGCTGGTGCAAAAAAAAAAAAAAACATATATATATATATATAATATATATATATACACACACACATATATAATATATATATATATACACACACACACACACTGTGTGCACAAAATACTGCTGCACTATTTTCTAGAACATTCTAAGTTAGAAGTTAATTAAGCATGACAGCATGTACCTGAGTCCTGGAGGAAAGGAACAAAAACACGTCTGCTCGAGTGTCTAACGACTGTCTCACAGAATAATGCAGTGAATGGATACGACACAAAGAATTCATCCAAACAACAGGACAATATTGCAGATATTCAGTGCCGCAACTTTTCCCTGACAAATAATGAACCTGCCATCTTATCAAGAACAACAACAAAAAAAAACTTCTGCAGCTCGAATGTCTCCTGTTTGATGGCATAAAATAAAAGATACAAGATGATACATTTGATATTTTTAATTGAGCACAGAGGATGTCACCCACAGAAACCAACCAACCAGAGACAAAAATGGTTCGGAAACCGAGCAAGTATTAGTTTACGAGCGCCGAGTATCATGCATGACGCATGCGACTCTTATTTTGACACAGAGCAGCAAGTGATCACAACTGAGCCAATGATTTTTCTCTCTCTTGCGCTGTGGGAATTATTGGTAATCGTCTACCCTGCTGCGTCTTAGTGCTCGTCTCTTATCATCAACATCTCCCTCTCTCTTCTGTGTGCCCCACACACACTGACACACACACACACTTACTTCGTGTGTGCGTGTGCGCGTGCGCGTAATTTGACGCCGACACACACACACACACACATACACACACACACACACACACACACACACACACACACACACACACACACACACACACACAGATCTCCCTGGCTGCAGACGCGCTTTATTTAGACAGAAAACTAAATAAACGATTCTTTTCAAAGGTAAGGTGCTGGTTCATTTGCTATTTTTATTGTTTACTTTACAGCAGTGATTCCGTTAGTATGCTCATGCGAGATTTCTTTTTTTCACCGTTAAACAGTGTTTGCATTGTGTATGTTAGTTGTGAAACTGAAAAAGCGAGGTGTGGGAGGGAGAAGGAGTTTTACTGTTTAAGACGAGGCGAGGGGCTAATTCCACACACACACACACACACACACACACACACACACTCTTTCCTACAATTTAGAATACAGTGGAACCTTGGATTACGAGCATAATTCGTTCCGGAAGTGGGCTTGTGTTCTAAACACTCGTAAACCAAATCATCATTTCCCATAAGAAACAATGAAAACTCTAAATATTCGTTCCACAGCCCCAAAAAATAAATACATAAAAATAATTAATACAATCTATAAAATGAAAATAAAACAAATTAATCTGCACTTTACATTAAAAAAAAGTACAAATAAATCCCGACAGATAAGTGTTTCCGTTGGTGCGCGCCGTGTGTGTGTGTGTGTGTGTGTGTGTGTGTGTGTGTGTGGAATTAGCCCCTTCCCTCACCTCATTTTACACAGTAACACTCCTCCTCCCTCTCCCTACCTCGCTTTTTAAGTTTCACAACAAACACACACACACACACGCACACAGACACAGACACAACGGAAACACTGTTTTAACAGGAAAAAAAGAAATCTCTCTGACACTGGTATGAGCGCATACTAACGGAGTCACTTTTTAAGTTTCACAACAAACGGACACACACAAACAACGGAAACAACAAATGAACCACCTTAACTTTGAAAAGAATCGAGACAGAGCAGAGTTTCTGTGTGTTTGTGAAGCCGGGAAGGGGGTTGTTGGGGCGTAAGGGGGGTGAAAAGGTGAGAGAGTGACGCTCGGTGTCAAAATAAGAGTCGAATGCGTGATACATGATACTCGGCGCTCGTAAACTAATACTTGCTCGGTTTCCGATTTAAAATTTATTAAAAATCTTTGCTCGGTTTGCGAGCAAAGATACTCATAAACCATGTTACTCGCAATCCGAGGTTCCACTGTAATAATAAAATTAAAAAATGGAGTCAAAGAAGAATCATTATTGATACAAAAGTAGGGAAGAAATTTTTTTTTTTTTAAAAGGAAGAGAAAAAATATACTGGATATAAAGTGTTACAGTGTCTATATGGCGTGTATATACTGTATATATAATGGTACAACATGTGTGATTGAGAATATTTCTCTGTGTTTCCCTCTCACGTACACGTTTCTCTCTATCAGGTTTCTGGGCTTTGAATGTTCGAAGGAATATGCAACATAATTAAACTCAATGCAAATATTTTAAAGCCACAGCAAATAATCACAAGCAAAAAAAAAAAATGTTTTTCCCCCCCTCTTTGGATAATACTACTCACTGTCCTCACTCACTCTTTAATCCTCCGGCGGGTGTGTAACTTTGCGGCAGATTTATTTTATTATACTGGTGATCTGTTTAGAACTGTTATGACTGTTATGAATAATTATTATCTCTTCTTCTTTTGCGTTTGATTGATGCCTTCACGCAGCTTTAAATGAATGCTAATTTCAACTGGATTCTGAGAGTATTATTTCGCTTCGCTTGGAGAGAAAAAAAAAAGTGTCTGAATGAATTAGACAGAATTTTACTAAAACAGACTTAATATCAATATCAATGTCAGAACCAGAATTGTTTATTTATTTAATGTATTAATTCAATTTAATTAATTTATACTTTTTTTGTGTGTGTACTGAGCAAGCAATCATGAAGGCCTGACCGATGGACCCCATAATACTGTAGGTCTATGACAGTTAGAGGATTTGAATTCACAACCTTATGCTCAGAATCTTAGCCACTGAAATAGCCCTGCGACTTTGTGAATGGTATTTTACCAGGAACAAAAACGCAACCAAAATCGTAATTGCCTTTAACTACTAAAGATAGGGGGGAAATTATTGACTATCACAGATGTGGAAATTCATCAATCAAAATCCATTTATTAGTGTGGGCTTTTGAGGTGGTAAAATGTTGCTGTTCCTATATAATCCTACAGGTGGTGCACGATAAACTATTCACGCGTGTGGTTGAAGCAAATATTTGCTAATTTTTGTAATGAAACCTGAAAAAAAAAAAAAAACATATTTATAAAATCGTGATACTAACAGAATTGCAGTACAAATCAAATCAGCCCCTAGGTATTAACACTCGTAAGTCTATGAGACAACATTTATTTGAAATGTTACTGAGAACCCAGAAATGATAATGTCCTGAAGACTCGCTGTAGCAAAAGTGCCAGACAGATACAAAATGCCTACTCATATTTCAATAATGATACATTTAGGTTTAGAAAAAACAGCTGTTTATATCTGTTTATTACTATCATTATCACATTATGTCAAGTTTACCACTACACATGTTCAGCTGAATGAGTTGTACATGGATAATAAAATATTAAAGCCAAGAACATAATAAACACATTTCAATTATATTACAATAACTACTCTCAGAGCTGTGCTATTATTGAAAATTATTACCTGCATCCTGAATTGAGAATTCAACCCTGCTGTGGTATAATATTATGTATTAATTTCACGCAACCCATTTCCATCATTTCAAACATGCAGCATAAGTCGCAATGTTAATCGATTTCAGGTCACAAATGGAAAAAGAAAAAGAAAACAGGGTCAATTAAACACCATGTAGGGTTAAAATCTTCTTTTTTTTAATCTTTTTTTTTTTTGCAGGAAAACAGCTTGACCAAATAACCCAATACATCCTCCCCTGAGTAAGCATACTGTGTCTATGCACTTTTAAATGCAGAATTTGTTAACTCAATTGATCAATTTTTAACCTTGTTTGACATTATTTCATTAAATGATTTATTTATTTAATTTTTTTTTCATTATTATTATTTATTAGCATTTTTTCATTATCCCTACAAACGGCATATTAAAAGGAATGAAATAAACTTTTTTTTTTTCAACGTAGTTTTTTGAAACGTAGTTTGGAGTTGGATCATAAGAGCAGATAGAATGTTTTAATGTTTATTCTGCTCCATTTGTTTCGGTGCTCTGTGTAGAACACAAGCACTTTAATACAGTTATAAAATGTAACAGAAACTGAAATAAAAGTCAAATAAAGGCATTGCTTGTTTGACAGTACTCCAAAAACGTTACCAAAAATATGATAAATAGCTTGAAACTTTTTTGTCGAGCTTGGATTTTTTTTTTTTTTTGCAAAAAAATGACACCTTTGCTAATGAAAATGTATATTCAATAATGTTAAATTTATCTATAACTAGTGTTTGTACCTGTTGTTGATGGAAAAATAATTCTTAGAAAGAGTTAAAAGGTTGAAGCTAAAAATAAGATGATAAGCTTTAACGTAATCAGTGATATTATTATTTGAGGTTGAAGTCCACGTACATGTCTGCCTAGAACTCTCTGTCTAACGTATTAATACAAAGTAATATGATTATTTTTTTGTAAAAAAAAAAAAAAAAGTTGAGTTTTTTTTTACGCCTTGTTAAACTTCTTTGCATGATAAAATGATGTTTCAATAGATATGTTTATAGCAATAGGGAGGCCAACACGTGCTGATTAAACTATCGTGTTAATTGGCTCTGCTGAGTGATACATATAGCCACGCTATATGTAAAGTCCCAGGGGGGCTTGGAGGGAAAAAGCGCTACAGTAAATTAGTAACAACAGCACTACAGTAGGTGCTGTTACAAAATCTGGCACGTAACTGCTCATAATTTCCCCTCTACTCAACATTTTGATTTCATTTATGGTGCAGGTTTAACTTCGGACAAATACCTAAGTAATGCCAAAGTTCAATTCAATTAAATTCAATCAGACAGAAAATGACAGGTCCTCCAGTGCATGAAATAATAATAATAATAAAAAAAATTATTCATAGTATAGAAAAAAAGATTTTTTTTTTTGCTAAATATTTTACTGAAGGTTGACTAGGAGGGAGCTTAATAATCTTATATTTTAATTGTTGTAGTCTTATTTTAAGGCATTTTAGTATAAATTTGACTAGATTCAAGAATTTTGCTAATTTGACATTGTTCCTTGTACTTCTAGGAAAATAGATAAATAATCTGCCAATAAATTAAGATACGTGAAATCTTGAAATTAGTAAAAAGTTCAAGAAATCAATTCTTTGTTAAGAAATCATGCACTTGATTCATGAGAAACATTTACAATATTTTCACCTTCTAAAGTTTTTTTTTATTTATTTCTTTTTCCATTCAGAGTGGTTGTACTTGTACATTTCAAGTACACATTTTTACCCATCTCTGAAAACTTAAAGAAGGTGGCCGTGGGAGACAAAAATAAACATGCATTTTCTGTGCTAGTTAGCACATGTCAGATTTTCTTTTTAATGCAATCATAGGCTTTTATTCTTTTAGAGCGTAGGCAAAAGAATCCATAATTGAACAAGTAAAGCAACAACATACGCTTTACATCAGCAATCATTAAAGTATCCTTTTGTAAAGTCTCAGCATTTGGTGTGCTGCAGCATTTTTTTTTTTTTTTTTTTTTTTTAATGCTGCCTGCTATGATTACTGTTGTATGCAATCTGTTGTTGAGTTAGTTTGCGCGCGTAACAGCATGACTAATGTCTGATATAGGGAAGATGTGTTCCGTTAGATTAACCACAACACGCAAGTGAAGTGTGTCTAAACCTATTCCTTGCATCTTATGTTTGCCAGAATATATTTTCTGGGTTCTCTCGTTCATAGTCAAATATATGCACCAATTACATTTACATAAAGTGTTTCTTAAATGTGGTGCCAGGGCTGATATTCGTTAAGTGACAGTGAAGTCAGAACATTAAGTGCTAAACAACAAGAATGAATACAGCGACATACTGTATTTATGCATATTTTTGGGTAGAAAGGCTAATATATTATATATATATATATATATATATATATATATATATATATATATATATATATATATAGATATATATGAGGGGTGTTCAAGTCAAAGCGGGACTTTTAAATATACAGAACACAGGTATGAGAGCAAAGACTACCTTTATTTCTCTATCTACACCAATGCACTTATGCCAGCATTTCACTACTGCATGCATACCATCAATGTTAAGGAAAATTTAATTAGATAAAATGAATAGCTACTTTCTAAATATATTCATGTCCATAATCGACTAAATAAATATTCAACATGTAGAGACTTGAGATTGTAAATTTAATTATATACATTGATTATAATTTTTACCTGTCTAAAATATATATAATTTATTACAAATTCCTGAATCTATACATATAATAAAACTGTAAAGTTGGCATGTCTGTACACTGAAGATATTTGGGGAAAAATCACATCAAGATGGTTTCTGGAATTTTTGTCTGTCTGTTTGTTTGTGCATGCATCACGTACGAACTACTGAATTAATTTTAATGAAGTTTTCACACACGTATTTGGCCGAGCCTGAGGTAACAAATAGGCTTTGTTTCATCACAATCAGCCCAGAACATGAGCTACTTTGACATTTAAATGAAAACGCCCTTATGTCATAAAAAAATCCATCTTGAAAAAATTATTGGTTCCTCATCAACAGATGGCGCTGTACATCTTTTAATATGCGCATATGAATGTGCAATTGAGATCTACTTAATAACCGTGCCTCGATTCTGCGCACTTCATGGTAACACGTAAAACTTTTAGTTCATTCCAAAATTCAACAAAGAGGGTGTTGTAAATTTTTTAAAACGCGCTTATGAGTGTGCAATTAAATTCGCCACATCTAGTATATATTAGAGTATAAAACTACAGTATAGACTTTTCTGCTCAGTCTTTTGAAGTGCAGCGTGTTACTATGATTAAGCAAGATGTCATGTTATGTGGCCTCTTATATATCCTTGTAAGAAGCACTAAAACTCCTACATACATACAGTAGATAGATATGTGTGAACTAAAAGAAAAAGAAGAGGACGTTGCTTTTTTTTTTTGTTTGTTTTCTAATGTCTGTACTTGTGCATTGCAAGTGCACTTTATGACATTTACTGGAAGCAATTACAGAGTATACAGTATGACGGGAGGGGGAAAAAAACGACAGGGAACATAAGGAGAGATAATTTAGTTCTTTTCATTCCAGACCACCAGGACAGTTTGATTTGCAGCATGTTTCATCGGAAAGCACCAAATGAAAGTTAACTCACGGTAAGGAGTTTCACTCGGAGAGCTATTTGAGCCTAATCTATTTCATCTAAGTAACTAAAAACAATCAGTAACTAAAAAAATCTGCAAAAAAATTGCTTTAACACAATTTATGACCAAACTGCTTGAGACCAGAGCATCTTCAGCAGCCACTTAGAGAACCCTGACCTCAATGCAGAATAAAAGTTGAGGGTGGTGCGTTTGTGGAAATGATGCTGAGCATTCATCCATCCTTTGATTTTTTTTTTTTTTTCTTTTTTGCCACTGTGGTGAGTGGAATGTGCATTAGGCATGGCTGGAAACCCTGCTATAAAGAAGAATGTATTCCTTTTAGCCACATTGCTGCTGCAGAAACAACAAGAAACAAATACAAAAAACAGCCTATTAGCTCCACGGAAGAAGAAGAAGAAGAAGAAGAAGAAGACGAGTGAGTGCCTTTACTGTATTGAAGTGTTGAACAAAGGAGCAGCTAGTGGCTAGTGTATGAGGCTTGATATCAGTGCCTTGGTTGAGAGACCAGTGGCTTCATTAGGACTGAAGCCTTGCGTGTGCAGCATAAAGCCCTCAAAAAGAGACAGCAGAAACATATGATGCTGTATTTCTAGCACTATAGCACATTTGCTTCTGGCCCTTAAGGAGATAACAGAAAATTCAATGGGCACCGAGATCGTACCGACTGCACTTCAAGTTATGGGAGTCATGGAAACAAGGTGTCACTTGGGCCTGTTAACAGATGAAGACAAGTTCAGCTGCCGCACATGCCATTGCTGAGGCTTGCAAAAAGAATTTCTATGCCATCTGTTCCCATTACCTAGACTAGTTTTTGATTGAGGAGACATTAAATGATCTAAGACAAAATTGAGAAGCTTAGTGGTTATCAGTGTCAACTAGAACCGCCAGGGTTTGGGGTTTGAATCTTTTATGTGTGTGTGTGTGTGTGTGTGTGTGGAGGTTCCTCTCGGGTACTCCAGATCCCTCCCACAGTCTAAAGACATAAAAGTTAAATTGGCTTGCATTTCCAAATCGCCCTTGATGTACAGTAACACTAAATGTGTATGTTAGTACCCTGGAATGATGGAATGAGTTATCACCTCATCAAGGGTGTACCCTGCGCTTTGTGTCCTACGTTTCCTGGGATTCCTACAAAGGACAAGTGGTATAGACAATGGATGGATTGAAACAACGTGATATATTTAGGTGTCTTTCTGTAATGTTTAAGGGCAAGTTTGTAAAGTTTGCAAAGAAACACAAAACTTCCTGTCATGGATGGATAGGTTCTTTAGGCCAGGATACAACAGTATACAGTTGGCCAGATCTACAGCTCACTGCTGTTCACTGAAACCGATACAGAATAGCACACCCTGTTTAAGTATATTCATTATTTTACAAAATCATAAGGCTTTGTCATCATCATGAGTGCACTTGAATAAAAGTAGAGTCTTATATAGTTCTATTATATAGTTTTTGCACATTAACCTGACAATAACACATTCACTTTGTCTGATGCACACCCAGGGTCTATTTTCCCGGCTAGGCTAGTGTTACGCGTGATAAAATCTAAAGGTTCACTATGTTAACGTTTACTTTGCTTAAATTCGATCCTAATAAGATTTGATTGAATTTTAATTCTACATGTGTACTGTAATTTTGGTACTGTGGTGATGAATTTCGTGTAACTACAACGTTTCACTTGATTTTATCCGCTACGACGTGAAGCTCTAAAGGAGCAGCGGCTCATTAATCCTTGAGAGAATGAACCACGGCCTGGTCTATATATTGGTCTATAGTTATATAGCGCCAGCAAACGTACAAACCCAAACGCTGTCGCCGTGAGACAAGGTGGTGAAACCATTCCTCCAGTTGAATACCATCTGTAGTACCAGTGTCATTACTAGTACCACCAGAGTATACATGATGCCACGATGATTCGATTTATATTGGGATTCTGTAAGTATCTTCACGAAATATACCAATCCGATATTACACACATATGCAGTACTTCAGCTTGATTTAACGGCCTCAAAGCTGAATTGAATATGAGAAATTAACTGTAGCCCATTCCTTATAGCATTAGGCTTCTCACTTAAAAACCAAGGGCAGCTGTTAAACAGGAGACAATGTAGGCATACAGTATACAAGAGACTAACTGAAAACGTCATTAATCTACATTTCCTCTGAGCGGTAGGTATTTCTGTTGTCCTCCTTCACAACTGTTATTTCCAACCCACCTGGGATGGAGACGTGTGAATAGTTTAGAGACAACCACCTGAGGATTATAAAGAAATGGTGACATTTCGCTGCCTCAAACGCCTCCAACATCTACAGTAAGAACCCGACTTGACAATGAGCATGTGTTGAGCAGTTGCGCGAATTTGCACTCGCAGTGTTGTGAGACTGGTGTGAGCGTGTGCGTGATGAGTGTGTCTCGAGTCTAATTCGCTCACAGAGTTTGGAGAAAAAGACTGATCAGATGTGTGAGTTTTGATAAAGTAACGCTATTAAAAATGCCTCTGTGTTCATCCAAGCCTGATCGGGCGTTATGCATGACGCTGAAAACCTGCCAATTCGGGTCACCGTCCGACTGACTGGTGCATCTCTATTATAAACGTAAAACGTTTTTTTTTATTTTTTTTAGTTGCTTTATTTTGGAGTCAGTGTGACGATATATGAATCACCACTCAATAGAATTGTGATACATAAGAGAGAGAGAGAGAGTGTGCATGTTCTGAGCATCATATCTCATGCATTCTGTACTATATTCCTGTGTTTTACAGACTCTCATACAAACATCTCTTTGTGGGTTCTACTGTAGCTTAAAAGTGTAGAAGCTGTAGAAGCGTACACCACAAACAGTTTAATGGTTTGCTACTGGGAGCACGCACACCACTCAAATCTATTCTTAAAGGTGTGGTACATTTCTGACTCTTACATAAAACAAAGATTGCACTCTCACAGGCTTTTTTCATTTATTTTGGCAGTCAATGCAGTATGGTTAGGTGAGTCGGCAAACCGTATGCAACATCCGTCAGTATGACGTACCCGTGTTAGAGATCTTAAGGCTTTTAAACATCATGCTCTGGCCAAACCTACTGTAGCATTCCTGCCAAAGGTATTGACTCCGAGATGAATTAATAAACCTATCGACCAGTCAGGGCTCTCAAGTAACTGACCAGCTGCTGTGTGTGTGTGTTCTGTGTAAAGTACCACGAAGGGACTCATGTCTCTAGAGACAGGTTAGTCCATCATGATCATGGACCAGGAAGTGATTCCCCCTCCCCCCCCCCCCCCCATTAAATGTTATTCAGCATACAATGAGACATCAACCTTGGTGGCACTAATAGGAGTGTCACTCGCAGATACGTCTGAAGCAGTGACATGGGGCTCATAGATATTATTACCTGAATATTCCTTCGTCTGATTCTTATTCAATAAAGAGCTTTATCAGCTTTAGTTATCATTATTTGTGATAAAGCAAGCATCGAGGTAGACATGTCCTCTTTTCACGTTGTGCTTTTGGGGTCCAGTGTTTAAGGTATAACCTTTAGTTTGCATATAAAAAAAAGACAAGCCCAATTCACTCTGCATCATACCTTCACTTCTAGTTTTTCTTTGCGGATATTTTTTTTGAAAGGTCCACCCATCAGCATCATCTGTCAAAATCTTGACGAGAGCAGATATGCTCAAGGAAGAATTTAATAATGCACTGCATAAGTGCAGCGTGTGCATCAGTTCTTTCAAACGGAGTGAAGACTTAATCCTTTTCCCATCTGCCGAATGAAATCTGATGATATATTGATGGAATGAGATTATTCTATCTTGGATAATCCATTCTTTAAAGTTGTTCTGATATTAGTTCCATGGTGGTTCGTTGCCTTGGGCTCAACATCTTTGCAGGTGCTTGGTTGAAAGTCAAAGGCATAATTACAGACGAAGAATGCTCATCTCAAGAACTGCACATGGGTATAAAAGTAGATCTGCCGTGAAGAACTATGGAGCTTAGTTCCCAGGGAAGTAGGTAGCAAGGAATATGGATATTATACAGGTCCTGTCATTTGTATTTACACCCCTTAAGCCTTCACACATTTTTTTGTGTAGAGTTGGAATAGGTTTAATTTGAATTTTCAATTAACATTGAAGATTTGAAGCACCACCAACAACAACAGCAACCTGAACAAAAGAACACATCTGCTGGTGGCTTATGTATTCACCCTCACACAGTACTGTACATAATTTGTGCAAGGTCATTCCAGAGCATGATCCAGTCACCCCTTAGTACCTGGTAGAGCTGGGAGAAGAAAAAAAATCGATTCAGCCACATATTACTATTCTCTTGTGCAGCCACACTGACTTCAAAATATTTTTGTTTGTTTTTTTTATATATCTGATCATTTATATATACAATAATTGCATTTGCCTCATACAGGTGGTACACACTAAACTCTTCACACATTGCCAGGCAGCACAGCATCCTGTGTGGCAGGAGCAGATTATTTGCTAAATTTGGTTAGAATTGTAAATGTGAATTGCATTGGGATATTTATAAAATCATGATAACTACAGAATTACAATATTAATCAAATCTGCACCTAGTTATTGTCATAATATTGTGTCTGGTGGGTCCTTAGTGATTTCCATCTTTAGTACTTATTCACATGGATTCAGTACCTTTGCAGGGTTTTTTTTTTTTTTTTTTCAAAAATGTTATATGTATTATTAATTATTTAAGGCGGCATTAAGGTGGACCTCAAGCCCAATTGATACCAATTGAGTTTTTGTTATTAAGCAATGTGTGGGGCTGTGAAAATTTGAGTATGAATGGTTTTTAGCCTTGGTATATACAGTATATAGAATTTTGGTCTCAACTAAATAATCAATAGTTTTTAGCATATGCTATCACAAAGATCAGCAAGTACAAAAAAACTAACCACAGACTGTCCAGTAAACTTACATGGTTTTTACCGCGCTTTAAAACCTATGAAAATGCTTTATACAATCTGAAACAGTAGAACGAAATGAGAAACTGAGGGAAACCTCTTGTTCTCCATGGTGCCGAACCAAAGCAAGCTTCCGCACTGGATCACACGCTGCTGCGATCATATCCGTGACTGTTCACGTTCCTGCAAGGTGTAGACACTGACTGTGAATATTATGGCTCGTTACACAGATTGTAGAGGATTCTAAGATTGCTACACCAAACCTAATATCCTGCAAACTGCATCCAGCTTTTTACAGTAGGTCTTCTGTATCAAATTGGTCACAAAGCACAGTACTTCATACTGGAAATTAAATGGAAGAAATGGAAGATAATGTTTTACTGTACCAGGCTGCAAAGTGGCTAAAGATACAATTTAAAAATAGGTTGTTTATGTAACAACCTGAACAGCAACCTCATTTTCCCTCTCATCTGTTCCAACCACTCATCATTCAGCATCACAAGTATACTAATCACCGACCTGATCATCTGTCATCATCTGCACCTGTTTCTCACTAGTTCATGTCTTCAGCTAGATGTTTTTTTTTTCATGCTTGAATAGGTCATAGGCTTAAGAAACGACAACAAAAAACATTCATTTGAAACTGCTCAGGTACAGGGTGACAAAATAGTCTCTCAAACTATTCCACAAGTCTACATTGTTTGCAAAAATAAAAAAGCAAGAAATATGGTGAAGGTCTAATAATTGCAAGCACCAAATTCCTTAAAAAAAAAACAGACCAATACTATTAAACTAGTTTGCTTTAGAATTGGTTCAAATGAGGAAAAAAATAACAGAGGCATTCCTTTCTGCCAACCCGTTTTTTCTTCCCCTCTTCTAACTGGACAGGTCACCTATATTATGGCTAATTCACTAATATTAATATTACTTATATTACTGCCTTTGTTTGACAAGGATACTACGCCCCAAAACGCGTAACCCACCTACCCATCTAATTACCCCAAGACTAGAGACTGTTGAATAACATATGCTTAATGGCTCTTAAGAGAGTGCATTCATTCACAGTATGAATATCTACTGATATTAAATATAATCTACTCTATAATACAGATGTGTGTATCATCGAGTGGCAATTATGTGGGACTAATGACTACATGAAATTTTCCCTTTTGTTTTTAGGTCATTCTAAATCATTTAATTATTTACTTACTTCAGCTCATCAGGTGAAAGCTCGTAATTAACTAAATCAGGTTAAAAGAAGGGAAACTATTTTCAGCCTAGCTGATGCTAACGCACACACATACACACAATGTTTTTTTTGCCTTTGTTTTGCATTTATATATTGATTTTGTGCCAATTTTCTAAATTAAGTTTATTTTAATTTACTTAATTATATTTCAAAATTTTAACCTGAAAATACCAATTTTTATTTTTTTTTATATTATTTAACTTGGAATTGGAATTATTAATTGGAAATTCTGTCCCTAATTTAAATTTAATAATTTTAATTAATAATAATAATAATTTTAATTTTTCTCCCCATTATTTTCTTTATATTTTTAGTTAAAAAAAATAAATAAATAAAAATTCAGCTTCGGTGAAGGTCAAACTGATATTCATATCCCTATGGGAATAATTGTAACTTTTAAGGTATAAGGCCTGATTTAAACTATAATTATTCATAATTTCAACTAAATAATCTTTTTGTAGTTGATAAAAGACTGATATGAGAAAAAGATATCATTAAAACCAAAGGAGATTTCCCACCATGTCCATTTTTTTCTTCTTACAATCACTTAAACACACACCACAATGTAATTACCACTTCTGAACCTGCACACACAAACTTTTGAAGAGAACTTGAAAGCAAAAAAAGCACCAGGGTGCTGATCCGTTTCGCGCTGCACGGCTTGGTAAGCATTTCCCGCGTTCTCATGCCCGCAGAGGAGATTACATGACATCATAAGTGTGTGCATGAAAGTAAGAGAGCTCTCAAAGACTGTGGCAGGAAGAGATAAAAAAAAATCAATCTACAAAGCCATCCTAGTATAGCATATAATCATCTCATATATTACAACGGTATTGTTTTAGTATATTTTTTTTTTACCTTTATTTATTTAGTAGCTTTGAGACAAATCTCTGCAAAGCATTTAGCCGATCCATCTTGCTATCAAGATGGAAATACATTGAAATGACACAGAAAATGTATGTTACCATGAAATGTGTGGAGTTGTGGAATGTTGAGTTTGAGCATCTTTAACCTAGGACACAACTGTAAACTTCCAGCCTCGGCTGTATAATTGTATAATTAATCATGATTTGCAGCATGTATCAACACACAAACATGAGCAAGCGCAGAAAACAAAACACACTATCCTATGAAATGTAAGGTTTTAACAGGCAGTAGAACATAACGTGAGACACTGAGAGGAAAACGGCTGCTCTCCGTGGTGCTGAATCCGACAGTCACAAGCCAGGCTTCAGCACTGGATCACAGACAGATTTATTCCCTCTGTCTCTTAATGTCTAACTGGGCAATTTGCCTTACATATGGCTTACACATTCATATTCATGGTTTAGTCCTATACTGCATTACTGTACTATCATTGACTAGACTACATTTGATTTGCATGAGGATATACTCCTGTCTGTCTGTAATTAGTCCGATACAGAATTATCAGGCATGCCATTACAGTCAAACAAGCACATGACATGACATTTAGGAAGCATTAGTTGTAGAATTCTCAGATGAGTTTCCCAAACAGATGAGTTTGGATGGGGAAGAAAAGCCGTCTTATATATATATATATATATATATATATATATATATATATATATATATATATATATATATATATATATATATATATAGTCTTATAATTTTATTCATATAAACTCGCATAGCCCAGGTTAAGAGTTATACGTCATATAACAAGTCATGTAACCAACAATTGTAGGTAGTGTCACTTTATTTTAATCAGAGTTTTTTTTTTTTTTTTTTTTTCCCAATGTCCAGCACGTTATTTACGCACTCCCTGGGCATGAACAAACACTGGATAAGGTATAAGTGGCTACTCTTTGATACTATTCCCTAGCACATAGGATTTATACCGACACAAAAACAGAAAGCAAGAATAACAACACTCACAGTTGCTCGCTCCCAGAGCTGAAGTAAAAACACTGAGGGTGGTGATGAGGGACACGCCGACGGCGCTGAGGAATCCCATCGTTCATAAAGAGCAGAGAAGACTAGTCCGCTTTCCGGCTGAACGCTCCTCTCCAGAACAGCTCGTCCGCTCCAGCGTCTTGTGAATAGAACAGAAAGACTCTCAAGTTTCTCTGTTCGGTGCCACTTTCCTTCTCCCACCGCTTACGCACAGCACACGCATGCAAACACGCCGAGAGAGAGAGAGAGAGAGAGAGGGGGGGGGACACAGAAAGAGAGAGAGAGAGAGAGAGAACACACACACACACACACGCCGAGAGAAAGAGAGAGAGAGAGAGAGAGAGAGAAGAACAGCGACAGAAAGAGAAAGATAGAGAGAGAGAGGAAGAGAGAGAGAGAGAAAGAGAGAGAGCGCGCGCATTAACGGTTACCGTGGAGCGTCCAGTGATGTCTCTCTCGCGCGCTGGCGCGCGCTCTCTCTCTCTCTCTCTCGGTGTGTATACTGAAGAAAAAAAAAAACATATTCATATATTATCATACATACTGTACCGTCTTAAATAAGGTCAAAATTGCCACTCAAGTCAAATATCAGCAAACACACATTATTGGTGGTGATTTTTTTTATTTAATTATTAATTTTATTTTATACACATGATAAAGAAAATGTGTGTGCGCCAAAGAAGCTACTTCTGAAGTTCATGTACTGTAACACGGAAGTGACAAATCTTTCAAAATCTTTCAAAATAATTTTTTGAGAGAGAATTTTATATGCGACCCAAAATGGTCATTGTTCAGCGTTATACTGTGTCGCTTCATACAATAATCATTTAAAATGCAAATTATTCATTACAATTCATTATAATCAGTATTGACCCAAAATTTGGTGTAAGCTTCTAGAAGCATATAAAAAGGTGTTGCTGAAATTGGATTTTGGTAAAAGAAAAAAAAAAAAAAGAAAAAACATCTGTAGTGTCCGTAACCATGTCAAAATTCATGCTGTGATATCGTAAAAATGCATTTTGCATTTTAGAAGAATACGGTACACTTTTAGGTTTATATCTTTTCGTGTGAAATTTAAACTCAAGTTTAAGTTTTGTCTGAATGACAATTAAGATCACTGAAAGATTTGAATGAAAAAAAAGTTACTGTACATAAAAGGGAATTAAATTGTATTTAGCAAATGTGTTTCTTTTTATCTGATAAAAATATAAATGTGTATGCATATTTACAAAAAAAAAAAATGAAGCATGGATCGGGAGATAAGAAGTGTTAATTATTGTGAAAAATGGTGTTATATGATCCTACCTGAAAATTCACATTTTTACTTGAGACACCCTTTTAGCACCAATGCCAAATGTAAGTTGAACAAAACAAAAGTCTATAATTGTGTGTTAAACTCATTAAATACACTCACTCATATAACACCCACTCCTTTGTCTTGTATACAGGGTTGCAGAGGGGGCTGAAGCCTGTCCAAGGAGACTTGCGGCACACATGGATGCCAATCCATCACACAATGCACACACACATTCAAGCACTCATTCACACGCTACTGGCAATTTGGGTAATTAGACTAATCTGTGACAATGTAGTGCCGACCGGTACACAGAGCTGAACTGAGGCAGTGCACATAAATTGCCCATGAGATGGTAAATGCTGTAAAAATTTTGTGTTGTAATAGCAGCAAAGAAAGAGCTATTGTACAAATAGCTGCAGTAAAATATTGTGCAACAAAAAAACAATTGTGCAAGAAAAAAGAAAAATTGCTAGATGGCGTTCATTTGAGTAAGTGTGTGTGTTACAGTGCGAAATGAAATGAACGAATTCCTACAACATTTTTTTTTTTTTGGGTCAGTTCCCAAACAATGCTTTATAGCTCCCAAATAGTTTGACAAATCTCCTCCATTTAAAGTTTAAACAAGGCAGGAGACCCGGTTCTCTGTTTATTGCGGTGTCGCAAGGGGGATATGAGGTAGTTTTTTTTGTTGTTGTTGTTGTTGTTGAGTCACTCTGACTTTCCTCTCTTTAACTTTCCATTAGAAATAACTGGAGCCCAAATTCATTTGAAAAATGGGATTTTTAAGGAAACTGTCAGTCTGATTCTTAAAAAACAAGTAATAGCATAAGTGATACAGGAGAGAAGGGACTGGGCCTTATGCATTAATTGCAATTGTAATAATGATGAGTTAATAATAACTTTCTTTCAGCTGCTCCCATCAAGGGGTCGCCACAGAGGACCATCCGATCAGCGCACAACTTGGCACAGGTTTTACACCGGATGCCCTTCCTGATCCTGCATCCAGTGGCCAGATAGTATGGGGTGTAGCAACCCAAAGACGGCAGTGCTCGAATCCGGATCTCCAGATCAACAACCTACTGTAGAACCTTAGCCATCTTAGCCACAACAACAACAACAATAATAATAATAATAATAATGTGCCTCAGGTGCTCCTACTAAATATAAATGTAACCTGAAAGGGTGAATCTTCTTTCTTTTACAAGGTCATGTAGCTACAAACCTTCCCACTGTCTCGATGTCGGGTTTTAAGTCCGGATGGCTTAGTTTATCAACACGCTGTGATTTTACTGTCATAATTTCCAAACACTCTTTCAGCATTTTGAGAGCTAGAAGCGTAATCTTGATAGACTTTCTCATCATAAAATCTTGGTAAATGTTATAAAAAAAAAAAAAAAAACATTCATTTCATGGAAACGAGAATGCTTAAATTAATGGCACGGTCTCTGGGTGTATTTGCTGATATCATTACTGTTGCCAAAGTGTCTGTCAGACTTAATAAATCAGATTTCAGGTGCTAAATTAATCTATTTGCATTGACCCCATGCTGTATTTTGCAATTTGGGGTAGAAATGCAACAAAATGCAAATTTATTAAGGCAGTCATGCTTAAATAAATAAACTTACCAGTATTATTAGTACACCGTTTCATGGGTGTTATCAGGTTGCATGTGTTTTTACAAACACACACACACACACGCACGCACACACTAAGTAAATCAGTTCCATCTCTGGCAAGAGATGTGAGAAGGAGGGCCAGTAAAGTGTATGTGAGACAGTGAGACAGTACTTGCAGGAGGTGGACAGTAGATCCTTTACACCAGTCTGTGAGTTCAGTAAACAAGGTGAGTCAATGCACTTGTTAAAGATTGCAGATAATGAAAATATGGGAATATATATATATATATATATATATATATATTCCTCTCATCAATATTTAATGAAATGGAAAGTCTAAAGATGCAGAGATATGAACTCAAAAGCCCGAAATGCAGAAATAGTATCCTGGATAAATAATTGAGTAAGTATCTCTATTGATTCATAATATTACTTTTTTTTCCCCCTTTTCATCATTTTACATTTTCCCCTACATTTCTAATCCCAAAATGGCATCCAAAATAATGAAATAAATAATTAATTTAGCTGCATAAAAGGTCATTACAATGACACACACACACACACACACACACACACACACACACACACACACACACACACACACACACACACCAGAATGTACAGTATAACACATTATTCCTTTTATCTTTCTTTATTCATGTCTAAGACACTGATTCGTATATGTTAAGGGTTTTCATGTAAACATATGTACAAAAGCCCTTACAATTGTTTTTCTAAAACGTTCCTTGTTCCCGTTCGTCTTTTAAAACCAGTATTACTTTCTCAGCACGTCCTTGTAAAGTAATGCACAGTTAAAGCCACCTGGATTTGGGTGCATTACTTTTTCCCTTGGGATTTTCCAAATCTCATGGTTATTGTCGATAACGGGTGAAGCACAGGCAAACAGGCTCAGTCAGCATAAAAAGATCCATTACTGTGACAAAACCACAAAATGCACAGCTACTGTAGAATAACTAGGCAATGCAGATCCAAAACGTAAAACACAAGATCTCACACACACACACACACATACACATAGGACAGAGCTAGAGCAGAAGAAAGTGGACGAATGGTAAATGATATTATAACTAACAGGCATTTGTATAATTAAGCAATGTCACACAAGATGCAGTGCTGTTGTACTGAATATCAGCACGGCAGTGATGCAGTCGTAGGCACGAAGCGCAAGCTCCGAAGTTCCGAAAATATCACAGGTGTACTGATATTCAGCACAACAGCACGACCTTGAATGTGATACTGTTGTTACGCACCGCTTTCACAAAAAGAATCTATTACCAGATTGTGATTTGTCTGTTTATTTGACCAGTTAATCAGCTACCAACACGCGTCCTTATGCTAACCAACTATTGGAGCTGGCGACCGAAAGTTAGTGTACTGTAATAAACTGGTCTGAAAGTAGGTTAAAATTCATAATCAGTACTACTGTATGTGGCCAATGGGCAAAGAGAATAAACCACGCAGGTAGTGGACAGTCCTGGGAAACTTACAAGACTTCCGCTATCCCATATAAGCTACTGTATGTTAGCCTCCAGTTTAAGGGGTTGGTTTTACTGTAACTTAAATAGCATTGAATGGAACGCTAGTGCACTGTGTAGGGTGTACAATCCCTTGTTCCACACATCAAGTGGTGCCCCTGATCAGGGGTTAGAGTCTGATTTGGGATTCATCCCTGTGTTAGAAGACAGTTACAGTAGCTTCAAACCTCGCGTTAGCTGTGATAGAAAAACACGGACGGTTCAGAGGCAATTCGGAAAATCACCTGCTCTCGTGCTTTTCGGTTCTGCAGACCGTACTGACCTACTGTCACTCACGCTGCGACCAACAGTATGTTTGATTAACAATTGTTGGAACAGCGGCGGCACAGTGGTGTAGCGGTTAGCACTGTCACCTTGCACCTCCAGGGTCCGGGTTTGATTCCTGGCCAGGCTTGATTCCCGTCTCTGTCTGAGTGGAGTTTGCATGTTCTCTCCGTGCTTGGTGGGTTTCCTCCCACAGTCCAAAGACCTGCAGAGTAGGCTAATTGGCGTTTTCAAAAGTCTCCTGGGATACTGTAGGTCCCTGAATAAAGCGGTATAGATGGTGAATGAGTGTTAGAATATCTGTGACTCAGAGTGATGCATATAGTTAAACATTCCAGTGATGTGTTGCTCTATATCACCACTTGTAGAAAGCCACTTGTCCAATCTGATTACTTAGTCAGAACTGTTGTATTATTTCTATTATCCTCAGGAATCTACAGTAGTTTCCCTCTAAATTTTGACAACCTCCACCGACTGCAGCCCTTGACCTCTTTGTTTGTATTCAAACACTTTTCTTTTGACAAAGTGCGGCATTTCTGGTAACGACACCGGTTAGAACCTTTCCTTTTTTTTCCCCCCACTGTCGTTAGAACTAATCTCCTCTAAAGTGATGCTGTACTGTAAATCATCTAAGACAGCGAGAGAATCATCTTTTAATCTCAGTATCGTGTCTATCATCTTTCTGATTAAAAAACTTGCACTCAACCGTATGCAGATTATCCAAGTCTCTAAGTTGTGTTCTTCAGATTTAATTGGCTTATGTTAACAGAGTGATACTCAGCTTTGCCGATAATAATATGCAGAGCAGACGGTAAACAAACAAGCCTATGAGAGTTGACAGCAAAACAGCACTTGCGTAGGGGTGCTGAAACTGTCTGTTCTGTCAAAACGATAACCTTGATGGAGAGAGAGAGAGAGAGAGAGAGAGAGAGAGAGAGAGAGAGAGAGAGGACTCAAACAGAGTGCAAACTTTCAGCAATATACAAGGAGTGCACTTTTGTACTTCTGGCATAATATTATTACCACACTGTCAGAGGAATAAAAAAGAGTAATTGAGGCAAAATAAAAATTATACATTCAGTCTCTCTCTCTCTCTCTCTCTTCACAGTCTCTCGCAGGCTTAATGATAAACATTTACAATGATGCCGTGTGCATTCAGCCATGACTCCTTGCATGATACACCACGCACGGATTTTTAAAAAATCACACTTGTTACGCATACCAACTCCTTCTTTTTTGTCATCAACCCAAAAATGTTCCATTGTCTGCTACTAAACCATAGTAATGAAGAAGAATATTTAAAGTTATAATACGGAAAATTATTTGCACTTTGAAGAGCATGGTAATTTCTTTCTGATTTATTCACAGTTTCTACCGAGGCTTAAAAGCTTAGGGTACCCTTCAGTGTGCTTTAATCCAAAAAATGTCCTTCCATAAAACAAATTTATGACCAGCGGTAATTATGTAATTCCAACACTGTCGCTATCATCATTTCAGAGGAAATGCATGGAGGTGTCTCTGAAAATTCCATGGATGAATTTTGCATACAAGTATGTTGATAGTATGCTTTCCTTTTTTTTCTCCGAATAGGAATCTTTAGGGAAGTTATTGGACAGATATCTATCTATCTATTTATTTATGTATTTATTTTCCCTTGCGAAATTCCACACACCAATTCAGCAGCAATGCATGCATATTTATGGATGTATGCATGGATGATTTATTTGTTTGTTTTACCTCTTGACTTATTAATTGAATGCATCTGTTTCTATCTTTCCTTTAATCAGTTCAAGAGTGTGGTTTCATCTTAATGTTTTGTTGGTTTGTTTTTTTCCCCAAAAACTTCTCTTTGAAGTGACAACCCTTTGATCACTTCTTTGCTTTGCCTTTGGTTTATTCCATACTCATTTCTAATCACATGCATCACAAAAATAAATAAATAAATAAATAAATAAATTAGTATACCAAACTTTGTTCTCTGGGCTCGCGACTCTGCATAAACAACTTTAAAAGGCTTTTAAAAATTTGGTAGCACATGCGATTCGTTTGCTTAAATTATTATTCATAAGTAACGTTCTGGGATTTAATTTCGGAGCATATTAAAAACGCTGGGACGTGACCATTTGAGTGTTTCCTGGAGGAAATGCAAATCAAGCAAATGTGTCTTTGGATATACAGCATATTGTTATAGGATTTGCTGTATGATACAGTATGGAAGTTGAAATCTCCTGAAACTATAGTACTGTATATGCGAGTCTGCAGCAGAAAGCGACTGTAAGCTACTTTCTGACTGAGTAAACAGTGGATAAGTGGGCATCTTTCCTGAGAGTGAGACAGACACTGATCCTTTTTCCACAACAAATCGCTCAGCTGGAGCGATCAGACATGCATTAATGAGACTCAAAGGTGCTGAGAGAGCATATGTGTGCACTGGAGAGACATAATGGCTTCATTTATCAGTATTGTAGTAATTTTTATTTCTGTTGTTTGCATACTAAACAAAAAGGTGAAAGAAAATACATAAGTGGAATTCCTGCGCCTCATGTCTACAGTTGAACTCGGAAGTTTATGTGCACTTAGATTGAAGTTATAAATTTTGTTGTTGTTGTTGTTGTTTTCAGGTTAACCAATTATAATTTGGCAAATTGGTTGGAACATGCACGACGCAAGTAATCTTTTCTTCCAAAAATTCTTCACAGACGGATTATTCCAATTGCAGTGGGTCGAAATTTTACATACAGTCAGTTGACTGAGCCGCTAAACATTCTGGAAAATTCCAGAAGCTTATCATGTCATTAGAGGCTTTTGATAGGCCACCTGACATCATTTGAGTCAAATCGAGTTGTACAGCACCTGTGGATGTATTTTAAGGCCGATCTGTCTTTGTTGGACAGCATGGGAAAATCAAAAGAAATCAGCCAAGACATCAGAAAATATATAAATAACTTAATTAATTAATTAATTAATTAATTGTGACCCTGGTTCATCCTTGGGGGCAATTTCCAAATGCCTGAAGGTACCCTGTTCACCTGTACAAATAATACTACGCAAGTATAAACACCATGGGACCATGCAGCTATCATACCGCTCAGGAAGGAGACACATCCTTTTGAACGAAAAACTACAAATCAATCCCAGAACAACAGCAAAGGACCTTCTGAAGACACTGGAGAAAAACAGGTACAAAAGTATCTGTAGCCACAGTAAAACGAGATCGATATCGACGTAACCTGAAAGGCTGCTCTGCAAGGAAGAACAAAAACCAAACAAAAAATCTTACTTTTTGGAGAAATGTCCTCTGTTGTGATGAGAGAAAAAAGTGAACTGTTTGGGCATAATGACCAACGTTATGTCTGGGGGAGGCTTGCAAGCCGCCATCCCAACCGTGCGGCACGGGAGTGGCAGAATCATGTTGTGGGGGTTGCTTTGCTCTCAGCTGGGACTGGGAACTGACTACCCTAGACTGGTGGAGCTAATAACAGATAGTTATTGTAATAACCAGGTTTGAAAGTAAATATATATGAAGCTGCATCTCAAGATATCAGCCAGGAAGTCTAAGCTTGGTTGACAAATGGACAATGGTCCCAAGTATACTTTCAAAGTTGTGGCAAAATGGCTTAAGGACAACAAATCCGAGGTATTGGAGCGGCTACTACAAAGCCCTTACACCTCAACTCAATCCAATAGAAAGTTTGAGGGCAGAACTGAAGGGAAAAAAAAAAAAAAAAAAACTTGTCAGAGCAAGGAGGTCTACAAACCTGACTCAGTTACACCGGTCGTGTCAGGAGGAATGAGCTAAAATCCCAGCAACAATTATAAGAAGGGAATGTTTTACTCAAATGACACAATATAAAGGCCCTGCATAAGAAATACAAACTAAGTGTACAGTATGGAAACTTCTGACCCACTTGGAGTGTGAAAAATAATAAAAACCTAAAATAAATTGTTCTCTCTGATATTCTTCTGACATTTCACATTCTTAAAATAGAGTAGCGATCCTATCTGACCTCAGACAGGGAAAGTTGACTAGGACTAAATGTTGTGCAAAAAATTGTACTTGGATAGGTCTATGTAAACACGCTGACAACTTTTTTTTTTTTTTTTTTTAAATAAAAAATCAATAGGGCAGCATCACGGCACATGAAAAGATTATGATACGGAGACAAATTACAGCAAATGAAAATGTGCCCAGATGATGGCATGCTGGAAGTGTTGCACAGAATAAAAAGAAAGACGCCATCATAACAGAAGTGATTTATAATGTAAGCTACTGCAGCTTTCAACCTTTAAATAAAAACATACCTCTGTTTAAACCATCCTTTTGCTCGTGAGTGTGACAAGTGGTAAATATTCCACCGAGGCATGTGCTTAGACTTTATGGATACCCACAGAAAGAGCGGTGTGTCTTCTGTTTGTATGGCAGCATTTCTTTTGTTACAACTGAATAATTTATTTATTTATTTTGTTTGTCTTAATTGATGGGCTTCTGGTTTTTTTTTTTTTTACAGTTTTGAATGGGCAGTACGAATGAAGCCTGGCTGCTGGTTGGAACAAGTCTACTTACCTCAGTATCCACAAGCTGGCTAGCTTAGTTATCTTAGCTAAAATGCTAAGGTACTGTACTAACAGTAATTTATATGTTAATGTTACATTGCATTTGATTGAACTCGGTTATCCATACCGTACAAGTCGCCCCGTGTGGTAAGTAAAACTACAATGATTTCAGTTAGCAATGCAGCCGTCACTCAAATCGGCCATGTCCCTAATTTTACGGCTTAATTGATTTTAACTAAGGAATTACATAAATACTGTATGAGTCAAAACAAAGTATTGCTGCTGATTTTATTGTTTTTTTATTCATGATATACATATACAGTATAATGCAGGAAATTTGTGTGCAATGCTCTCAAGTTTATACATCATGGATGTGACCAATCTTGCTAACTTCAGCCCCTTTGGAGAGATGATTTTCTGTGCCCCAAAAATGGCCCAATTTCTCAGTGTTGTACTGTCTCGCTTCTAACAATAATAATTTAAAATGCAAATTAATTATATTTCTTGATTAATGCTAAAATTGCTGTAAGCTTCTAGAAGCATATGACCCATAATGTTTCTTTTGCTTAAATAGGTTTTTGGTAAAAGCTTTAAAAACTAAAAAATCTGTAGTGTACGTAACCATGTCAAATTTATGCTGCAATATCTTAACAGTTTTGCATTTTTAAATAATGCAAAATATTAAAATAATACACTTTTTCAGTATTGTATCTTTTCATGTGAAATCTTAATCGGCCAAATGACAGTTAAGATCATTGAAAGATTTGAATTTGGAAAAGTTACGGACACTACATGAAAGAAAAGGAAACTGTATTTAGTAAATGTGTTTCTTTTTATCTGATAAAAATATAAATGTGTATGCATATTTACAAAAAACGAAGCTTGGATCAGGAGACAAGAAGCATTTAGTATTATGAAATATGGCGTTATATGATCCTTTGTTATATGGTGTTATTTTTCTCCTAGGTTAGACACTTTCAGCACCAACACCATGTTTGGGTCGTGTGTAAAACCCCTGTACAGTTGTCATGAATGGGAAATCTAGCTAAAATGGTTTTTATTTTTTTTATTTTTTTTATGTACCAGGCTGTTATGTTTTTTTTTTTTTCTAACGGTGGACATTTTAACACGAGGTTCCACGGGGATTGACTCACTTTTGGAGCCTAGTGGTCATTCCAGAAACTGCACTTCTGAAAAACTTGTTTTTCAGTACCGGAGGGAACTAGCATGAGGATGTGTTTCTGAGACTTCAAAGCACTTTTATAGATTATGCTGGCATATGTCATTTGCTAAATGCTCAACACGCAATGAAAATAAGAAATAATAAAAAAAAAAAAAAAAGACAGAGTATTCCATATAGGAACATGGAGTCCCCCATGCAAACGAAACCATTTTAATGTTCTTGTGAACACTTTCACCACATTTAAGTTTTGTCTTTTCACAACAGTACATTGTAGACAAACAAAACAATAAATTCCAGACAAATGATGAAAAGACAGAATTCGCGACCTACTGTATGTACAGCATGTACTGTATGTACTGTGTGTGTGCGCGTGTGTGTGTTTGCTTGAGAAAGTGCATCAGGGTAATGGGTGGAGGGGTTGCGAAAAGAAGGAAAAAAGAAAACATGGGAAAAAAGGACATAAATACTGTATATAACTCCAAATAGGCAACAAATAAAGTTGGGCAGGGGGGGGGGGGGGTCGTTTATTCAAGGGGGCTCCAGGGTGGTCCAGCTACTGTAGGTATGGTCTACCTTTTTGTATTGCTTTGGTTATGGCTGACCAATATTCTCCTGATCTCTCAACAGCTACAGGTGAGGGCTGGCCCCCCTCCTACATACACAGCTATCCAACCCTAAGGTGGGAGTTTGATCTTGGGCAAAACAGTTGAGAAGTGTAGTGGTTTTTGGATTTTGGTGACCAACACTTAAACCCCTCCTGTCCCACCCAAAGCGGTAGCCCCAAGACACCCAGCGTGCCCAAAGACACCACATCAACACCAACCCCCTTCATTCAGTTTATGGGGAGATAAAAAAAAAAAAATTAATTGAAGAGGAAAGAGGGAAAAAAAATAGGGAAGGAGGTACGTATAAAAGAAGGTACACATATAAGTTTTCCTGTAAATGATTTATGACTGAATCCATTTCACTTGAGCTTGATAAATGAGGCGCAGTGCCAATTACGACTTTCTCACTCTAATTTAGACAGATGTCCATATTGTGTTAAATTCTGTCAACATCCTGTCAGTCAACACCCAGAGGGAAAGCTATTATCACATCTGAATGACTAACACAGCGCCAAAACAATACATCGCAAGTCAATGCAATATTTAGATGTCCAATGATAAACGTCAAGTGACAAGGTGGCGGCAGTGCAGGTGCAGGCTGCGACTGTTCATATGGCAGCAGTACAGTATATAATATCATCACTTCTGAGGTGTATAGAATTAGCACAAGGGTGGCACATTAGTGCAGCTGGTAGAGTTGCTGCCTCATTGCTCAAGGGTCTGTGATTTGATCTTGAGCTCGGGTTATTGTCTGTGAGGAGTTTTTCTGCACGTTCTCCCATGTCTGTATGGGGTTTTTTCTGGCTTTGCTGGAATCCTTAAGCAGTCCAAAAATACCTGGCTTCCCTAGATTTCCCCTAGGTGTGAATATGTGTTCATGGTGGCATGTGATGGACTGATCCATTTTGCACCTAGTGTTCCCTGAGATCCATAACAAGCCTGACTAGGAGACCAGCGGGCAGATCGGTCATGGTCTCTGGAGGGGGGAGGGGTGGCATGCCTGCACTTTCACATTAATCATAGCGACACCAGACAATCACAGGGCATTACATAAGCTCACGCAGAAAGCAGAAGGAGCAGAGAGTGCCTTCCTCTAAGTGTTAGACCACTCTTAACATTGCATGCGCAGCAGTTTAAAAACATACAGTCAGTCGCCGTCACATGTCTTAAAATAAGCACATGATAGTCTTCGCTCTCCCTGATTGATAGTTGTCTTAAAGGAGAGACAGATGGGAACCGGCTGCATCTAAACTAGGGAGAAAACCAGGGGAAAATCCCTCAGAAAACATGTTACAGTATACAATATTGGATTTTTTGCTTTAATTGATCAAAAAATATTCTTATAGCACACATGTAACATGGTATGGAGGCGATCGTCCTGTTTTGCTGCTGAGGCATTATTGATGACCAGGTTGCTTTAATAGCAGCCTTCTGGATTGTTGGGTCATGTGTTTCTCATCCTCCTCTTGATATAGACTCTTTATAGAGTTGCCTGACCAATCAAGCACAGTAATATCATGGTTAGCAATACAGTTAGTGCAAGTTTTGGCACTGTGGGCAGGTACTGCTGGAAAAGGAAATCAGCATCTCCATAAAACTTGTCAGCATGAAGTGCTCTAAAATCTCCTGGTAGACAGCTGCATTGATTTTTGGACTTGATGACCCAACACCCAAATGGACAGATGGACATCACCCAAATCCCCAAATCATCACCGATTGTGGAAAGATCACACTGGACTTCAAGCAACTTGCATTATGTATCATATATATTACGAACACCCACCTATACAGTATATACTCACACTCACTCACTCATCAGCATCATTACCGCTTAATCCTGTATTCAGGGTCACGGGGAGCCTGGAGCCTATCCCAGGAGACTTAGGGCATGAGGCAGGATACACCCTGGACAGGGTGCCAATCCATCGCAGGGCGCACACTATGGCCAATTTGGAATGCCAATTAACCTAACCTACATGTCTTTGGAATGTGGGAGGGAACCTGAGTACCCGGAGGAAACCCACCAAGCACGGGGAGAACATGCAAACTCCATGCACACAGAGACGGGAATCGAGCCTGGCCGGGGATCGAACCCGGACCTTGGCGGTGCAAGGTGACAGTGCTAATATATAACAGTATACAGTATAACCCAATATGAATTGGGCTGCAAAGGATGATGGGGTACTAAACATAACCATGTGACTATGTTGATTTGTACAAGTATGAAGAATTTTCAAAAATAATATAAAAATAATAAAAACATAATGTAGAAGTAAGGAATCTACAGCAAACACCTTTCTGTAGATCGAGATCAAAACAGGCATTTTCTTGTGTTTCTTCCAACAGGCCATTCAACAGAAATACAATACAATGCGAGACACACACACACACACACACACACACAAAAACTGCCTTCTTGCACCCAATTTTTCGAATACAAACACAAATCTTGACATCCCACAAGCTTAAAGCCTCCTCTCTCAAACGATCCAAGAACTCTCTACCACTTACGATTCCTGCAATGGAAGTAAAAAATCACAGGCAGTATATACAGATTCATATGTTCGTAACCGATGGGGCTGGTATGGCCTGTTTTTAAGCCTTCTGCATAGGAAAAGCAGTGCACCATCGAGCGGCCTACTTCACCATTTCTCTAGGAATTGGATCTCCAGCATTTTAATATCTCAGCCTTTAATCAGCATTACGCTAAACGCTAGGTTTAGTTTCAATCGGACTTTACAAGAGTCCCTTAGAAAACAAATAGTAGATCGTAATTTGGATATTATTTTCTTGCTGTATTCTGCATGTAACATGATTTGCGCAATTGTTCTTAAATCATTAACTCCCCACAACGCGCACTTTATCCCCATTAAGTGTCATTTCAGCAAATTAAGGCCCGGGTTATTTTTCTGTAATTATTTTCATTGTGCGTAGAGCAAAAGGGACAGAAAGAAAATATGTCTCCTGGAGGAAATTCAGTGCCAGCCTTGAGTGAGGAAAAAAAAATCCAAACCATTATAAAAATGGTACATAATCTGATAGGAAGACCTGCGCCTAAAGAACTGTAGAGTAAGATGCATGTGTCTGTGTGTGTGTGTGTGTGTGTGTGTGTGGGTGGGTGGATTTGCAGTCAGGTAGTCTGTGCTCTCTGGTTGTAGTTTCCCAGAGGAGATGAATGAAAGTCAATACAGAGTCTGTAATACCACAGCTAATGGAGTTTCATTGCAACCTTACATGGTAGCTTTTTTGTCTTACCCCGAGTTACCCGGACATACAGTACACACCGCACAGACAGCGCAGCGTGTCTTTCCACAACACTTTTGTGATTTGTAAAGAACATAATTGTATTTTAAATAAACATTCTCCCAGTGGGAAAGCCAAATCATCGGTAAGAGATCTAGGCCTGATTTTATTATACTGATTAATACTGCACTAAAGGGATTTATAAAGAAAAGTGGCACACCAGGTCTGGTGCGGGAAAGGAAATCAAAAGGTTTCTGCTCAATTCTGTGATGATAAAAGTCTCAACACACAGTGCTCATGGCCATTATACTGTATTTGGCTTAAAAGGTGAAGAAGTCAATTCAATGTTATTCATTTAAAAAAACTGGAAATTTTTAATCACCTTGTTTTTTAACCTTGTGCATTTCTAATGCATCTGCTGCTACGCTGCGCAATCATTCAAAGGAAAAACGTCCTCATAAATACCTACGGGTATTATCCGTCCTCAGCCGCCCGTTGCAATCCGTCTCGGTGTGGCACTAACCATCGTGCAGTGGGATTCTGAGATCTGCCTCTGCTCTGAGTAGATCACTGATGTGTAATGCATGTGGGTTCACCAATGCATAGCTCTCATCCTCTTTCCCTCGAGTGCTGATTCACTTCCTCGGAGGAAAAGATGCCGATCTGAACAGCCGACACCTTCCGAATGCCAGCGAGCCAAATCCCCACCTTTACTCTGCAAAACCCCTAATCCCATCTTTAAGATGGTCTCTCCACCATCATTAGGTTGGCCGCTGAAGCTTCTCTCGCTGTAGGGAGGCTCTGAAGATTAGTGCTCGGTATTGGTGAGTTCGCCTCAGGAGTTAGAGAAAACTTCATTTACTTTAGTTAAAAAAAAAGAAGAGATGTTCCTTTCTGTGTGTCTATCTGTGTAAAGTCCTGAGGCAGAAAGACTTTAAGGGGATTTTAAATCTTTGCTTGCTTGCAGAAAGTTTTAGCACTGTCTAGAGTACCAAACTCATGCCAATTTATTTTATTTTTTTAAAGCAATTGTAAAGAACCAAAGTGGTTTTTAATGGATTTCCTTTTAATTAAGTCAATTGAAAAGCAGCGCTCACGTACAGGGACGCTCGGAGGTTTGTGAACCCATTACAGTGATCAAACTCAAAAAATAAAACCTGATTTAACAAAGGTTTTGCATTTATTTATTGAGCAAGATTATCCAGCATTAAAAACTTTTGTCAGAATGTGAATGTGGACCTTTTTGCTTTTAAGAACTGCTGTAACCCGCTTAAGCATCAAAACCTTGGACAATGAGTTGGAGAAATTTCCTCTTGCCACTTCCTCCTTATACAGTAGAACTGCCTCACAACAGTAATGTTTGTCGCCCTCTTTGCACTAAAGTGGTCTTTTTAGGCCCTTCAACCATATTTCCTGTAGGTCCAAAGCTTTAATATAGACATTCCAAAAAGCAATGTTGATTTACTTTAACCAGGTCTTTGTACAGTAGATGTAACTGCATGATTTCCCTTAGTTCGTGGGCACATACCATGATATTCTCCTATAGAATTTACTGGAACAATGCCAAAGTCATACAATCGGTCTATCTTATACAGTCTATTTATGCTTCAGGGTTGGGATGATGTTCTGATGTTGGAACGTAGTGTTTGGGTTTCTCTGGTTTGCTAACAGAACATTCTACCAGTAGGCCTGGGGCTTATCCATGCAGCTCTGAGGCAGCTTTAGATGGACTGCAGTAGGTGCTTTTACATGGAACTTAATATTCCACTAATAGGAACCAGAATAGCGCAATCAAAATAAAAATTGCATCATGATCATAACTGCCACAACCAGAACAGACTGGCCTGATTACACAGATTAGCCCAGATCCAGCTTGATAGGGAGAAAAAATGATAGGAAAATCACTCACTCACTCATCATCTATACCGCTTAATCCTGTATTCAGGGTCACGGGGAGCCTGGAGCCTATCCCAGGAGACTTAGGGCACATGGCAGGGTACACCATGGACAGGGTGACAATCCATCGCAGGGCACACACACACACACACATATACTCACTCATTCATTCACACACTACGGGCAATTTGGGAACGCCAGTTAGCCTAACCTACATGGCCTGTGGGAGGGAACCACAGTACCCGGAGGAAAGCCACCAAAGACGGGGAGAACATGCAAACGCCATGGGAATCGAGCCTGGCCGGGGATCGAACCCGGAACCTGGCGGTGCAAGGCGACAGTGCTAACGACTACAGCACCGTGCCGGCCGCTAGGAAAATATTAGAAAGAAAGAAAGAAAGAAAGAAAGAAAGAAAGATGATTCTTATCAACATATTAGTTGTTTGGCAGAGCATAATAATTTAGAGTCATTACAACTGATGGATAATGTGTAGGTTGTTGGGAAGATCCATGTGTTTTTATGGAGCTCTAGAGAATTTCAGTAGGACTCCATAGAACATAGAACTGCTTTGAGACAAATGTTCTACAAGACTGTATGGAATTTCAATAAGACTTTCGCCTGTAACTCATTACTAAATACTCATTAAAACACCACAGACCTGCAATAGAACTGGTTTCACTTCAGTTCTTATAGAGGACAAGCATGTTCTGTTGTACATTTCCTTTTTTTTTTTCTAAATAGATTTTTTACATTTGTATTATACTGGTCAAATAAGCAAAAGAACTAGTGACAAATTGAAATACAACTGCTGGTCCCTACTGGCTTCAAGGAAAATGTCCAAGCAACAACAATTACAATGGAGAGGCCTTAACAAACGAGCTCTATTGACTCAGCTTGCTATGTGATCGAGGTTCTGATTTGCTCACAGCAGTCACACTGGTGAAGAGAGGGTGTCGAGAGGAAACAGAAGCATGGTACATGAGAGGTGTATGGATTGGGCTGAAAGCTAACCCATACAGATAAGCCATCTCATTCATTATACTGGCCAGTGTTTCGCCTTCTGGACAACAAATTCAACCACATCAGACTACAGAGGTCTGCACATTTTTTCATTGACCGAAACCCAGCAGAAACATACAGTATTGTTCCAAAGAAATCACTTTTATAGAACTTCCATAGAAATGTAATAACTTTCTGTACCAAAGTTCTGTTGAAATGGTTATAGGTAATAGATAACATAATTAATAATATAAAATAACATTCAACTTGTGTAGGACAGAGTTGTATAGAAATACAGTTCTGCAGAAAAGATTTCCAAAAAATCCAGCCCTATCTGATAAGATAACTGTACAGATTTCTTCCCATTCAATTTTTTATAGGTAATTCGACTTAAATAATAATTTAGAGACACTCATTACTTTAATATTCTAATCAGGATGCCCTTTGTATTACTGGAAAACTTGATTATTTAGCAATTTTATGTTTTATAGTGTTTTTGTAATAAAAACAATGCATTGAAGAAGTCTATAGTTATATAATGCATTTCAATGCACAAATCTATGTTATGAATAGATAAAAAGCATTTTGTGGTAGCATGCTATTTTGCGTTTGCTTCTGATTGAAATCTGATGTTAGGTATAAGACTTTTATAGTATTAAACACATTTAAATACCCCATGACCACCAAGTTGTTCCTGCCTTAACCCTCAACTGATCAGATGTATAATGAGATATAAATGTTAGTCGCTCTGGATAAGGGCGTCTGCCAAATGCCTAAATGTAAATGCATTTACACATTGTTTTGTAACATCCGTTGGCATAATCATAATTAGAAGCATTATTTAGAATTATGTAAGCAGTAATGGCAGTATTTAAATCCATCTTATAAACGAATTGCTAACACACTGTATATAGATGAATGGATAGGGAATGCATCTGTCATTCATGTTATAAGCCATAACATGAAAACCATTAACATTAAAACCACCCAGGTTTTGGGTTCTCCTTGTGCCATCGGGCAGCTCTGTCTCCTCAGGGTCATGTCTCCATGGGACCACTGGGGCTGTGCTGTGGTGGCCGGCACCAGGACATTGGCAGCAGATTTTTTGGGTGCTGTTGGTTGCACGGTGGGTATTTTGTGGACTTGTTTGTCTGGTGCATACTGTACCATGGGTACTCAATCTTATTGCGATCGGGGGAGTTTGGAGGTTGGGTCAGCAGCCTTGAGCTTTTTTTTTTTTTTTTTTTTAAGTGGGATCACACCAAAAGAGGTGGCATTTGGCCCCTAGCGGGGAAAGGTGAGCCTTGGGTGCCCATGAATCTGTCACCAGTTTGCTGGTGTATAGTTGGTAGTCAATGCTTTTCAGTTCAGCAGGAGGTGATGTTGTTGGCTAATCAGTGTATATTAAAAACTGATGTGGAGCAATTGGCTAATCAGTGTATATTAACCACTGATGCAGTGCAAAGAGACATCAGTAATTAGAATATGCGCAGATATACAGTATAGCATTATGTACTGATGTGCAATAATGCAATAATGAGAAGGACAGCATCGGAATAATCAATAACAAAATGGGTGTAAAACTACAATATTCACAACAATTATTTGGTCTTGCTCAGTCCAAATATTAATCAATGTACATGTGTATTTGTGTATGAAAATCAATTCTGTCCCGTTGTTCATTCATTTTGAGAAGCTCCACTTGAACAACCCTCATGCCAGCTGGTAGAAATCACCCCCAGTAGTGCTTCAAAACTGTGGTGTGCGCTAAGAGCTAAATGTGCTGCAGAGAAGAGGGCAATAGAGAATATATGCTGAACTGTTAATGACGATCATCAGTTTTGCTGCCATTATCTTCTCTGCAATTGTTTCTAATGAGTTAGTCCTGTGATGGGGTTTCTGATAGGGTTATGGAACTGCTTCGCACCTCCTGCAGCGATGCTGCTCCCTCAGCAGACCACACCATAGAAAAGAACATTGGCTGTAAGCCCTAGCAGTCTTCTGCACACATTGAAGCATCTGATTTTTCTGAGCAAGAAGAACCTTTCTTGTAAAGTGTTGTCTGTCAAGTCTGCAATTTAGGTAATCTCAAGTGTTATAGACGAAAACATGTTTTTGTTTGTTTGTTTGTTTGTTTAAGGTAAATTAAGCATTAAATCAAGCAATAATATAAAGGAGAAAAAAGTATAATATATTTAAATTTATTTGGTATACCATTATAGTTGCTGTTTTGCTTTAAAATTATCAATCACAGCATTGTAATTTTCAACCTTTCACATCCTTCTTAATGCATGGAAGTGCAATATCGAAATCATGTTTTTTAATTTTTTTAATTTTTTTTTTATCAAGCTGGAGGAGAAATACACTTTGGTCATGGAATGAGTTGCAGAAAAATAAAATTCTCAAATTAGACATATTGATACCTATGGAAGAATTTCAGGCCATCATAAAGAATTTGGTGAAAAAGGCATGTTTGTGTTCTTCTTGAAAATTCATATTTTTGGGCCAAAATTTTGGGCAGTCTTGTGTGCATTTTGGCAAAATTTGAAGAGTCTCTGGGCTGGAAACCTCCAGCTAAATCTGGCAACGCTAGGCACTACCTCTCATCTACCCCCAGCCATGCCACATGCCAACTTAAGATCTATGTAGATTCTTAGTATGTGGTTGTTGCATCTTTTTGTCCCATGTTTTACAGTTTAATCTTTATGTCTTTGCTTTGGTATGTTTATGATTCCGTTTTTTTCATCTTTTTTTTTTCATCAGACGGATTGGTCCGTCTGTATGTTTATGACTATTCATATTTATACTCCCTTTTACAGTACCTCTACTGTATAATACAAACATGATGCCGCATTTGGTTACTTGACTTCAATCACATATTGAAATGCACTTTGTTGCTTTTCACATTTCAAATAAAATAAAGTGTGAGCGGTAAAGGATATGAGATTATTGCTTATCCTATACAGGGTCACGAGGTAGGGTTTACCCTGGACAGGATGCCAATTCATCGCAGTGCACATTCACATACTCACACACTCACATGCTCACAATTTGAGAACACCGATTAGCCTGCTGTTCATGTCTTTGGACTGTGGGACGGAACCAGAGTACCTGGGAGAAGCCCACCAAGTACAGGGAGGACATGCAAACTCCATGCACATGGACCCGATGGAGGATCAAATCCTGGACCCTGGAGGCGAGAGGCCACAGTGCTAAAAACTACGCTTTACTTTGATTGTAGTGATTTACAGGAAAATTCCTGTGTAAAATCTATCAAAAAATATGTTTTGACAAGACAACTATTTGTGGTGCAAACACAGTGACAGACATTATAATAAAAATAGTCTGTTAGCAAATCACCAGTATTTGTTAAGAGCCCTAGCTAGCTACTAATCTTTCTGAGTGAATGATATCTCTAAAGATATCTGGCAAAAGGGTGCAAAATATAACAAGCTTGCTAATATGAAAACTGCATTTAATATTCATTTCTTATTATGGTCACAATTTAGGTTCTTACTCCTATACGGTAGATATTTAGATGCTGAAGGAATTCTGCTTTAGTGTATTGTATATGTTTCTCACTGCTGAAACCTTGAAGCTATTTGTTGCCTGGGAGCTTGATCTAATTTTATGTCTCTTTACTTCTTCGGGTTAATAACTAAAGAAGAAAAAAGGGAAAAGGGAAAAAGTCTACCTATCAGTGGTGGCTGGTGCAAAAATTTTTTATGAAAATTAAATTGAAACTTTTAATACTTGCCTGTAAATAGCCATTTATCAGGTGATTAAGCATCATTACTACTAGTATAAAATAAAGGCCTGACTCACATCACATCCAGTCCGCAGCTCCGCTTGTCATAAGACGCGCTGGAAAAGACTCGTTGAGAATGGTCCAATCACATGAGCCCAAATATTTAAAAACGATATTGATTCGCTAAGAACAAAAGTGGGAGGGTTGGGGGCGCACAGTGATGCGCCCAAAGGATGATTTGAAAAGATCCAATCAGAGCTCAGCCTCAGGTCACATGCTTTTCAAAAACGTACGCGCCTACATAGACACTCGTTTGTCCGGCGCCCGTGTACACGAATACAAATGAACGTAATACAGTTTAGATTTTTTTGAATTGCAAATAAATTATATTAAGAAATACAGCGGAATATTGTGACTAAATGACTTTATTTCATTATTAAAATAAATAATTATTATGTTAAATAATTACATGTTAAAGGAGCATTCTTCTCTGCCGAACTTTAGGGGGTGGGGGGGGGGGGGGGGCGACGCCCCTGCGCCCCGTATTGACCGGCCATCACTGCTATCTATTTTTTCTTTTGACTCTCTTATGGTTAAAAAAAAAAAAAAAAGTCCATATAAATATTAAATAAATGTATGCTTGTAGAAAGCGCCACCATGTCAATTATAAAGGATTCATTGTTAAATAACGTCACATTGAGTAATGTTTTAATTAGTTCAACATAAGCCCTACAAGTCTCTGTGAATTTGCTTTTCGTAGATTTAAATTACTTGGTCAAAAACTTCAGAAGGGTCAAATCATTGGTCTGCATCAAGCTAAGAAAATAACTAAGGAAATATAAACTTGCTGAATGTGGGTTAAAAAGTCTTAACACATTATAGAACCTGTAAAGATAGTTCTGAATTGTCAACTTTGTGGAAGAAAAGTGGTCAGGAAAAAAAATATAATATACATATATATATATACATATATATATATATATATATATATATATATATATATATATATATATATATATTTATGGAATTTGGCAGAAGCCCTTATCCAGACTGACTTACATTTATGGTATTACACATATGAAAAGTTGAGTCTTAAGGGCCTTGCTCAAGGGCCCAACAGGGGCAACTTAGTGGTGCTGGGATTTAAATTTGGGACCTGACAACCTGAACACCTTATGGAGGTGAAAGAGCGGTTCTGGGAGCAGTGTACCGTATATAACCCTCAGCTCCTTAACAAACATGTGGCTTGCCTCTAAACAAACTCTTGTCAAGTCCTCCTATAAGAGATGCTGAGATTTCAAGGACACTGTAGTACAATTAAAGACAATGAAAGCATTCTTTTATTATGTCCTTATTTGTGTATCCTAATTCCAAAGAAGTTGTGCAAATGCAATAGGAAAACTGTTTTCCACCAATAGGTAGCTTGTTGCATTTCTGGTCTGTTTTGTCCATAAAGAATCTTATCAATGGACTATCAATTTGCACTTCTTTGTAATCAAGGTTGCAGACAAGCACGAAAGTGACAAATGAAGCCACAGCAGGAGTAAATCAAGGAACAAGAGAGAAAAACAAGAGCCTGCAAGAGGAATAATTAAGGGGGCAACCCGAGAGCAGTGTGGTTTTGAGAGACTCATGATATGATTTAAATTATCATAAAATAAGCCGGCCTCTGAAGAGGCTTCTTATGCTGAATTAAATGGCGTACTGATGTGCGCACGCACACACACACACACAGCTGAGCTGATTAGAGTTCTGGATGGAAAGGTGGGCAGTCGAAGGAGAGAGAAATGTTAAAAAATAAATACGACTGCAAGGAGACAAATGAGTGAGGATACAAAGAATAAAAAGGGCGAGTTTAATATAAACCTATAGCGAGAAAAAAAAAAAAAAGAAAAAGAAAATTGGAAACTACAGTAGAAAACTCTGAAGTCGGAGAGGGCTGACAATCAAAAAGAAGAGAGACAAAGCTTCAAGTCGAATCCAATTTTCAAGCTACACGGTTGAGGAACATAAATGTAATGCAAAGAGTTAAAAGCGGCTCAGCTGCACTCATGCATGTCAGAGAAGTTAAACTAAGGTGAGATAGAGCCTTTCACGTACTGTTCAGTCAGTCATGCATTGAACACAATAATAGGGAGTTGGCCATTAGCACTCCAGCTCTGTAATTGCTTTAGGATGAGGTGGTGTGTGATATCAAGCTAATATGAATAGTAGTGAGCCTGGTGTATATGACTTGCTACGGTAACGTGACAAGAATATTATAACATTATGACGATATAACTAATGCAGTGCTTCATAACAAATAATAAATAGCTGCAATAATGCCTGGTCAAGCATCTCAGTTGACATAGTGTGACATAAACTTTGACATTGAATAGCAAATGAATGAAGATGTCAGGATAGTACAGAACCATGACCATGCACAATCAATGAGAGTTTAAAAAAAGAGGATACTGTAGTTATTTCCTTAGCTGTAGTAGGACATGCACCAAGGCACTTTTTAAAGTTTTTTACAAAGCAGATTATGAATCACGAGCATGATCAGATCATGAAATGAAATTAAGGTGGCACGGTGGTGTAGTGGTTAGCACTGTCGCCTTGCACCGCCAGGGTCCGGGTTCGATTCCTGTCTCTGTGTGCATGGAGTCTGCATGTTCTCCCCGTGCTTGGTGGGTTTCCTCCGGGTACTCCGGTTTCCTCCCACATTCCAAACACATGTAGGTTAGGTTAATTGGCGTTCCCAATTTGCCCGTAGTGTGTGAATGAGTGAGTGTGTGTATGTGTGTCTGTGCCCTGCGATGGATTGGCATCCTGTCCAGGGTGGACCATGTGCCACCTGCCATGTGCCAAGTCTCCTGGAGCTAGGCTCCAGGCCCCCTGTGACCCTGAATACAGGATTAAGTGGTATAGATGATGATGATGATATCCTATGACCATGTTCGTACATACTGTATGACGCAGGTGCAAAAGGAAGTCTTACAACATGCAAGATAGGGCCTGTGCCCAGTGTGTGAATAAAACACTATGAATTTTGAACAAATTGAAGTAAAAAAACAAACAAACAAAAAAATCCAACCCATGCTGCACATACTGACGTAATACTCCCAAACTGACGTAGAAAACCCCAAATAATGACCTAATATTTTTTGCCTTATTTGACCTAATATGTTTTCTATAATGTATGAAATAAGTACAGTATAACGCTCCGATGTCACTGTCAGCTGCGAGTGTATTGGGCAAAGTGAAAGCCTGTGTCAGTGGTTGGTGATTCTACCTGCCGATATTCTCAGAATAGATCAAATTGAAATTTTATTTGTCCCATACCCGTTCATACACAGTATAATAAGCAATGAAATGTTTCAACAACCTGCTGTGACCTAAAAAATAAGAAGAAGAAAAAATAGAGTATTCTAAATAAGAATATATATATAATTATATAATATATATATATATAAAATTAGGAATACAAAATATGAGATAAGAATATCATAATTATAATAAAACATTTACAGTATAGAAAATATAGAAAACTTTTGGCAGTAAAATTTACAGTAAATTATGTACAAGTAATATAAATAGAAAATAGAATTGAGATGTGTTTGAAATGGAAATGTCCAGTCATGAGCATAGCAGCACAACAGTGCGCAAAGAATTTGAAATTTTGCAAGAATCTTTCCCCGGTATATGAAGCATTTTCAGCATATGAGCAAACTAGCCGAGCTAAACTGCCAGGTAAGTTGTGCGTAAGTCTGGAGGCCGTTCAGAACTTGTTTGTATCTATGGAAAGCTAAGCGAAGAAAGCTTAGCTTTTTTGCCATTTTGTGCAAGATTTAGTGAAGACATAGCACCATGGTCCCAAGATTGTTAGCAAGAACAGTAGCAAAAGGAAAAAGGAGCCACTTTCTATTTTGTTTTTAAAGCAGCCGATGCCAAGAGAAATCACAAATTAAGGTTAAGTGAGGTTTGATGACTATTTATTTCATATTTTACTTCATTTACATGCCTTTTTACATTTTTTGGTTGTTTTTCTATGCAATAATGTGATTATACTTATTAAAATGTAATATTTTTGGGTGGCTGGAATGGAGTATCATCTTTTACATTATTTCCTATGGGAAAATGCATTTTGCAATACTAATTTATTTTTTTGGCCTTAAGATCTCATCTTCAGATCTGATTGAATTTGCATGCCGAGGTATAACTGTATAGTTAAGGAATTATTTTAATCTAAATATTTTCTTTAATAGAAAGATTTAACCGGCGGCATAAACTCCTTTTAGGGTGTACCCGACCTCATGGGATGCTCCAGGCCAGGATAAAGCCATATAGATGATGAGTGAGTGAATGAGTAATATTTAGCCTATTATTGGGAAGCATGTTACAATATCACACAAAAATAATGTGCTCTCTAGGCTTCATTTGGCTTGAAATATGTCATGATGTTCCCAAATTGACAGCTTTTGCTGTGTCCATTTTTTTTTTTCAGTCAAGGGTATCTTGGTTTCAAAATACTGAATAAAAACCATTAAAGCCAAAACCATTTTCTCATTTAAATAACTGGAATATCTTGATTCTTTAATGCCCTCAAAAGTGCTGTCAAAAAGGTTAATAACTTCATTATTACATTTAAATATTCAATTAAACTAAAAAAAAAAAAAGAGAGAGAACAATTTGCAGATATGTTACACTGAAGGAATTTCCAAACTTGAACCAGCCTAACCTTAAGCAGACTAAAGACAGCGCCAGGAAAGAGTCTGAAATTTCAGTTTGTGCCTTGAGCAAGACATTTAGCCATAAAAGTGCCCCAGGGGCTCTAATACTGCTGAAGGCTACAGGCTAAAGCTGTGATATAACACAGGGCATTTTGATTTACAGGACCAGTCAAAAGTTTGGACACAAGTTCGGATTTATTTTCTACATTCTAGAACGATAATGAAACTATCGAAACTATGAAATAAGACATACGGCATTAGGTAATTAAGTAGTTGTTGAGAAAAATGCCAAACATATGGAGCATAACTATACACTGTAAATACCATGGAAACAATGTAAAAATATTTTATTAGTTAAAACTGTAATATAAAGGTATTGTACTGTATGTGGAAATGGGTTGAATCCCTTCACTGTATTTGGAAGGTTAGTTGAAGTAGTGAATTTACAGTGTTACTATATATATATATATATATATATATATATATATATAGACCCTGAATATATATAAATTCTCCAAACCCCACATTTTTGGGCTTCCTGCAATTGTTGAGGTGCTTTTGTCTAATATACTGATGAATGGAAAATTTGAGATTCTCATTATGCTGCATAGCACCTGTTCAGGGTCTAGCCATCTCTCATTTTTTATCAGTAAGTTTTGTGTTTTTCCTGCAGTGCTGTTCAGCACATTTTAAAAACATTTTTATTATAATTTTTTTTTAACTCCTAACCTTCAATCTTTATCATCTGGGCTATGGGCCCAGTATCAGCAAAGTAATTTATGTGAGCATAGGCTTAAGGGCCCAACACTGGCAACATGGCAGGGATCCCATCTAAACCAAAACTGCCCCATTGAAGTTGGATAATGAGGTAATGTTGTTTGAGGTAAAGAGCTTGGAGATACTGGATTTATTACTTCAGACCCTGTTTCCATTGGAATGGACATCATTTGATATTATTTCATAATTTGAAGACTGCACTTTGTCCCTAATCAACCAATCACAATGAAGTTATCACCCCTAACACGATCTGACAGCTTCCAGAATCACATAAAAAATGGTAAATGAATGTTAGACAATCCAAAAATTGGTTGCTTGGATTTAGGAGACGAGGCAGCTGATGAGACAAGAAGTGAGCTTGATGGTAAATAGAATATATACTCAACAATAAACATCGAATGTTAAGTATCATCATAACAGTAAACATCTAATGTTAAGTATCATCATTGAGAATAGTTTAAGAGTAAGTATGGTGTATATATGTTTCATTGGTTTGGAAAGAGACACAGATGTTCCTTGCATAACAGACGAACTTGAGGTAGCAGATGAGGTTGTGGTAGAAGACAGATTGGAGACAGAGAAGACACAGGAGCAGAAGAAATTTCTAGATTTCACATTTCAAAAGGACGAAGCAATTAAATGGTGACATGGGCCATTTACCTCAATTGTCAGCACATCTTATGAGATGCCTCCAGTTGAAGAGTTCTATCCACCGAGCCCGTGTGAATACTTCAAACAATATGTACAGTATGAGACAAGATGTTTGAATAGCCAGGGATTTATGCCAAAAAACAGACTATGACTTGAATATTTCCATACCATCCGGCTATGGGAATGAAGAAATGTTCAAGGATGTCTGTGTCCTGGGAAGCTGTAATGGATATTGGTATTTTTAGAAACACAGCTTCAACAATTTAGAGAAGCCAGAAGATAATATTGATGTGCTCCTTAGAGTCCGCTCGCTATATGACGCAATACCCAGAAGATGCTCGGAGTTCCCCTCGGAGCAAAGGTACGGGGGCAAACCATGGAAATAAAAATATATTTCCTGTTTGGCAAAGAAGGCACATCTCATTACTTCCAGTTCTGCCAAGGTGATAAAACAGAGCTGTCAGGATATAACGAGAATCATCTGGGACTTGGGAGATGCAGTGATGTGCCACCTCAGCCAATGCATCCCCAATGCCAATCCCAAGTTTCTTTTGACAATTTCACAACAAACAGTACTGGCTGGACAGAAAGAGGCTTCCGCTACGCGGCTCTGATAAAGACATGGCTAGAAAGGAGCAAGGAAACTACAATGAACTTGTGAGCCCCAACAGGAGGGCAGTGCTGGTGAAGTGGTTCAACAATATTAAATCAGTAATATTAAAATCAGTCCTCGTGGCTTCGATACCACACATCAAAGAGGTGCAATGGAGGGACAAAAAGAAGACTGCACATACTGTATGAAAATGTCACTTGGCCAAAGGTAGTACTGCTCTACATTGAAGCAGTGGAGGGTGTTGACCTATCGGATCAGTCTGTAAAGAACTGAAATTCGATTCAGAAAGTGGGCTCTGAGAATGATTACACATGCCTTTGATCTTGCTGTATTCAAAACTGGTCTGGGTACAGGAGGGACAATGGGAGGGTGAAGATTCCAAGAAAATACTTCTGGGATCTCCTCCATCCCAAAACGGATGTGATCCAATGTCTGGTCAGAATGTAAAAGGCAGTGGCAGCAAAATGTGAAATACTATAACAAGCATGTCTCCTGAGCCAATCAACTGGTCCAGACAACACATTCAGGACATACTGTATGGCTAGAACACTATAGAACCAACTGGCAATAATGCTGATCAAGATGTGACAGATTGGGCTTGTTTTGCAGCGCAGGAACTGGACAATTTGCAATGATTAGGACAACAATGAACTCTTCATACACCTGATTATCCTTAAAATACATTTGAGGCCATCTGTCTTGCAAATTAAACTGGCCTAAGTGGGCCATCCAGCAGGACCATGATCCCAAGCACCAAAGAAGAAGAAGGTGTTGGAATTATGAAGTCAGAGTCTAGACCTCAAAATGAGCTGTGTATAAATGAATACTCTCAGACATTTATGAACTGAAGAAATGTTGTAATGAAGACTGAGCTATTTTTTTTTCCCCAAACAATGTGAAAATAATTGCTAGAGAAAAAGTTTGGTTCAAGTCATTGTTAAAGAAAGTTAAACATGGTACTGAATTATACTGTAGGATGGACTTCTTTTTTCCAACTTCGTTTTTAAATAAAAAATATAAAATATGAAAATATGGCTAAGTACAGTATTGAATTCTGAGCTGTTATAGTTGTAGTTGGTTATAGTTGATATGGATGACCCAACGATTAATTAAGGCCTGTTTTAAATAATAATAATAAAAAATTCAATAAGGGGGTGTGTTCTTTTTTTCTTTTCAAATCTGAACTGCTTATGCAATGAGTAAAGATGTATTTATCCATGGCTTGTGGCAGTAATTACTTACAAAAGCCACCCCTCATTTCTCCATATAAAGTTACATGTAATTAAATTATGTCAATTTAATTAAAGAAATGGGAACACTTATTTTATCGTGACAGGCGGCAAAGTGGTTGTTTATGTACTGTAACTGTAAGAGTTTGTCTCCAGATGGACATCTATAGAACTTCTTTGTTCTTCAGGATTTCACCAGGAGATGTTTAATAGAAATGTATGTTCTCTGTAATCAGGTGTTTGGCCACATATATAGAAACTCTGTCTTTTGCTGTTAATAGAGACCTTCCTGACAGACAATGTGTTTGCGTGTAAGCTTATCAAAGCACAGCGGGCAGACCAAGTGATTCGCAGTAAGTAGCAGCAACCTCATTTCCCCTCTCACTCAGCTTTCAGTATCACCAGTATACTACTCACCGGCCTGATCATCTGTCATCCTCTGTACCTGTTCCTGACCGGTCCATGCCTGGTGTTAGATGGTCTTTAGGTTTGAATGATTCGTAAGTCTTGAATGATGAATAGATTCAAAAACCTGAAAGTGAGAGTCGAAAAATTCCTTCAGGATGCATGAAAAACTATGAAAAACTTTTAAAAAAAAATAAATAAATACAAAAAAGTCTGATTCTTTGGAAGTGAAATATGAAGAAATGAAGGGTGGCTCAAGGCCTTTGCAGAGTACTGTACGTTATGTGCTTTCCATTATTAACAAGATTTCTGCTTTCTTCTATATTGCTATATTGCCAAACCTCCATGATCAGAATTAGCTTTGTTTTTATTACCCAACAGCTTCTTACTGGAATGGCTTATAAATAATAAAGGCTTGCAGAAACCCTAATCATTTGTCATCCTCACTGCCTGCTGATATGCATTTTATATTAAATCAATAGGACAGAATGCTTTTTCTCAGTAATACTTACAGCTTTTGAGCTCATTTAACAATATCCTATGAACCTCATTATCCTCAAATAAGCCACATGACAATAGATTTGTCAATACTTTGATCGATGCCACTGTCAATGTCAAGGCTTCAATAAAAACAAAATGTCACTAAGTACAGGTTTTATTACTAATCTGAGTATATAATGTCTTGTGATGTTCTAAATGAACCTTCTTTTTAAACTCCATCTATTTGTTTGTTTGTTTATTTATTTATTTATTTATTTATTTTTACCCAGAGCAGAATTATAATTTCCAATCATTTGAAAGGGCATGGAAATAGAACAACCTTCTGGTAAGTACTTCTTTCATGTTAAAGACTATTTGATACTGTATATTGGCTTGTAACTGGAAATGGGGCCTGAAAGCCAATAGTGTGGCTTGACTCAGACTGCTTGATGCCAAACATATGAATATTGTTGTGAAATAAACAGACAATTCATATAGAAAGCACATGGACAGTGCGGATAACATTTTAGATAACTAAAGAAACTAAAAAAGGCTTAAAAAAAAAAGTAACACTGGACTGCTGTTATAATATCTGTATCAGCTATGTGGGATTTTGGCAAATTGTTATGATTTTCATAGTCATTTTGGTATCATAAAGTTCATATCATGGGGGTGCGTTTAAGACATTCCTAGACTTTCTTGTGAAATTCTAAAATTTCTTGTGAGTGATGGTGTAAAACTGGAGACTACAAACACAGTACGGTGTAGGGCTGCACAATTCTTGCCAAAATGTCAATCATGGGAATTGAGATCACGATTGTCTCAAACAATTCTCTTTCATTCCTAAAAATGTATTATTATTATTATTATTATTATTATTATTATTATTATTATTATTATTATTACTACTACTGATACAAAAAAAAACTAAATATTTATTGCACTCTAGTAACAAGAAGAAAAAAAAGGCCTGTCTCCACAGGACCTTTGTTCTTTTGTTTGACATTTACATATATTTACATTTAACTAAATTAAATTAAATTCTTTTATATTTGTATAGCACTTTTAAACATTTTCCGTCATTGGATAGATCTTTACACTGTATTACTACAGTAGGTTACTAAATAAGTACCAGTCAAGCTCAGTTGGGAAGTTTTTTCTTGTTTTTTTTTTGAGGGGGGGGAGGGGGGGGATTAAACCAAGCACTGAAGAAACAGATATGTCTTAAGCCGTCGTTTAAAGACTACTCTAAAGTATATCCAATTTTCATTGTCCCTTGAGAACATATAATAAATACTCACTTCTGTGAGATACAGTAGTTTGCAGTGTTGAGTTCATACAGGGTGGATGAAAATTAACTAGGCAATATTTAATGGCTATAGAACTTGCAGTATCGCTAGGGACAGGATGAAAACAGTCCCTAAAAAGAAGACAGTAAATAGGATTTCACAGTTCCAGCGTCAATAGTAGAGGCATCACCTGCAAGAGGCAACACATTTGACGTAAACAAAGATGGCTGTACGCTTGACTCTTCAAGATCTCAACACACTATGAAATGTAAAATCCCATTGTTCTTTCGCAGACAATAAAAAATTATTATGGAAAGCTGATGAGCACAGGCTCACTGAATGATGCTGGTGGCTACAATTTAAAGATTTGCTTTTTAAAGCTTCCATTTGCTATGTAATACTTGTATAATTTGTGTTAATAAATTTGTATTAGAAATATGGACCTGGTTTAATTATCAAATGCATTCAGTTTTGCAAGGACAATGAGCAACATCATTCTGCCAGCCACACCACAGGCACATTGCACAACTTAGCATGCCTATGGGCAGTCCTGTCATTTCTACATGTTTGGGCCATTAAAGGAATTCCTGGGAGGCCAACGTTTCAGACAGGAAACAAGCCATCCTATCACGGTTCCTCCAGTGAGGAAACTTTCTAACATTATGGTATCCAAGCACTAGTAAAATGCTGAGATACATATCATTGTTCACCTTGGTTAATTCACTGATATTTTTATCTTAAAAGTTAAAAAAAAAAAAAAAAAGAAAAACACCAGCTTTCTAAAAACTAAATGAATATATTTTACTCTGAGCATAAAATAACCTATTGTAAACTGAAATTATTGGGTCAGACATTGAAATGACACTAAATAATCATCATCAAATTTAAGATTTTGTCTTTGCAAATGTATTTTTATTTGATTTATTGAAAAAAAGTTGAATTTGTGGAATGAGTTTGTGTCCTTTTGTTTGTCCCATTTAAAATGAGTTTGAGAAAGTGTAGTTGCTATGCTTGTGTAAAGCTCACAGAATCTTATTTTACGCTTTTGGCTCTGTTAACATGAAATATTTAAAAGCCCTGTGCAGCTGATTTACCCTGATTTCAGGCTGGTTTAGCTGTCGGTTCTTAACGTGTTACATGCTTGGCTTCCTTAAATTGGATTAAACTTACCATGGTCTTCATGATAAAAGAGAATAATGGAAATAATAATAATAATAATAATAATAATAATAATAATAATAATAATAATAATAATAATGCACAAAACCAGAAAAAAAAAACAGAAAACAGGTGATAATCTCATATGAATACTAACAAGGTGTTTAACAGATTTCCATAAAAATATTTTTTGGTCCTGCTGATGTCATACAGGCTCCACAACCTAGCACTGATAAAGCTGTACTTGCTTCACCTTCTAGCTTTGATGACATCGTACTGGTGTCACCCTCTTGTTTTAAGGACATCAGGCTGGTGCTGAGCTCTATTTCTGGCCCAGTGTCTGTGTCATGTCCCAGTGGTAAACTTGGTCCCTTGTCATAGCTAAATTCCAGCTAGTGGTGGTTCTAGTGTTTATGCACCCTGGGCAAACTCCCGTTTAACACCCTGGCAAAATAAACATAACGAAACAAACAAAACAACGAAAAAACACAGGGCTGCATACCTTTTGTCTTTTGCACATTTGTCTTTTTTTTCTATTTTGCACAAAACAGAAAAATTTAATATGCCAGTGAAAGTAATCAGTGCATTATATTGTATATTCACAGTATTACAAATGAGCTGCGGTTTATTCGGTGGCATTCTGTAGTGTGACTGATTATACTAATTACACTCCTGTACAAAGTTAGATGTGCACTTTCCTCCTGTTCCCCTACTGCTGGGCTGGCAGTTTGGAGACCTGGGTTGAAAAAAAAAAAAAAAAAAAAAAAAAAAAAAATATATATATATATATATATATATATATATATATATTATATATATATATTATATATATTTTATTTATTTATTTATTTATTTATGTATGTATTTATTTTCTAAAAGAACAATTTATTCTGCCCTACAAGCTTCTTCTTCTTTTACCCATCAAATGAAAATCTCTGTATCCTTTTTGATGCAGACTTTTATGTTTTAAATGTAGATCTGATTGCTTTGGAATGAAGCCAGAGGCAGATGAATGTAAGTGATGAGACTTTTTTGAGGGAGTTTCCCAGAATCATGATCACTAACCATAACTTGGGTCAGGTTACAGGCGCACAAGGTCATCAGGAAAAAAAAAAAAGAAGAAGAAGAAAAAAGCAATGTTCCATTGTCATGGCAGGCCATTAACACCAGGGAATAAAATAATGATTAGCAAGACAAACTAGAAAAGCAGAGCAAGGCAAATAAAAATAAGAATAAACATGCACTACTTCACAAATGAAACATGCAAGAAACTAGTGAAAAAAAATTAAAATACTGTTTGTACACCGATACAGTAAATGTGATGAATTAAAACTTAAGCAGCAACAACAAGGAGCGGAAGAAAAACAAGAAGCAGGAAGCAAAACAGAATCTAAACAGAAAACATCTGTATAATCAATCAAAGACCAGAACAGAACATACAGGATAAACCTTGAACACCAAATGTGTGCTTTAACTCAGGCCACTTATAACAAAACTACACCAGCCCTGATCTGACAGAAACTTTTCCTGAGATCTGTATTAAATACCGCAAACAGATTTGACCTTGCTGACTTTTGCACAATGCTCCAAAACCAGCTCAGATAGGTTTTATAGAGTTAGGCCAGCTCTGTGCCCACAGCAACACCTGGCTACTGAGTTCCTTCACTTGCTCACCTGCTACATCCCAAAAAGGCCTAAGTGTCCTGTCATGTAAGGGCGAAAAGGTGCATGTGCAGGTAAAAACTTATTATAGGGGGAAAATATATTCATATAAATAATATTCATATATTTATATTTAATTAAACAAAAACAAGTCTAGGCTGTAAACTAAGAAACCTAAATGAGCTTTTAGATGACACACAGCATACCACACTAGCCTCAACATGAGGCATGCCAAGACAATCAGCACAAGACAAAGAGCACAGAAAATCATGGTACTGTACTTAAATAATAATAATAATGAGACTTATCAGGAACAAATGGAAATCAGGTGATAAAGGTATAAAGCATAGGTATAACATATAAAGTACCTTCTGGTATAAAACCAGGAAATAATCAGAAACCAACTAAACTATGAATTATAGCAAAAGGTTAAACAAGGAATGTTAGGAAGTAAAGTTTATACAGTAACAATGCCAAAATCTTCGTCCTGAATGATTGGTTCAAGTACAGTTTAAAAGACCTGGAAGTATACGAGGCACCCTGGGTTTTCCAAAATATCGCAATAACAGGACTTTTTTCCATTCTATGTACAGTGGAACCTTGGATTACGAACATAATTCATTCTGGAAACAGACTCATATAACGAAACACTCGTAAACCAAATTGTATTTTCCCATTTGAAAAAATAGAAACTCAAATTATTTGTTCCACAGCCCCAGAAAATAAATACGTAAAAATACACACTCAACCTGCAGGCTGATACAGAGAGAGAGAAAACGAATCTTTTGCTTTACACGCGCGCACACACGTGTGTTATAATAAACAGTAGATGCACGCGGTACACACACACACATACAAACACAAAATAAAAGATGTTTTACGCGCACACGCATGGTCACAGTAAACAGTACACGCGAGCACAGATGTTACGTACAATTCTGCAGTGCAAGAGAGAGAAAAACCATTGGCTCAGTTGTGATCACGTGACGCCATGTCAAAACAAGAAGCACAAGCGTGCTACATGATACTTGGTACTCGTAAACCAAGACTTGTTCGTTTTCCAAGTCAAAATTTATTTAAAAATCTTTGCTCGTCTCGCAAACCGCGTTACTCGCAAACCGAGGTTCCACTGTACTTATTTCTTTCATGTTTCATGGCGTCATACTTTTGTGATACCTTTTTGCAATAAACAAAGCAAAATAGAAAAATAAAGCTCTTGATTTGTCTCACTCTGATAAACAGGATATACCATGTCTAGGGCAATAGGAGAACCATCTTAGTAGCTTCTTCTCTATCCATCTAACCAGGATATGAGAGTTAATTTTTATTGCGGAAAGAAATACATAGGTAAGTTAATCCTATTATCTGGACTAAAAGAAATGTCTAAGGCTAGTTATTTTGTATGAATCACTTCGATACACACGTCTCTTCCAATATTTATTTATCTCTTTGCATTTTATTGGACACTTTATTTATTTTTATAGGACAGTACAATGTCTCTAACTGCCCCTTCATCCACACTTTCAGCTCTCATTCAGCACATTTCTCATTACTCCCCCCTCATCTTTCAGCTCAAGTACAGTCTTGTTGTGCTGTTTACAGTCACTTGAGGCAATAAGAATGACTCTGGCTCTTAGAATTTAGATGAAGGGTTTATTCCACGCTTCAATTCTCCCTTCTCTGTAAAGATGGACAAAAGCTCACCAGAGTGACTGAGAAAGAGGTAATTATATGCCGTTTTTATTCTAGAGGTTATTTTCAATAAAAATGATAAAATGTATTATTTTTTTTTTACATCATCTGTAGAAGCAAAGTGCGTCTGCAAGCCGGCTGACTGGCACTGAAAAAGTTTTTTTGCTTCTCCACAGGTACTGAGACTTCCTCCACAAGATATGAAGGATTTGTCATTTTTGGTGGCGAGACACCTCAGCAGCGATAAAGATAGCATTAATACGATTGCCATTTATATCACTAGTTGTTGCTATGGAGCACTAGTGACCAAATTACTAAATATGATAAAGAACAAACAGGCAAACAAAAAAGATAAGTAATGGCCAAAACATGCTAAAGGTCTCACCTAGGTGAAAAAAGTACATTTTCAGTCAGATCATACAGTATAACGCCATAATTCATCATTCGTAACACTTCTTATCTATCGATTCATGCTTCATTTTTTTGTAAATATGCATACACATTTATGTTTTTATCAGATAAAAAGAAACCTGTTTGTGAAATACAGTACAATTTCATGAACCTTTATGTCCATAGTGTCCGTAACATTTTTCAAATTGATCTTAATTGTCATTCTGATGAAACTTGGCCAATATAGATTTCACATGAAAAGACATAAACCTGGCCTCCAAGTGGCGCAGTGGTAAAGTGCTCCCCCTATCATCCAGAGAGCCCTGGAGCTAGTTCGATTCCCGGGTGATGCTGTAACCTCTCGCAGCTGGATGTCTAGAGAGAGCTGATTGGCCGAGCTCTCTCAGAGGGGAGGGATGAGAGGTACTTAGTGCTCCCGCATTAATCACGACTCTACAGCCAATCAGGGGCGTCTGTGAGCGCGCGCAAACGGAGGGAGCGGATAGCGCTGTCCTCCGAGTGTGTTACCCCGCCCTCAACGGTGCATGAGCGAGCAGTTCGAAAAGATGCGGTCGGCTGGCGTCACGTGGTTCGGAGGAAACACGTGATAGCCTTCGGCCCTTCTAGCTGAGTGGTAGTAGTAGCCTTAATGTGGGAGCCCCCTAGTGACGGGGAGGAATTAGACACGACTAAATTAGGGAGAAATGGTTTTCAAGACATGGTTACGGACACTACAGATTTTTTTGCTTTTTAAGCTTTTACCAAAAAACTATTTAAGCAAGAATTCTAGAAGCTTCTAGAATTCTAGACGCCTACACCAATTGTAGTATCAATACCCACAAAGAAATATGAATAATTTGCATTTTAAATGATTATTGTTTGAAACAAAACAATTTAACACTGAAAAATGGCCAGAAACGGCAGAAGTTCAACTTCAAATTTGTAGGGAAGCAAGATTGGTCACTTCCGTGTTGCATAAACGTCAGAAGTAGCTTCGGCACTCTATTATACATATAATGCATTTATATGCATATAACATGAATAATTTAATAAAATCAGGAAGGAAGATAAAAAAAAATAATAATTAAAAAAAAGGAAAGTAAGAAAGTACCAGTTCGGGTTCTACCTGCTGTGTTTTTCACAAGTAATCAATAAATCCCTGATAACATACCATTTAAAATCGGTTTTTATCACAAGCTAGTATTTAATCAAACTATGATGCATAATTATAATCAAATCTTTAATAAAAATTTCACAATCCTGACTGAATGCCCTTTATTTATTAATGAAACACTCCTTTCTCTGTAGGATGGCATTTTGATTCTCCCCAGTTTCCATGCTCCTCTGCCTAAACAACATTAATATAAAAGGTTCAAACGTAGAGAGCAGCTCTTGCTCAAGCATCATAGCGCAAAGATGTAGTTCATTGATTACCCATGTGAGTTTGAGCAGTTTCCTGCAGGTTTTAAGACAATGAAACAATTGACGTGTGTGTGTGTGTGTGTGTGTGGGTCTAAGTCTTCACTTTCTTGATTGTCGCACACTAATACTTACACAGCCGCGCACACAAATACGAGTTCCTGAATCTTTATCTGTATGCTATAGTTTGTGCATGTTGGTGTGTTTGTGCGGATGCACAAGACTGATGGCCCTAACATCCGACCAATAACGTTTACTGGAACACTCAGAGTCGTTAGCGCAATCCCTCTGTCGCCACTGCGACTGTCAGACTCCAGGCCCTGCTGCTCGGAAACCAAGTGTGTATCAAGTTAACAGCCAATTTGTCAGGAGCTTCTCTTTCTGCTCAAAGCTCTCTTTAATTCATATGTCTGCATTATCGCTCCTTTCCCTCTATTCAGATCCATCACCAGAACGTTCAACACAATACAGCATGGCGGCCTATGAATAAGACATCACACATCTGTTTTGCCTTATCCCAGCAAATGCAATGGGATTTGGCTGCTTATCAGCAGGTAGCTGATAATATACAGTATAATGGTGTATTTTAAACCCCCAATCAGCTATTGTTTGTGGCTTAACGCGACACTTTCTCACAGTCAGATGGTGTATGCAAAGCAATGACACTGACTGATTAAAGTTGGGTACGGTATGAGGAAGGGGTGCATGAGGAAAATACTGTCTCCTAGGGATGCGCGCTATTTCTCGCTATTTCCTGAAACATTCATTCATTATAGACAATTCTGGGGAGTTGGAGCTGCTTACATCAGCCCTACTGTATAAATTCAACTTATTCGTTTTATTGCCTAGTCATGCTCCATTTCCTTCCTTCTCAATAACCAGAAGTCAATAATAATAACAATAATAATAATATGCAATGCTTTGTGCTTTTACCACTTTATCCTGTACACAGAGTCACGGGGGGCCTAGAGCCTATCCCAGGAGGCTTAGGGTACGAGGCGGTGTACACTCTAGACAGGGTGCTAATTCAACAGAGGAAGAACAGAGGAAGCACAAACACACACACACTACAGGAAATTTAGGAGCAATCTACATGGGAAACCCGAGTACCTGGAGGAAACCCACCAAGCACGGGAAGACCATGCAAACTCCATGCACACAAACCCGAGGCAAGAATCGACCCAGACCCTAGCGGTGCAAGGCGACAGTGCTAACCACTAAGCCACCCTATTCAAAGCCTCATACAATTCATATAATTGAATGTTAAATCCAATAATATTCTCTCCTCAACCATCATCCTAAACACTGGCGTTCCACAAGGCTGTGTACTGAGCCCCTTCCTGTTTTCACTGTACACACATGACTGCAGCCCTATGTATGGTTCGAATGACACAAGAGTGATTGGCCTCATCAATGACAACGATGAGACTAACCACAGGGCAGAGGTAAAGCACTTGGCCGAGTGGTGTGCTGACAATCACTTGCTCCTGAACACCAGGAGCTCATTGTGGACTTTAGAAGGAGAAGAGGTAACACACACTCCCCTGCCTACATTAACGGGACAATGGTCGAATGTGTTACAAACTTCAAGTTCCTGGGGATACACATTTCTGAGGACTTAACTTGGTTCGCTAATACCTCGAGTTTCCTCAAGAAAGCTTCCCAGCGTCTCTTCTTCCTAATATTACTGAGGAAGAATCTCTTTTCTAAGGACATAATGAACTATTTCTACCGTTGTGCAGTAGAGAGCATCCTAACCCGCTGTATTACAGTCTGGTATGGTAACTGCTCTGTCTCGGACCGTAAATTCATCCAAAGGGTGGTGAAAATCACCCAGAGCATCATTGGTATCCCACTTCCTGTCACTGAGGAAGTCTACAAGAAGAGGTGTCTGCGTAGAAGGACACCTCTCGCCCTGCACATAAACTGTTTTCTCTCCTTCCCTCTGGAAAAAGATTCAGATGCCTAAAAGCCAAGACCAGCAGGCTGAGGAACAGTTTTTACCCCACAGTGGTTACCTTATTGCACACAACTTCACTAATCCCCTTACATGAACGGTACCACCATCACTGATAACCCAACATTCCTGTATAATACCTCGGTAAATATTCCCTGTACATTCATTTGTATAGTCTGCATATAGACTGTATACCAATATATGTATATTCATATATGTATATAGGTGTGTATAGATATAGTATACTCTCTGCATTTCCATCCAGCTGTTAAATTACTCATATTTATTCATATGTATATTCATACTATTGCACATACTGTAAATTCACCTATATATAATTTCTGTATATCTTTATTTCATATATTTATATTTAGACATCTAGATTTACAATTATTCTGTACATTTATTTATCCATCTCTGCTCACTTTACACTGTATATTCATATATATATACTGTATATATTTTTTCTCTCTGTAATTCCAATTTATACATAGACCTTATTTTTAGTTGCCTTCTAACTATGTGCAATGACAATAAAGTTGAATCTAATCTAATCTAATACAAAATGATACTCAGAAACATCTGCATGTAGTTAAAACAAATCCGTTGTTCATGTTATTGTACAGTATATGGTATTAAACAGCAACCATTAATATAAGCTGCCTATCTATGTATGAGGAGCATCAATCTTGCCAAGCCAGAATATTAGCTATATTATGGCTTCATTACCCAGCTCGCACATATTCCCCATGCTAAATGAGCCACTGTGTCTATCTGAAGTCATGTGAAGCAGCAAGTAGATGGAAGTCTTTAGCACTTGATTCGGTCTTTAACAGATTACAATGAACAACTTATTTAAAAAGACTCAACCACAATGACACACTGTGCACACACCTACAGTACTGTACACACATAGTGAAAATGTTGGCAAGTCATTATTTTTGCAGCTCCTCTTCATTCTGCTGTCATTATAACCCATCGTCCCAGCTTTGGGCTGAGTAATTATTGTCTATGCAAGGACTTTATTGTTTGCCCAAGGTCCAGAGTTGACATTTTTTAAAATTACCATTCTAACAGCTTTACTAAAATATGGTTATTCATTTAAAGTCACTAATCAGGACCTGTGACTGATACTTTGATGAACTGAATTGAAGTTTTTCTTACAGTGGGATTCAGTTACAGAATACAAATTTTTGTTATATGGATTAAATCAAATCTAATAACGAGACTGATATTGGCCAGTTACACCAGAGTCACTGATCATTACAAGGGAGACAATATTTAGCCTATAAGCACTGGCGTTCCCTCTTTGAAATCTTCTTTGTCGCAGTTGATGGTCTCCCACTGCGTGGTTTGTCTTCACTGCTGGTTTCTCCTTCTTTAAACTTCTTCATCCATCTGTGCATGTTGCTGTTTGTCAATGGTGCAATCTCTGTGAAAGTTCTGTAGCGCAGTGGGAGACCATCAACTACGACAAAGGGGATTTTCAAAAAGGAATCGAAAAACACGTGGTTTGTGATGGAGACTATGTTGAGTAGTACCTTTACATAGAGGAAGAGTTACTCCACCAGCATGTGCAATGTGAACGCCCACTTTTGCATTACTTTCGGTACAGCCCTCATACAGACACAGGTGGAAGATAACTGAGTACATTTGCTTTGTTACTGTACATATTTCACTGTAGGGTTGAGCAGACCCCCAACTAAGAGCAAACACTCGGTCACATTCCAGAACCTCTTCCCCAGACATCATGGCGCCATCCCAATAACCTTATCTCATTCGGGAACATAAAGGAGAGGTTGTAAAACTAAGCTGCAGGAACTTAACCAGGCATGGGACAGGAAGTTTGCTGTGCTTGAAGCTACACTAAAGCCAGATGCCTCAAACCAGACCCAAAACCATTGTGTAAATTGGCGATCCTGTAAACAAAGCAGACAGTTTTACAGCTTCAACCCGAGTTGGGGGGACCACCAAGTCACACTTTGACCATCTCAGTGACACATGTCTCAGTGACCCCAGGACACATGTGTTCTCCAAATGGCTTTCAAAGAACAAAGAGGAATACAGCAGAGACACTATTTAAGCAATCTTTAATGGTGCCAGTAGGATAAAAATGCTAGAAACATATATTAAGTATGTATTATATCTGTGTGTTATGTTTATTTATTCTACATAACTTTAAAGGTTTATTTAGCATTTACAAACCCTGTTTATTAAACAAAGCTATAAATGTATGTGTAAGACAGAGGATGTGTGGTATCGATTGAGAGCTTATTTTATTCAAAGAACAGTGGTGAACAAGAGCTCATGTAAAATTACTTTATAAAAGGTAATTAAAAGTGTAATCGGCTTGGCCCCACGTGACAGCCGTAAACCCGGCCTAATGTATGTACAAAAGGGGGAACCAAGCGAGGCGTGGCTAAGCCCCGCAGCCACATCCGATTGGACCAATCATCCGTGGGACGGATTGACACAAAGAGACAAAACTCAGTGTCCGGACTCATCCAAACATGTTCTTTCGTAGGTTCTTTGGTCCGTTTGTTCGTCATCATGACCATCTGAAGGTAGCAAGCTCGCCGCTCGGGCTTCCGCCCTTGCGAGCGCTACGCCGACTTCGCTGATGTCATCCGCTCTTCGAGAACTCTCAATGAGACCTTTGTGCCAGAACTGCAACGAAGAAACCTACTGAAGAAGTTCCAGAGTGCGCCCTCGGTAACCAGGCAACCAAGCCTCACCGAAGGGCTTTCCTGAAAGACGTCATTTCAACCACAGCACCAACCAATCAGCAACTCCGTGAATCCCTTCACCGGAGGCGAACCATGAGAACGAAACGCAACGCAAGTATACAAACAAAGCTGCATACCTTGCTGAAAATGGTGCTCGTTTCATAACTAAAACCGTAAGATTAAACCCAAGACTCTGCTCTTGTGACTTTCTTTGGTCTAGTAAACAGTACTAGATGAACTTCCTTAAATTTCACCCTGCAAACTGTTGGTATGTTTGTGTGTGTTCAAGTAGCATAGCTTCATGTATCGTAGATTAGTTCAAATAAATTCTTGTTTCTTTATAAAGAACTGTTGTCTTGGTCATGTATTTTAAAGTTTAAACATTTGCCCAGATCTTACGTTACCTTTCTGATAATTAGGTAAATACCAGATTTTGTATTATCGTCGTCGGCCGCGGGATAAACAGAATTGGTAAGATACACTAAATCATACTAAACGCTGGACGGGTAGTTGATAAAGTGTACGCTATAAATTTTAATCAAGTTTAACAAAATTAACTCGAATCCTTAAAGATTCGATTCACCTCTGAACCAGAGCTGAAACCCTACATAAATGGTGGAGAATGCGTTGAGCATCGTCTCCCCATTTAAAATACTACATCACATATTTGTACTTTACTTGAGTAGTTTTATTAGAGGATAATTTTTGCCTTTACTCTGCTAGACAGTACAGCAAATATCTGTACTTTTACTTAACTACATTTCGGCATGGTGTTGTCTTACCTAATGACAGTGGTTTGTATAGAAGTATTTAAAGCAGGCATTTTGCCACTTGCTGACTATGGTTGATTAAGGGTAATTACTTGAATTACTGTTCCTTCAAGACACTCCTAATAACGTAACGTGATTGAAATCATGTTTTCCAGGCAGTGGCAGCAGAAACAGCATATTAACAATCAGGAAGTTCTCAGACAGAGAACAGAGAACAGAGAGAGAGAGAGAGAGAGAGAGAGAGAGAGAGAGAGAGAGAGAGATTACTTTTGATGCCTGAAGGTGATTATTTCTAGTGCATTGGTGGCTTGGTGGCTGACTTCTCCCTACAGAAGACCTGGGTTCAATTCTCAGCCAATGCCCAAACCACAGCCACTGGATGAAGTGCCTGTCCCAAGCCTTGCATAAGGAAGGGCATCCGGCATAAAGCCTGTACTAAGCTGAAGCACACAAAGACCCCTTGCTGGGAGCAGCCGAAAGAACAACAACAAGAAGGTGATTACTTTTGTACTTTTACTCAAGTACTCAAGGAGGACATGTTAACCGAGGACTTCTATTTTAACTTGAGTAATATTTGCCCGGTACTTTTACTCAAGTACAGGATTTATGTACTTGCCCACCTAACATGGGCATTTAACAAGCGTAATTATTTTAGCCGTTTATTTATTAATTTTTTTAATATGCAGCTTTACCCAATATTAACAAACCATTTCTTTTACTTTGTTTGCTCCAACAATAGACATACTTCATATGGTCCGCCTTTGTAACCCAGCCACCTCAAGCTTTGTAATGTTTTGCCTTCTGAGGTTTTGCTTCTCTGCTCACCACAGGTACAAGCAGTGGTCAGCTAAGCTACCATACCTTCTTGCTAACTCAAACCTGTGTGGCTATTCCTATAAGCTGTTTTTTTTTTTTTTTTTGCAGATCAGCCTTTTCTGAAATACTCATACCCTCCTGTCTGGCTCTAACGACTATGGCAAAGTTATTCAGATCACATTTTTGCATGTTCTGATGTTTCGTGTGGGCATTAACTGAACACAACTTGTGAATGTACAGATAAGACATTATATACGATACTAAGGAATGGGATCTTTAAAGATATGGACTCAGTTTGTTTGTTTATATGTATGACCATGTTTATGACCCTTGTTTCCATTTTGCACACACGCATTATTATAAGACTATATCATAACAAGCTACTACAGCCTGGTTTGTACTGTAGGATCGTGCTGATCGTGCCGAGTTATATCGGTAAGGCATTATCCAGTTAATGTCATTCTCTCTATGTCAGCACATTATTTATTTACTTTAGGTTTCAGTGCTGAGGATATGCCTCAGCAGATTCCTCCATGGTTATCTCTAGCCTTTTTAACATGAGCGAATTGGCATTTACACATACTAATCTTACTTTCTGCTTGTTGTTCTTCTCTAGTATGGAAAATCATCAGCTTGGGTGGGAAGTGCAACCCACTGCACAATTTATGTGCCACAATAAAAACATTCAACTCCAGAGATAACACATATACTGTACTCACACAAGCACAACTTGTCAGCACATTGTCTCTTTTTCTATACGTTTTGATATAGATATACGTTATACTGAATGTATCTGACATGTTTCTGTTGGCCAATCGCCAACCTCACCGCCAGGGGTGAGTGTGTTTTTTGTGTTTTTGTGCTTAGTGTTTCCAATGCTTAGTGAATGCTGATAAGTGTGGCTATGTGACTAAGTGCTGACTCCTCAGCCCCTAATGCAGTGCGGAATTACCGCAGAAAAACCCAGAGTACTTCACAGCACACAATTTCCATTATCATTTAATGCTTTCAGGGATATTTACTCAAGCCCCCATTTGCTCAAAAGTCATGCCATCTTCCAGGCTGGTAAAAGTTGCATAATTATTTTTTTATTTATCAGTTAAGGAATCTGGTACTTTTTTTTGTCAGAGCATTTGTAACATTTGATTATCAGTTTGTTCATTCATTAATCATCTACAGTGCAGTTTTGTAATGAAATGAAGTAGAAATACTTTGTTGCTGTAATTAAATAGAATTCGCATGTATCTGTGTTTTACTTTATTTATATTTCTGGCAACTTTCACTTTTACTCCACTACATTTCCTAAATAACATGACTACTTCTACCTTGTTTCATTTCCCCTAAGCATGTATGATACTGCACCAGTTTGAGGTGGTGATGTAATGCCCATGTATTTTGCCAACCACCAGCATGGAATCTCCTGAGAAAGCTCAAGGAACATTCCCAATGAGGTGTAACTCCCAATGAGGTGTGGCTCATAAGCTACTTCAGCTCCAAATGGATTAAGTCAATTAAAAACACACCCTGGAGGTTTTTGGAAACCACCTCTTGAGCTTGGGCTTTGTGAAAATGCCCCTTGAGGTCTGCATCAAGCAGCATCTTGTTCAAGTTAAATTAATATTGATTTAGGGGAGCAACAATGTCAATGTTATTTGATGTTAGTTAATTAGATAGTTAGCTACATATTAATTATCATCAGCCTATTCAGATATTTAGATAATGTGATGGCCAGGCCAGCATGTACATGCAAAGGTTTAACTACACCACAGAATGCCCCCCTTAGAATTATTTCACACTTTCCAGAAGATAATCAAAATATATTGTTTGTAAATAAAAAATTCACAGTTCATGTTTTTCTTTTCTGTCCTTTTTTAAACTTCCATTATAGTTGGAATATACAGTTAATATCAGAAAAATATTGATAATTTAATACCTTTAACTAATTTTTTTTTTTATTATTATTTATTTTATTTTTATTTTTTATTATTTATTATTTTATTTTAATAAATATTTTAATTTAACTGTAAATAAAAAATTCACAGTTCATGTTTTTCTTTTCTGTCCTTTTTTAAACTTCCATTACAGTTGGAATATACAGTTAATATCAGAAAAATATTGATAATTTAATACCTTAAACTAATCATTTTTGTATTTTTGTATTATTTATTTTATTTTTATTTTTTTATTATTTATTATTTTATTTTAATAAATATTTTAATTTAACTGTAAATAAAAAAATCACAGTTCATGTTTTTCTTTTCTGTCCTTTTTTAAACTTCCATTACAGTTGGAATATACAGTTGATATCAGAAAAATATTGATAATTTAATACCTTTAACTGACCAAAATAATGTTCTGGTAAAATACTTATATACTGTACGTTTTCCACAAGTATTACGTTCAAGTACTTTACACAAGACTGCTACAGTGTTAAGCCCATGAATGTTACTCAAATGACTGTTATCAATAAAAAGAAATCTGTTGATTAATTGAAAAACAAAGAAACAAAAACTGTTGTTGATGCAGAGTGTGAAGCAAAAAAAAATAATACAACATCCATCTTTAATAATAATAATAATAATAATAATAAAAACACTTGATAATTTGGTGTTCAAGGGGTCAAAATTATACATACTGTACACGATTCTGGTTCTATGGTTGCACCAGTTTTCTTAGCAGAGTGAATTGGTAGAGTTGAATTTCCTGCCACATATGTACCCGTCCTATAATCATGGTCAGTGGCGGTTCTACACTGATTTACTCCCTGGGCGGGACCGCCTCTGGGCGCCCCCCTTCCCCTCCGCCGCACACAATTAAAATAAAATTACACTACATCATAATATTGCAGAAACAATGTTGTTTTATTTCACAATTCACTCAACTTACAATATCACAAATCTTGGAACATAAATATACTGTCTTTTACATATTAATTTTATTAAGAATAAAATACTGATAAAATATAGTTAAATATTGTTTAAATAAATAAATTATCTAAAAAGCACATCACACTCCAGAAAAATATAATTATTACACTGAACTTGAAACAACAACAACAACAACAAAAAAAAAAAAAAAAAAACTAAAATCTGACCTTTGTGGCCTTCCTTGATGCAAAATCATCAATAATGTCATCGTACAAGATGTGCTCCCCTACTGAGTGATCGACACTGATGATAGCGAGGCCAGTGAGCCGTTCTTGAGACATGGTTGATCTCAGATATGACTTGGAAAGCTCCTCTCTGCTTGAGCCACAGTCACTGGCGGAGTAAGTGTAATCCTGAGAGCAGTCCAAAAGGTTGGGTAGATCTCCGATAGATCCTTTTCATGAATAAAAGTGATGAGCTCAAGGAGGGTCATGGTTTTTGATGGCAGGGGAGGGAAGTTCTTGATTTCCTGCACAAGCTCTCTACTGTCCAAATCAGAGTGCCCTTCAAAGTGCAGTGTGGTGCCTGGTGTGTTGCATTGCTCTGCCAGCTCCTCATCTGCAAGGCTAGGCTAGCAGGACGGCTAACAAACCTAACGTTATAACACTAATCATCATTAGAACTTCACTGACATGATACAATAATCATACAGAGAGAACGTTGTTGCATACCTTTATCTTTTGCTCGTTTCTCCTTTTCTTCTTTTCTCTTTTTTCTAAATTGTCCCTTTTTTCTCTGCATCACTGTTTATTTCGAAATCGACAATCAACTAATTCCCCATCCCCCCTACTGTCACTCAAACTAGAAGTCAGGACTAAACCAATTCACCTCCATATAATCATTTATTCGTTTTATTACCATTTTTATTAGCCATTTCACACAATTTTGAAAAAACTAAATTAAATAAATTATAGCTCTGTGTTTATAATATTGTAAATGAAATGTGCGCCGCTATTTGTAAGAAAGTCAAGGTGTTTAGCCCACCATTGGATGGATTTCCCCTCCTTTTGGGAGAGGTGAATTTTCCTCCGCTCCCCTCCCTTCCGCTCCCCTTTTCACTTCTCACAGCTTCAGTGCACGGCACCTTTTCAGCAAACGTGCACAGGGGCGCCCCTGTGCACGTATATATATATATATATATATACACACACACACACACACTGTATATATATAAAATGTTTAGTGGTACGCTAGCGCATCCCCCCCACAACTGCCGACGCCCTGGAGTCGTGAAAAAATGCCGCCCTGGGCGGCTGCCCAGTTCGCCCATGCCTAAAACCGCCACTGATCATGGTCCACAATTTGTAACAGGATTTACCCATTCCACAACCAGCTTTAATGTGCCTTTAAGCTAACTGTTCAGATAGATACTTAATTAGCTAGTAGATGGTTTGAAGTCATGTTAAAGAATTCTGAGATCTGTCTTGATCGACTTTGAGCAAGGGACAAGATCCACCGACAGCAAAACAGGCCCAAAGCATGAATCTACCACCAACATGCTGAACACTGGTACAGCATTCTTCCAATTCAAGGAGTTGAATACCTTAACTTTACTCCTCCAAACATATCTCTTGTTAAACATTCCTGCGGAAGCCTTTTTCTCCTTTTGTCCATGTGGTCATCTGCAATCTTTAATAAAACTTCTTTCTTGGAAGCAGCCCTGGTGCTGTCCATGGTGATGTAAATCTTTGCATTTAGACAAGGGAACTGGTGTTCCAGCATCTTTAAAGTTTATGGAAGGCCTGTGTCTTGTTGGGTCCAGGGTTATTTCTGAACCAAACATCAGAACCAATTTCCTTTCAGCCAAGAGAGACAGTTTGAGTCTTCTTCCAGACCATGTCAATATGGCTCCCAATAACCTGTAATTATGTACAATTGTTTGAACTAATCTAGGACATGTCTGACTTGTGTAAATCTGCCAACCTCTTTCTGAGATCTGGACTTTTTGTTTACATTTGAGCATTTGGCAGATGGCTTACTGTACATTTTATCTAATTTCCCTTTTTTTTTTTTTTTTTACATTTAAACAATTGAGCATTAAGGGGGTGGCCCAAGGGCCCAAGAGCAGCAAATTGGTGCCAACTGAGGCTAGGGTTTGAACCCACGACCTTCCGAGCCATAGTCAAATGCCCTAACTACGGAGCCACTCCTGACCGAGCTATCCCCCCCCCCCGCCCCACTCCCACTCCCCCGTTTCTATTGTGTTGGTCAGTCCATTGTGCGCTGTCAATCAAACCCTTTTATGTTGGCACAAAGAAGCTACTAACTGTAATTAATTCAGCCATACATCCATCTAGGAACCTTTGTAGTCCAACTGGGGACCATGGAGGCCAATGATGACCATTCTATGACCCATTTTGTATGATCGTCATAGGACCTTTGGGAATTAATCATGAACACTAAAATAAGGCTTAGAGGCATTGAGTTAGTACAGTTTAGACATGTTTTAGCATCACTGAATTAATTTAAGTGGATATATGTATAATTTATTATCCTATATGTATAATTTTGGCTGTATTGATATCAGAAAACCCAAAATTAATTAAATGATTTAATTATTTTAGGCTTCAAAATTGAAATGCATAGGATTTCACCTATTTAAGATGTTGTACAATCATTCTGCACAAGAAAAATAAATAAATACATACATAAATAAAATAAAATCAACAGTTCAATCCTTGAAACGGCTCATTGAAACCTTCGTACAACGTTTCATACATTTCATGGAGCTTACAATGAGGCATTGTAAGCTGCATTCATTTTAATCAGAGAAATACAAGCTAAGAAGGAGACTTGTCTAACAAATCAACAATAGAGTTTAATGAAAAGCAATGTCACCTCTTGGTCCCTGATTGCCTCTCTTGTTCCCTTGCTCAGATCACACATAAAATTGGCAGCAGAGGCACCTGTGCAACATCAAGTGCTGGCCATAATGCACTGGTAATGGGGCAGGAATAAAACTTTAATGAAGCCTAACGTCAAGGCCATCTTTACAAGCTGTTGTGCAAATGGCACATACAGTACATTTGTGTTCCTCAACCTTCCAGTTATATAGAGAAAGTGAAGCAGATGTCACGCTGTGTTGAACATTGTGTTTATGCACTATTTTATGAAGATCATGCTGCCTTCCTGGTAGTGAGATGGAGGCTGTGTTTTGATTTTCTGTCATGTTTCTAAAAAAAAAATGCTGCTGTGGTACAGTAGGTCAGTGCTGCTATATCAAGAATTGTCACAGTAGGTCAGACTGTGTGAGTGTGACTGTGCTCTCAATGTTTTCAGGCTTGTAGATGAGCAGTCTGGCCTGTCAGTATGTATGTTAAAAAGAAAAAAGAAAAAAAAAGCATAATGCCTGACCAAAAATAGAAGTTGCAATTTGTCAAATTCATGTAAGAAATGTGGGCAGGAAAAAAAAATCGTGATTGGCCGTAATTGGAGATCACTTAAATTCTTGGTGAAATTGAATTTCAAAAAACTTGGCAGTAGAAATCAGAGCTATAAAAGTGAAAGTAAGAATATTTCCACACCCATTATGTGATTAGAACTCAAAGGATTGGGACCAAACAGCTGTGTGTCCATAAGAAAACCACTCGTTAGTGCGACTCGTAAGAAAAAAAGGATTCAGTTTGCTAGGGTGCATAAAGATTGGACTTTGGAGCAATGAAAAAGTGTCTTAAGGTTTCATGAGCCCAGACCCTACCTAGAGTGATGGACGCATCAGGATAAAAAGGGAAGTGCATGAAGTGGTTCAGCCATCATGCATAGTGGGCTTTGTGCAAGCCTCTGGAGGCAGTTTAAACTAATGTTTTTGTTTAAATGTTGTCAGAACACATTTTCGTAGGGCTTCATATTATGGGTGGAAGCCCTCTATTGCCTGTTTTTAGATGCCACCACATTTGTGAATTTCGCGTTGATTCCTTTGTGTATTGCATTTGTGTTTTTTTTAGCTAATTATATATTAATATTCCAATTTAAACATATTCCAATGTTCCCTACACTGAGCCAATCTTGTTATACCTATATTATGTAAACTAACATTTGTATTATTTGGAAATAAATGTAGGTATTTGGTCTAAAATTTAAATATAATTAAATTATTTTTAGCAATAGAAGTGGAAACCAGTCTGCAGTAACAATTTTATTTGTATAGCGCTTTTAACAATTGACATTGTCACAAAGCAGCTTTACACAATGAAAAGAATTATTTAAGTTTGTGTGAAATGTGAATGTGTATGAATCAAAATGATAAGATTGTCCGTGATTTGCAAGCCGAGGACAGGTGGCAAGTACTGTAGGAAGAAACGATGAGAGGAACCAGACTCAACAGAGAACCCATCCTTATTTGGGTGAAAACGGATAGCAGGGATTGATCTGCATCATACTGTGCGAGACTGAAAGTTCAGTATAACAGGAGATGTGTTTAAGTTAGGTTAGGTTTTTAGTCTAGACTTAAACAGTGAGACTCTGTCCGAGTGCCGAAGTCTAGACTTAAACACTGAGACTGTGTCCGAGTCCCGAACATTAATTGGAAGACTATTCCATAACTTTGGGGCTTTGTAAGAAAAAGCTCTGCCCCTGCTGTAGTTTTCATAATACGTGGTACTGACAAGCAGCCTGCATCCTTTGATTGAAGTGGGCATGGTGGATCATGAAACACAGCAGTTCACTCAGATACTGTGGCGCGAGACCATTTAATGCTTTATACATTAATAGTAATATTTTAAAATTTATGCAAAATTTCACAAGGAGCCAATGAAGTGAAGATAAGATAGGGGTGCTCGTACAGTACCTTCTGGTTCTAGTGAGGACTCTCGCTGCTGCATTCTGGACTAACTGAAGCTTGTTTATACACCTAGTTGAACAACCAGACAGTAAGGCGTTATAGTAGTCCAACCTAGAGGTGATAAAAGCATGAACTAGTTTTTCTGCATCATTTAGTGACATTATATTCCTTAACTTAGCAATATTTCTGAGGTGAAAGAATGCTATCCTAGTAATATTATCTACACGAGCTTCAAATGAAAGGCTGGAATCTATAAATCACACCGTGGTCTTTCACTGTTGCTCAAAAAGTTGGACACTGTTGGAACAAACAAACACTGTTGGAACAAAAAGCATATTTAAAGTTACAGTGTGATCAAAAAGCTTGCTTCTAGCTGCTTGTGGTCCTATGACTAGAACTTCTGTCTTATCAGGATTAAGCAGAAGGAGGTTAATTAGCAACCAATCTCTTTAGTAAGCTGTTTTTTCTCATCTGGTTTTGGAGACGTAGAACTGTGTGTCATCAGCATAACAATGAAAACTAATACCATGCCTATGAATTATGCTGTCCAGAGGAAGCACATAAAGAGAAAAAAGCAGTGGGCCTAAAACTGAACCCTGTGGAACACCAAACTCCACTTGAGAACATGCAGAATAATCACCATTTAAATATATGAACTGATAACGATCAGTCAAATAGGATCTAAATCAGGAGAGGGCTGTTCCCTTAATTCCTACTACATTTTCTAATCTGTGAAGGAGAATACTATGATCAATGGTGTCAAAAGTTGCACTGAGGTCGAGTAATACTAGTATAGTGACGCAACCCTGATCAGAGGCCAATAGGAAGTCATTTACTACTTTAACAAATGCTGTCTCTGTGCTGTGATGAGGCCTAAATTCTGACTGATACAGTTCATTTATGTTATTCCTATGTCGATATGAACATAGCTGCTGCGCTACTTCCTTTTCCAGAATCTAAGAGATACTGTAAAGGGGAGGTTTGATATCGGCCTATAATTTGACAGCTGACAAGGGTCAAGATCAGGTTTCTTAATTAGCGGTTTAATAACTGCTAATTTAAAGGATTTTGGAACATACCCACTGCTAAGTGAAGAGTTAATTATTTTCAACAGGGGTTCTGTTATTGATGGTACTATCTGCTTGAGAAAATGTGTCGGTATGGATCTAATTCACAGGTTGAAAATTTTGAAGAAGAGATGAGTGAAATTAGTTCATTCTCTTCACGGGGAGTAAAGTTTTCTCGGTTCTGATAAGATTTGTGGTTAGTTTATCATCTGTATCACTTAAATAGTTCAATTTCAAAGCCTGAATTTTTTTGCCTGATAATTACGATTTGGTTATTAACAAAGTTAATGACGTCCTCACTACTGTATGTTGTTGTGGAGATTTCTGCAGTGGTCTTATTTCTAGTTAATTTAGTTACAGTATTAAATCTACGATTATTTTTGTTATTTTCTATAAGCGTGGACAGATACAATGATCTATCAGCACTGAGAACTTTTTTATAATTCAGGATGCTATTTTGCGAACACTTTAGTTTGACGCCATTTGTGTTCTAATTTTCGAGCAGTCTGTTTTAAAGTGCGCGTGTGGTTATATTACCAGGTTTTCTTTCTTGGACCACTGCAGACTGGGAACATTTTGGAGTTGACCTGACACAGTCATCTCAATTTGTCCCTTATCAAAATCTCTTCTTTCTTTCTTTCTGCTACCAACACTCTGACCAGGTCAGAGCAACTCCAAAACTGCAGCTCTTGTAATGTAAATCACAGCCTGCTGGGCATAGGGCCCATCAGGCAAATACATACATGCTCATTCAATACTGTATACTATACATGCTCATTCAAAAGCATCTAGTGCCCCACAAACTAGTACGGTAAAGATATTATTGTTCATATTACTCCTCCAAACATTTCTCCGGTTAAACATTCCTCCAGAAGACTCTTTCTTTGTTCATGTGGTCATCTACAATCTTTAATCAAACTTGAAGGTTTTAATTTTGAGGCTTGTGCATCTTCAGCTGTGGTGCTGTCCATGGTGATGTAAATCTTTGACTGTAGACTCTGATATTGGTGTTCCAACATCTTAAAGTTCATGGAAGGCCTGTCAGCTTACAGAACCAATTTCCAATGGCTAGATGACTGGGTCAGAGGCACCCCAAAACTGTAACTCTTGTAATGCAAATACCAGCCTGCTGCGCAAGGGGCCCAACAGGCAAATACATACATGCTCATTCAGTAGCATCTAGCACCCCACTGCCTCGTACAGTGAAGAAGACATGCAAATTCCAGTCCATGCTCCTTGAATGACAGATTTGATCTTACACAAACCATTCTAGTTATGTTAAAAATGGCTGGACTTTTTTTTCCCACAGACCGATCTCCTATATATATATAACTGAAACTGAGTAGTCAGCTTCTGGCACTGGTATGGCACTTATTTTAAAGGACCTTTGGGTATAGTGGAACAAAAGAACCTTTTTTAGTAAAAAGTGTGAAACATCATAGACACTTTGAAGAGCAGGCTTTTTTGCTTCATCAGCTAGATGCATTTGGCAGACTACTGAATGAGAGAGAGAGAGAGAGAGAGAGAGAGAACTAACCACAAAATCAATTACAGTTTTGCTGTGTCATTGGGCCATTATTGAAAATGAAAATAAGCATGTATGTTCAGGTTTTACTTTGCCTTAACCGCAGTTCTATAATTCTTTTAAATTATGGATTCCATGTCCTAGCCCTGCCCACTTCCTTGAGATTCTAGGCTGCACCTCCTCTTTCTCGTAAAGGATTCAATTACATTGTTATGCGTACAACTCCCTCTTTCTCTCACACACACACACACACAACATACACACTACTAGCACTAGGACAGATATTTGGCCTAATGAGCCGATGATTTAACCTTGTTTTGTCCTGCAAACATGAAACTTCACAAATCAATGTTTTGATTCTTGTTGGGTGAAAGAAACAAACCATTTATTCCCGCATTGTGTGGAAATCTATTGTTTGTGGCCTACTGACATTCTAGAAGCACATTTAGTGGAACATAATTATTATTCACCTAATGTAAATACATAATTCCTCCTTTTTTCTCCTCTTTTTAATTCCTCCAGACAGACAGACAAAGAGATTGCACGATTTTGATATTCTGCCCAATTTACAATTTACTCCTTCTCTTCTATTGTTTCTCGTACACTGTACAAAAGCAATGTTATAAAGTTCTGATAATATTTAAGTTTAATTTCCTCAAGCACATTATTTTATTTCCTTAAAATTAACTTATAATTTATAATGCTTAAAAGTGTTTTAGGACCCGTGTAATAAACTGAATTGGTTCTTTTTCTGAAATGGTAAATTTAGGAGGCTAATGCAATTCCAGCAGAGGGGATTGGGTCAGGAATAGAACTGCAATTTATCTTGCGTTGGAAGATGGCTCTAAACCTACAAACTACACATTTTATGAAGGATTTTATTCATTTGTATAAATATTTTAATACTTTAAAGTGTGCCAAAGAAGGCAGGAATGTACAAACCTTTGGCCTCCTTGCACCAGGCGTAATGAGAATGAAGTAGAGAAATACAAACCTGGTGAATTAATTTTTAATAATGGTAATTAATTAGTAGTATCTCCGGGCAATGCTGGCTCAGTGATAGTTTCTCGCCTGCCATGCGGAAGGTCCGGGATCCCTGCCAATGTCCAAACCCTATGCACTGGACACAGTGCTGGTCCCATGCCCGGATAAAATAGGAGGGTTGCATCATAAAGGCCATCCGGGGTAAAACCTGTGCCAAGTGGGCAGATCAGATGCTACTATGTGGTGATCCCTTGACAGAAGCAGCTGAAAGACCAATGACGACAACAATTAGTAGCATCTACTGTATGCTTTGCAATTCATAGCAAACTAATTGTTTACAGTACTGTGCACAACTGAGATAAGATCGTCATGGAAATTCAACTAAACAAGCACTCAAGAGAAGAAAAATTATAGATTGACATATGTTTTATTCTAACTTATAGAATTGGTGGGTTTATACACCGATCAGCCATGACATTATGACTACCTAATACTGAGCAGGTCCCCTTTTCCCACCATAACAGTAATGCATTGTGTCTTCTGTCACAACCAGCATTAAGCTTTTCATCAATTTGAGCTACAGTAGCTCTTCTATTGGATGGGACTACACGGGCCAGCCTTCACTCCCCATGTACATCAGTGAGCCTTGGCCACACATGACCCTGTCACCAGTTTACTGGTTTTCCTTCCTTGGACTGCTTTTGGTAGGTCCTGACCACTGCAGACTGGGAACATCCCACTAGAGCTGCAGTTTTGGAGTTGCTCTGACCCAGTCCTCAAGTTGTCCCTTGTCAAAGTCACTCAAATTTTTTGGCCACCAACATCTCAACCATCTCACCAACATTTCACTTTAAGCTACAAGGTCAGTACAAAGATAATTCTAGCTTTGAAACAAGACAATTTTCCCACTGTTGTAAATGTCTATAAAGAAGCAGCGGTTTCAAACATACACAGTGGACACAGACATACAGAACAGAATTTTAAACCAAACTACAGGAAGTTCATATACACATGTAAAGAATACACAGTACATACAAAGTACCAGTCTATAAATCACACATACTAATAAATGCATTTAAATTTCTCCTGGGAATCACCAGAATATCATAATATCCATTATAATATTATCATGGTACCCAACTCTCAATTCGATTTGTATTGTGATTCTGTAAGGATCATTGCATTTTTTTTTTTTCTTCTGATTTTGTACATGAATTGACACACGAAAGAAGTGGTATGTAAGTGAGTGACTGGTATGCAACCAAAGAAGTAGCGTAAAGTACGGGTAGGTTTAGAAGTGCATTCAAATATGTATGAGGTTATACTGCATCATTAGCCAGGGTTGACAGGTTTCAGTAAAACTGCTGCACCTCAAAAACCTGAACTAGCTCTATCATTGGATGTACACACATTATCTACTCCACAATCCCATCCCTCTTTGCAAGAACAACAATTTGGCCTTCTACAAACTGTTGCCACAAAGTTGGAAGCACACAATTTTATACAATGAATGAATCAGAAAAATGGTGCTCCTAAGTTTTGGCAAAAACTACCTACTTTTTTGGCAAACTACGACTAATTATCTTTTGTTTAGATAATTTATATTTCGTTAATAATATATATATATATATATATATAAATAAATAGATAACTTTAACCAAGGAGTGAAATGTTTCATTTGAGACTCGTGACACCATATAATGGTATGGAGGAAGGAAAGCATGTGTAAGAAACCACATGGAAAGACCTAAAGGCAGAGCACGGACCGTTAACCATTATGCCCCAGTGCAGACTAAATATGTTCAGTTATTATTTATTTATTTAGAAAGAGACCAACGGTCCAGGACCTTATTTCGGTGCAGAATAAAATATATACAGTACTGTGCAAAAGTCTTAGGCGCCATATTATCTGTTGTACAAATTTTGTTCTATAGGTTTGTTATGTCTGCATTATTATGTACAAGACCATTCCCTGCAAAGATACACTACAATTAATGAATAAACAACATAACAGAAGAATATTTGCCTGCCTGTAAAGAAAGCGACATATTACATGACAGACCAGTTTTCAGATGGGGGGGAAAAAAATCAATAATGTCGACTCCTGGGTTTTGCATTAAAATAGAAAGGAGCGAGTGTGACGAAGTTACCAAAAGAACTCCTATTCTCCAGCATGCTCAGTAAAACCTAACAGCTGTTTTACTTAGAATACTGCACACATCTGTAATACTGCACACATCTGTATCGAACACTACCACTTATGTTCCACTTACTACTTACTGTTACCACTTACTACTGCCATTCTGTTTTCTTTTTCTTTTTCTGTTCATGCAATTTTATTGCTGGATTGCAGGGCTTCAAATAAGCAGAGGTGTCAAGTAAATCCATCTGGGTGAGTGACAGCTTTATTCATAACAGTGCAATAGTGTCACTCACCAATCACTCAGAGACGAGCCGTGAGTAAAGACCAGAAAGAACACGGGGTAAAACAGCTTGTGTCCCTAATGGACCTTTGGTGTTAAGAGATCAGTTGTCAAGTCTTAACCACCTGACAGGCCTGTATGTAATGAAACAGGCTGATTTACACAGGTATGTAACCAAATATGAACATATTATTTGGAATTCTGAAAAGGTTTTAAAGACAAAAGGTGCACAGTTTGTTTGTTTAATTGTTAATTTTTTCCTTTATCCTTAATGGTTTGTTTGCGTAATGTGAACCACACACTGCTTTATTAATTAAGCTCTAACATAATACCAGAGCTCAGTATGATATTTCTAACACTTATAAATACTTATAAAGCCTATGCACCATATAGCCGGCAACATGTGCTGTGTAAAAGGCAGCATCTGTGCCATGGCCGAGATAAAAAACAAACAAACAAACAAACAAACAAACAAACAAACAAACAAACAAAAGTTTCATTATAATTAAATCAACTCAAATTGTACATTGATTACAAACTGATAATTTATAATGAAATTACTCTTGATATTTATAATTCTCCTGGAAAAAATAAAATAAAATATTATCAGGTGGCAGTTGTCACTGTATTTAGTAGTCACAGTAGGTGCCTGCTTTGGCAAAGATATTTACGGTATGTTTTAAAAGGTAGCTATTTAGCTTATTTAGTCACATTAGGTAGTAAGCTATGTGTACAGTGACTGGCATTTGGTCCTTATGGGCATGGATGAGCCATGGGTGCCCGTGATCCTGTCACCAGTTTTCTGGTACATAATTGATAATCATTGTTAATGTGTTTTCTATTAAGATTCTCTAGGGGGATTGGCGAGTTGATTGGCCAAACGAGTTAGTAACCAGTTTGTGGTAGTTTTGGCAGTGTGGGCATGTGCTGCTGAAAAAAGAAATTGGCATCCCCATAAAGCTCGCCAGCAGATAGAAGCATGAAGTGCTCTGAAATCTCCTGGTAGACGGCTATGTCGTCTTTGGACTTGATAAAACACAGTGGGCCAACACCGGCAGGTGACATGGCGCCCAAATCAACACAGACCGTGCAAACTACACAATGGACATCAAGCCACTTTGATCCTGTACCTCTCCACTCATCCCCAGAGTCTGGGACCTTGATTTCCAAATGAAATGAAAAGTTATTTTGATCTGAAAAAAAGGATTTTGGTCCAGGTCATTTTTTCCTTAACCCAGGTAAAACACTTCTGAAATTTGTCGCTGGTTCAGGAGTGGCTTGATACTAGAAATGCAACGGTTATAGCACCTTTCCTGAAGACATCGGCGTGTGGTGGCTCTCGATGCACTGCCTTCAGCCTCAGCTTCGCAATCGATTTAAGGCTGCAGAATTTCCTGGTTACTTTTGCACTTTTTCCGTTCCATCAACTTTCCATGAATACGCTATACAGCGAGCACTTTCAGTAATGACCTTTTGTGACTTCTTAATATAACACATAAATGTTCATTACGTTGCTTTTACTCAACATTCTGATTTCACTTATGGTGCAGGTTAAACTTCAGCACAAAAGGAAACACTTAACTGTCTGGATTTATTTTAACTTTTTTTAAAAAATGTTAAGTGCAGGTTAATTTGTTTTATTTTTACTTTATATGTTCTATTAATTCTTTTTATGTATTTATTGTTTTGGGCTGTAGGACGAATAATTTGTGTTTTCATTCTTTCTTATGGCAAAATTAAATTTGGTTTACGAGTATTTTGGAATACGAGCCCGCTTCCGGAACGAATTATGCTCGTAATCCAAGGTTCCACTGTACTGGCAGACACATAGACAGACGTACAGATAGATATACCGCCATCTTGATTTTTGGTGCAATTGTAATAGCATGTAGTTTTTGTGTATTTGTTGGAGCTTGCACAAAATATGCCAACTCACCATCACGTTAACCACATTACATTAACCTTGATTATCAATTTTATACTGACAGGATCATGGCCACCTACAGTAAGGGTCATTTATGCCTGTGGGAACCAACGGTCAGCACCTCTGGTTTGATTCCGCACAAAAGCCAAATGTAGCACAAATTGTAGAAAAAAGTTAATACTAAGGTATTGAAAAGTTAATAGAAAGGTATTAAACACTCACAGCTTGCTCACCAAGCATTTATGGGATGTGCTGGAGTCTAATCCATGGAGGTGCCACCTTGCAACCAACAGCACTTAAAGAAAAGGCTGCTAACATCTTGGTGCCACAAGATGTTGCCTTCAGAGGTCTTATGGACTCATGCCTCAAGGGGTCAGAGCTGTTTTGTTGGCATGTGGAAATTCCACAGTTTTAAAGGTTTAAAGATTTTAATGTTATGGCTGATTGATGCCTGCGTTTAGTCCGGAATTAACTGTGTAAGAAATAAAAGATGTGCAAGGTTTATAAGAACTGTGTTCAAGGTTTTACTGTAGATAAGCTTCAGAGGTTTCATTTCTGAAGTACATTTATCCTGATGTGCAATTTGTAGATTCAGTTCAGTGGCAGAACGCCTTAGCGACATCCAGAGAGACAACGCCACAAAGCTGCCTTTATCCAGAGCTGTCACTAAGGCCCGTGAAACCTTAAAATCCTTTGTCATTGCCTCTGTCTTTTGTCCTCCCAACCATACACATTACCGTGTTTGAAGTAGATGCTTTAAAAAGCACATCGACCAAAAGAAATGATAATGCTGTAAACAGAGAGGTGTTGCTTGACTTAACCTAGATGGGTTTGGGAATTTTTGAAGAATTAATTTCACCCTGACCTGACCGATTTGAATTTACCCTGGCATATGATGCTGATGTCATTCCAGACCTCATGAAGCTTTAGACACGCTTCCAACGCCTTCCAGCTCTCAAAAATATATGCGGCCTGCATCATGATTTCTATCTGCGGGAGGATTATGGAAGACATTCAACATACCATATCAGAAATAGATTTCTAAGAAAGGTTCAGATCTTTCGGACTTTTTGGATAAATATCATCTCATCACCCTGATTTGTGTACCAGGTCTGCCAAGCTTTTTGTAAAATGTTGCACATCAGTCTGAGGTTTACCTTTTACCTTTAAATAATGCTTCCAGACAAATGACATAGAGATTAGAATGATTATGCCACCCTTATTATGATGTAACCTAGGATTTTAATATTGTTTTTGGAACTTGCAGCATATCGTCAAAGATTTGTGGTCATATTGAGCATATTTGCTGATAAAATAATCTACAGTCTTCTCAGAAAGCTTTTTACTAGATTTTGGAACATAGCTGGAGGATTTTTTGCCCTCTCATTCCCAAGAGCATGAGAGAGCTCGAGCAGAATTCCAATCCATCTCAAAAGCGATCAAAGGCATTGAGAGGCCCGTGCAAGCAAATAGGGATCTTTTGCTGCAGTCTCAGCAAATGATTCTTTTATAAACCTTGTTTTGTTCACAAGGGTTTGTCGTGCTCAAACAGTTTTAGTCTTCAACCCTTAGTTCCAGTAATACCAGATATTGGTTCTACAGCATGCAAAAAACTTTCTAGACTAATTTTGCGCATGCAGTAGTAAACAAACCCAGACAGGTACACATGAATGTATTCAGCAAGTCATCGATCACGGGAAGATACACATAAAAAGTCATCATTCCCAAGCACCTGACCAAGACTGACGGTTTAACGATCCACGCAGAAACATCTTTTTGCTTATAATTGCCAGCCTGATTTCATACGTATGTCATACAGTATTACTCTGCTTGAACCACAGTCAAGCTCATTTCTTCTTGTGGCTGGGGATTTGCCATCACAACCTGACCTGACAATTCCACTCCACGCTTCCGCATCACCTGAAAATGCCTTCCTGGGTTATTCACTGGACTGTTACTGTACATTGGAAATAAAGTGTTGTATCTTTGCAAAGTTCTGTTCTTTAATGGTGTTTCTGAACCTTGTTGTTTCCGTGGTTGTTAAGAACAAGAAGAACATATGAAATTACTCAGTGTCTGAAAGGACCCACAAGGATCAGATTTTCTTAGGACTGACCTAATGCAGAAATCCGATGTTTTTCAGGTTTTCATATGTGGTTGTAGATTGTATATACACTATTTTGCCAAAAGCATTCACCCGTGTGCCTTCAAACGCATATGAACTTGAGCAACATCCAATTCTTAATCCATAGGGTTTAATATGATGTTGGCCCCGCCCCCTTCGCAGCTACAATCTGATCAAAGCATCTGAAGTGAGCAGCGTGGCTTGTATTGTGAATGTAGACTTCCTTGTAGACGATTGCCCTATAATATTGCTACACCGTGGCTCTACAGTCCTTCTACTTGCACTTTGTCTTGCTACAGGTCCTTTTTTTCAGTTTCATGTTAAGAAAAAGCTTCAGATGTTTTGAGCTTAGTGCCTAGAGTAAGGCAGAACGGGAACAGCACAATAAGGACATAGAAAAGATAAAGCAGAATATGTAGCTACTCATAAAGCGTAAACATATGATTTATTCGGACTTCCTGAAAAGCATCTCAGTGAATTTCAATCTGCAATTTTGTTGTGCTATGAAACGGCTGTCACAATATGCTTCTTTTTTTTTTTTTTTTTCATTTTGAATAATTAAATGATTAAAATTCAATACAAAAAAAAAAAGTTTGCTGAAACCTTTTGAAGTATTTTATGTCAACTTCTACTTTCATTCTGTGTACAATGATGCAGTATTTGAAGCACAAACTCTTTTAGTCAGAATACATTGCTTTTGCAAATTATTGGTTTGCTTCAATAAAACACAGATCACTGTGCCATGTATGAACAGATTTTATCATATTTTTAATTATATCAATTTTTTTTTTTGGTATTGTACTTATTTATTTCTGGGATTCACCAATCCACCAATGTTTTCTTATTTTTGCTCTTCTCTTTAGCAAGAGAAAATTGTCCTAGTGGTCAAAAGCATTCATACCAAGATAAGAAAATATATATATTTTAAAAACGTCCTCTTTTTCGAAGAATCCAAAAACTGTTCCAAAACTGTTTGTCTGATGCACAGAAAAATGTAAAAAAAAAAAAAAAAAAAGAAAGAAAAAAAAGCATCATATAGTTAAATTTGGATTATTATATTTTTTAGATAAATTATAAATGGTTAGATTTTTTTTATTCCTGCTTCTGAATGGCTTACAGATAGTTATTAGATGTTGTAGTTATCAAGGGCTTACACAGGTAGTGAATCTTCAGAGATTGATCAATCCACAGATTTGATGAAACAGATAAATGAGTGCTGAGCCAGTTTGGATTGCCACAAGCACTGAAACATAACTATGAAAACCACTATTCAGTTCAACTGTTAGGAAAAAAAAAAAAAAAGAAAAAAAAAACTCTAACATAGATGATGGAGGTTATGCCCTCGCTCAATGCGACATCAAACCCACTTCAACTGTGCGTCCCTCGGCTGACACGGCATTCACGGCATCCCAGATCCTTTTGCCACTGCTGCGTTTTTTTTATTTACCTGTAATGCCAGTGCACAAACTCTGGAAGATCATGTGTTTACTTGAAGTTTATTTGAAAGTACATCAAGTTTACTGCTGCATCTTATTTCTACCTTTGTTTGGCAGCATCTCTGGAATTCCTATGCCCGATTTGCACACGGCACAACATGCACCCATCCCTATATGGTGTTTAGGTGGTTTGCCTATGCTAATCATATGCTAATCATATGCTAATCCTATGGGCCCCCAATGAAAGATCGAGTGGGCTTCATTATTCAGCTCACCTGCGTGAGAGCAGATCAGGATGGTTGAGAAGCGTCGGTGCATCTGGTCTTGACGTATTAACCAATATGGTGCATATTATGTGGTCTGTTATATCTTTAAAGAACGATGCAACACTTTTAACCCATTAGCATGCAATAAGACAGAAAGTGTATGAGGTTATGTCCTTGCCAACCAGTTTAATAGGACCTTATCCAATTAGCCAATCACTGGGCAATAGCACAAAGCAATAAGTTGTGTCGGGCCAGAGATAAGCTTGGGTTTGGGTATTTCAGAAACTGCTGATCTGCTGAGGTTTTCACACACAACCGTCTCCAGAATATAAAAAAGAAAACAAAAGATAAGTGAGCAACAGTTTTCGTGGAATGTAAATACATACAGTAGTTTAGAGGAAAATGGCCAGACTGGTGTGAGCTACCTGGAAGTAAGTGGTACTCATAATAGCCCAGGATAACCATAGTAAGCAGAAAAACATCTAAGCATGCATGAAACATCATACATCATGAGGGGAATGGGAAATAAAAGCAGGAGACAATGCTTTTCCACTCCTGTCAGACAAAAACATAAATCTGAGGCTATAATAATACAGTGCACCCGGAAAGTATTCACAGCGCTTCACTTTCTCCTCATTTTGTTATGTTAAAGCTTTATTCCAATGCATTCAATTCATTATTTTCCTTACACTTCTGCAAATAAAACCCCATAATGTTCCAGAAGAACAACCATCTCTGAAGCACTCCACAAATGAGGTCTGTGTGGTTGAGTGGCCAGACAGACCAGGCCACTCCCCAGTAACAAGCACATGGCAGCCTCCCTGGAGTTTGCCAAAAGGCACCTGTAGGACTCTCAGACAATAAGAAACAATTCCCTAGTCTCTAGTCTGAAACAAAAATTTAACTCTTTGAGTCATGTCTGGAGGAAACCAATCACCGCTCATCATCTGGCCAATACCATCCTAATACTAAATGATGGCCAATACCATTAAACTGTGGGGATGTTTTTCAGAGGCAGGAACTGGGAGACTAGTAAGGATTAAGGAAAAGATGAATGTAGAAATGTACAGAGACATACTTGAGAAAACCAGCTCCAGGACCCCAGACTGGACCCGCGCTCTGGACTTCAGACTGAGACCTTCAATCCTACAGAATTTTTTAGTACCCTTCCTCAGATCTGTGCTTCGATACAATCCTGTCTCGGAGGTCTACAGACTATTCCTTGAACTTCATGGCTTGGTTACCTGTGGGACCTTATATATTATAATATACTGTACTCCAAAGCATGTGCAATCAATTGAATTTGACTCCAGTCAAGTTGTAGAAACATCTCAAGGATAATCAGTGGAAACAGGATGTACCTGAGCTAAATTTTGAGGGTCATGGCAAAAGCTGTGAATACTTACTGTATGTACGTGTTATTTTTTTGTTTTGTTTTTAAATTTTTTTATAAACTTTCAAAAATTTCAATTTCCAAAACTTATCATGAAGTATTGTTTGTAAAATTTTGAATTAGGCTGTAACGTAACAAAATGTGGAAAACGTGAAGTGCTGTGAATACTTTCTGGATGCTCAAGTTTATAGAAACTGGAATATCTAAACTTCATGATGAATTCACCTATGATGAACTTAAATAATTTCCCTTGCATTAGCACCAAGTGTAATGTACACCATAACACAGTGGTAGGGTGTCAACAGGGACGAAGACACAACAACAGCTTTCCTGCACCATTTGTGTTTGTCTTACCAAAGACCACAAGTCTTAATAAACAGTGCTGCAACCCTGTCAGTGCTATTTGTGATTAGCCTGGCTAGTTGAATGCTGCCATTGAGCCATGTTTCTGTAAAATCTAAAAAGCAGCATAATGAGTAGGTGGGTCTAGTGTGAGGAAGTCTATTTTATTGTTGAGGGAGCAAACATTGGGGAGGAAAATGATTGGTTTGGATTGACAATCAGGGTTAGCCTTTAGTCTAGCACAGATCTTGACTCACTTACAAATTTTTGTCTGCGTCTCACAATGTTTCTGGCATCCTCTGTCAAAGCCAGCAGCCTCAACCATACTGTGGTTCCAGGAGCTCGTTTGTGGGGCATCGTGAGGTTGTACTGAATAGCTCTTTATGCAGTCCAGCATATATTTCTCCTGAGTTTTGTATTCCAGTGTTCAACATAAGATGTTCCTTAGTGCTTCTAATACACATCCATGTTACGTTTTGCAGACTACAGTACATGTAACATGCACCATATCTGTTGTCCTGAAGTGGCTGCTGTTTGCATGTTCTTCCCATGCTTGGGAAGAAGTGGGTTTCTTCCAGGGTACTCCGGTTTCCTCCCACAGGCCAAAGACATGCATACTATTCTAATTGGCATTTCTAAATTGGCCATAGAGTGTGAGTGAGTATGTGAGTCAGTGCATGTTTATGCCCTGCAATGGACTGGCACCCCATCCAGGGTGACCCTGCCTACTGTAGTTCCCCAAGTCTCCTGGGATAGCCTCCAGGCCTTCCATAAGCCTACAGGATAAGGGTATAAAGAGTGAGTGAGTGAGTGAGTGAGAACTTTCTTGAGGTTAATAAGGCAGAACATATAGCCGGGATAAAATGTCAGAAGGATAGCATTACTGGGTTACTGGCTGTGGATGAGTGCGGTTCTATAAAGAGAGAAAGCTCAGAAAGGTGAGTGGCAAAGAGCTTACACCTGGTGGGAATTTTGCCAATAATTGCTCTGTGTTGTATGAGTTTTGGAGAAGATGAAAAGGGCAGAGGCAAGAGGTGCTAAAGTGAGAGTGTCAAGCCTAACAGCACAGATCTGTGTATGTGTACCTGCTGTAAAGTAGATTATAAAAGAAGGAACAATAAAAGTAATTCAAGAGATTCCTAGCCTGTTTCCACACCCTTCAGTGTTCTGTATTGTCTTCAGCAGAGTAAATAGCAGTGGGCTAAACACACAGCCATGGGGGTGCTGGTGTTTACTGTGGTGGAGGTGGTGGTTTTGCAGACTCTTTTCCTGAACAGACTGGGGTCCTTAGGTCAGAAAGCCCAGGATCCACTTATAGATGGAGTTGTTCAAACCCAGCAAGAATCAACGTTTTACTAGAAGTAGTTGGATGATTGTATTGATTGATGAACTAAAGTCATCCATCAGTCCAGTCACAGACTGTCCTACAACCACAAGGCAGAAATAAACTCTGGATTGATGCATTTTACACACACAATGTACTTACAACTAATGCCAATTTGAGAGTAGTCGATAACTTATTATTATGGAACCAGAGTTCCCAGAGGAAACCTATAACAGACGTGAGACAAACATTCAGACATCAAACTCCAGAAGTGATTAGCCATAACATTATGACCATTGCCAGCTTAACTCATCATCATCATCATCATGTCTGCTCCGATCCTACAGAAAAGCCAGTGCAGCACAAATCAGAAAAATGCCAGTGCTGAGCATGTGAGAAAGGCACCAGAATACCCAGTGCACAACAGCCTGCTATGCACGGGGCCCAGCAGACCAAGGCTACCAACCTGGCCTCCAAATTCCCCAAATCCCATAGGATGTGCCAAACAAACAAGCCCTATGCACAGAGGCACCACCTGGTATGCCACAGCATTCAAAGGACCTGCTGCCAACATCCTGGTGCTACACACCACAGCACACACCCAGAGATTTTGCAGTGCCATCCATTTGGAGACATGGCTGCCTTGGTTGAACAAGGGGAATCCAAAACCTAGCCTTAAACATCAACTTAGGCACCAGAGGCATTAATCATGGAGGGAACAGTCTTCTGGAGGAAGTCTTCTAAAGGAAGCGTCCAAGTTCTACAGTCTGCCCTCCAGCATTTTCCAGGACATTGGCTGGCACGACATAGACCTCATGAATTGCCTCCAGAGTGCAGATCTCGATCACTGCCCCCCCACCCCCCCCGTGGGGCTATGCAAAGGAGAGGCCTTGAACCACCTGGAGGACTTGGAGGCAGTACATGTACAATTTTGTAAATATGGAAATATGGACTTGATCAATTTTTAATGCCTACTTATTTTCCTACCCATCTTGTAGGTGGTTTTAATGTTAATGTGTTTAATGATGTATGGCTGATTGGTGTATTAATCAACATATACATGGAATGAGGGCAGATGGTACAGTGACTTGGGGTTCAAGTCTGCATGTGTGTACTGTAGTTCTCCCTGTGTGTTTTTTTTTTTTTCTTTTTTCTTTTTTTCCTCCAGGTCCTCCGAGTTCTCCTCCTACTACCTATAGTGTATAGTAGTAACAGTTTTTTTGTGTGTTTGCCTCAGAGTGTACCCGTCTTGAGCCCTTGGAACCTATTGTACAGTACATGTGTCAGTGCGTATATGCAGTAATAAATGTAAAACATTCTCCAGTCGTTAGTTGAATATGATAACATTTACATAATTTATAATTATTTAAATCCCCGACACCAGATAGAAAGGTGTGTGTGTGTTTTTTTTTTCCAGTCTTGTTTTCTTCTTTTTTAATTCCTACATTTTTCATGTCAGTAGCAGGCATGAAGTCTTTCCAAGATGCATCGCTCCAGTCAAGGCACAGATCAGTAAATAACTGGCCCCCCACCTGCTGTCGGGAGCAGCAGATGGGAAAGAGGTAACCTTGATAAAATAAAGCAATCAGCAATAAGAATGAAGCTATTATGAGGCACGGATTCTGAACCGTATGAATGATTTGAATCTGACAGTGCTGCTTATTTATTTATATCAAGGCTATGACTTATTCAGAAGAACTCTCAATGCTGCTTAAGTAACACAAGCAGCTGATAATTTGCTGTGCTTAAAAGACATCTGGTGGAGATTGCTAAGAATTATTAAATGAGTTGTTATTATGGACACACAGGCGTAATTGCATTACTCCATCTTGATTAATATATTGGGTTCTACTGAACATTTTTTCCCTTTATTGTACTGTATGTGTTGTATATATTATTTAGCAAGTTTGGTGGACGGTTTGTAGATTTTCTAAGATTCCCTGCCACTTTGGCGTTACAATATCCAATCAAAATGAGGTATATGTGTTATATTTTATTCAATTACTATAATCATCCAAAGCACTTAGCACTTGATTTTTTTTAGTCCTCTGCTGCAATGCCTTTTTATTGAGCTTACAATCAAGGACTCCCCAGTGTCCAATGTCATTATGCATAATGTCAAGCATAAAACCAAATAAAAGCCTCCTTTCATTCAGAGAGAAAACCAAAGCACAGGTGTATTATCAAAATTTGCCAAGGAGACCCCAGGGATTAGGGATGTGTAACTAAACCATTTGATGCCTAATACCTCAGTCTAAGGAGACGCAATATGTGTCTGGGCTTTTTACATGCTGCATGGTATCTTGGGATGCACAGAAACCAGAGGTAATCAGATGACAACTTCACATTTTCCAATTATACTATTCCAACCTACATTACACTGAGATGCTTTCAGATAGACCTCTCCCTCTCTCTGTCGCTCCCCACACACTAACAGAATCACTCCTGTAAAGTAAAAATAAAACAAATTATCCTGCTCTTTACCTTTCAAAAGAACTATGACAGAGCCTTGTTTCTGTTAGAGAGAGAGAGAGAGAGTGTGTGTGTGTGTGTGTGTCTGCATGTGTGTGAAGGCGAGAGGAGGATGGAAGGGTCACGCTGTCCATTGACACACGTGCACACACACATTAATGGAGTCAGTGCAGGCTGAGAGAGAGATAGAAAATCGATCATTGATCTATATAATGAGATTTGCTTTTGCTTTACTCGCGTGCACATGTGTGTTTATAATAAACACGCGTGTGTGAAAGGATGACTTTCACACACAAACACACATACATAAACACAACATAAAAGCTATAGTAAACGGTACACTTGCGCACAGATGTTCTATTATAGTGAGAGACGCGCACTAAGACCAAGCAGAGGAGACGATTACCCACAATTCCACATCGTGAGAAAGAGAAAAAACCATTGGCTCAGTTGTGATCACGTAACGCTCGACGTCAAAACAAGAAGCGAATGCATACTGCATGATACTTGGTACTTTTCAAGACTTGGTACTTTTCAAGTCAAAATTTTATAAACATTTTTGCTCGTCTTGTGGAACACTCGCAAACCAAGTTACTCGCAATCTGAGGTTCCACTGTATATAAATTTTTTTATATATGAATAGATATTCTTTTTCACAGTAATATTATATTTTCAAGGTAATGGGGTAGCATGAATCGGGTTCCACTTCTGTCTGCCAAAAAGAGAAAGCTAAGGATGCTCTTCTAAACTGGACAGATGAAGATCTGGGCCTGTATTACTTATGCGTCTAAGAAGCACTCCTAGGAATCGAGCTCAAAATTAATTTCAGACTAAAAGTAGGATGGATGGATGGATGGATGGACAGTATCTATGAAGCTTCCTACTCTTACCTTCCAGCAAGGAGTAGAACAGCTCTTAGGAAGGCGTGTGACATCACTGTTACGACAATGAGATCCGCAAAGTATTTTACTAATTATAGTGGGCGTTGTACTTTTGACAGTTTTTGCAGTTTTAAACTGCGGGAAAGTAGAATGTTGAAATCAGCGCCATTTATGTGAAATAATTAAATGCTACATCTTTAAAGAGTATTGTTGCAGTCAAATGTGTATCCCCCCCCATGGCCACAATGTACCCGTCCACTTATAGCTACTTCATGAAGCAAAACTCATATCATACTGTATCCATGAACATGACAAAGAAGTTATTGTTCTTCAGCTAGGTCACCTAGGACAGGAGATCCACAGCAACATTCTCAGGATGGACCAGAACCTCAAAGGAATGTTTTCAACATCTGGTGGAACTTAGAATTGATAACAGAATTGAAGCTGTTCTAAAAGCAAAGGGAGGTCCTACCCAGCATTAGTCATTTTGCATTAGAGTCTACCAACTTAGTACATCTTTATTTGGTAATTTTATTCTCTCTTCTTTGCTAAAATGCTCCAGATCTTTTAAATTATGGGGGGATGCGCACAGCATACTTCAAATGATTTCATAGTATTCACATCTGCACTCTAAAATGTTGGTCTTTTTCTGATTTCTTAACATGCCATCGTATTTTGGATATGGATTTACTGTGATGGCAGAAGATTTATGTGTTTGTTTATTTATTTTCCATCTTCAACTTGGCAAAGACCTGCAAGTTTTGTACCAAGAACATGGGTGTTCTATGAGGGATAAGCTGTCATTCTTGTGCCCCAAAACATTTTCCATAGTTTCATTAGACCATGATAGATTTTGATGTGATTTCACATCTGTCAAAAAACTTCCATACATTTTCAATATAGTTTGAGATCCGGTTATGTGGAGACAATATCATATATCATATCATACATCAGGTTTACGGTGATAAAATCATTTATTGAACCTGTGCAACCTGCGGACGTTGTCATCTGAAAAGAAGTCACTCCCACCACATATTAAAAGTTATACATGTACAAATGCGACAAACCCAAACCATGCCAGTGAAAAATCCCCAAAACAGCGTAACCAAGCCACATTGTTTCCTATGTCACTCGTTAGTATATTGTTACATCTCTGTTGATGATCCCTGCTGATATGACATTTTTCAGGAGCACTTAATTATAGTACAGGATCAATGCATCTCACAAAAAGTGACCTCAAAAGCACCAATCAGTAAAATGTACTGTACTTCTCTGCACTGCAGCTACATGTCACGGCTATAGCAAGATCTATGGTCTCAGCATTCACATTAGCCCTTTTGCTACCATCTTGGCCACTTAATGTTACCGCTTGTCACTTTTGACAAAGTGCCAGGGCTGTGGGTACGGCACATTTGTGTTGTATCAGCACACCCCGGGATATGTTTAATGTTTGGCTGGATCTGCATTAGTTGTCACCGCATAGGCAGACATGACAGAATGAAGACAGATGAATATGGATCGCAGACACCTCAAGGGTAAGAGGAAAATGACCCGTGTTCCAGCAGATGTACTGCATTTATTCTCAAGTCCAAACCCTGCCTCAGCTCAGTTTCAGTAGAAGTGATGAGGTGAGAAGAGATTATTGTGTGTGTACATGTCGATGTCATCATTGTCCCTCTCTGCCTCTTTCTCTTTTGTTCTCTCTTTCCTCGCTCTCGCTGCTTCCATTCACTCCACTGATGGTGACACTATTGATCAGTGTTGTAGACAAGATTGCCTCAATTGAAACCAGGCCTCCTAGACAGTTGCCACCGAAAAACAAGACAAGAACCATACTTAGGGTATTTAAGTATCCTTAAGGTGAAATTTCGTATTGCAAAACACATAAATTATGTAAATGCAGATTGTCTGAAAAATATTACCAATATTGTCAACACAAATAATTTTTTTTTTAATATATAAAATCAATAAAATGAATGAATGAATTTTTCATGAAACATGAAAAAATGCAAAAGAAGTCAAATATGAAATAAATAGACATTAAACCTCACTTAACCTTCATTTATGATTCCTCTTGGCACTGGCTGCTTTAAATACAAAACTAAAAGTGGATCCCCCCCCCCGCAAAGTACATTATATCTTAGGCGGCACAAGACATTTTCTATACCAAGAAGTAAGACCAAATATCATGATCTCTCCTTTATTCTCCGTCCTCTAAAGCTGTATAAAACTGTTGTATAGATCATTTACATGTGCTCGATTAGGATGCCTTTTCTGTGTACAGGATATGTTTTTTATTTATTTATTTTATTATTATTTTTATATTAAGTAATTGATTGTTTTGAAGTATGTGTATATTTGACACATTTCAGGGTTTTGTACTGTACTAATTGGCGTTCCCAAATTGCCCGTAGTGTGTGAATGAATGAGTGAGTGTATGTGTGTGTGTCTGTGCCCTGCGATGGATTGGCACCCTGTCCAGGGTGTACCCTGCCATGTGCCCTAAGTCTCCTGGGCCCCCTGCGACCCTAACCCAGGATTAAGCGGTATAGATGATGAGTGAGTGAGTGATTGTCCATGCGAAACGTAGCCGCAGTTTCCCGTTCTTAGCTGACAAGAGTGGCACCTGGAGTGTCCTTGGGCAGCCTCGAAATTATGCACATTCAGAGATGCTCTTTGGCATACCTTGTAACAAGAGGTTATTTAAGGTGTCTTTCTATTTGCTTTAACCAGTCTGGCCATTCTCCTCTGACCTCTGGCATCAACATGGCATTTTGAATCACTCTGCTCATTTTTTTGAGCAGGTATGTACTGCTGCTGAGAAGAAATGAGTCAGCCAATGCATTTTTTCAGACCATTCTCTGTACAGTAAATCCTAGTGCATGGTGGTGCATGAAAATCCCAGTAGATCAGCATTTTCTGAAATACTCAGGACATCCCGTCTGGCACCAACAGCCATGCCATGTTCAGAGTCACTTAAATCACCTTTCTTCCCTATTCTGATGCCGGGTTTGAATTTCAGCAGATTGTCTTCACCACGATTACATGCCAAAATAGATTGAGTTGTTGCCATGTACTTGGCTGATTAGATATTTGTGTTAACGAGCAGTGTACCTAATGAATGGCCAGTGAGTGTAGCTTCACAAATGCAAGGAGTAATTACATGAAACCTTTTTTTTTTTAAGAAAAAAAAAAAAAAACAAGGGGCAAAGAGGTGGAAAAACAGACTCTGACAACAGCAGTTCCTCAGAAAACATGTCCCTATGAAAATGCATGGGCTGACTCATTTTTCCGAGCAGCAGTATACAGTACACCTCAAAACACCAGAGTGAACATTTGTAGACTAAATTATGCTTTGTATACAGTCCTGTGCATTCCCAAATATCCTCACCTAATGATTTCTGCTGTTTGGCGGACAGCAACGGCACCTCCTGCAGCAGAAAGATTTATATAATGGCAGATAAAGTTAAGAAAAAGGATGTGTTTAAGTGCTTCTTAGGGAGGCTCTCGTTCAGTCATGTAAAGCAGAGATTCATAAATTTCCTGCCAAGTTATAATTGCTAAGCTAATTGGAGACTACCCTTTTTATGCCAAATATGGCATCATACTGGAATTTACTGCCCAGAAACTCTTAGTTCCATCATTCTGTAAAGGTCAATGTCTGTGTTGGTATTTCTTTGAGATGTACAGGAGAGGAAAATTCTGTCCGGAAAAATTTTCACACATACAGTAAGAGGCATTTAGATTTTTCACTTTTTTTTCACAGCTCTGATAAAATGGCTTCCTTTATGGTTATGTCTCTCGAATTAGATTGGCTGCCTCCAAGTTTAACCTATCCCTACCCAGAACACTCGTTGGAATCTACAGTACATGTATTTATTTTTGGTTTAGTTTCATGTACAATTTTATTGCTTCCACTGATAATCACCCTACAGTCGGTCTGAAGGCCAAGAGTGACAACACCAAGACGAGACAAACTAATTTGATGGTGTCTATAGGCATATAATTTCATTTTTGTCATATCCACTACAGAATTGGTGAGGAACTTTAGTTGCCAGACTGACTCTCAGAACTACAAACATGGCTGCCTTCAACTCAAAGTATCGACTTGTATATAGCACAATATTTTTGATCCTGGTCATACTGTATCTCCTGGGCAGTGGTAACTCAGAGGGTTAAGGCACTGGGTTATTGGTCAGAAGGTTAGAGGTTCAAGTCCAAGCTCCGCCAGGTTGCCACTGTTGTGCCTTTAACTCCATCTGCTCCAGGGGTGCCATATTGTGGCTGACCCTGCGCTCTGACCCCCAGCTCAAGGATATGCGAAGAAAGAATTTCACTATGCAGTAATGTAAATGTGACAAATAAAGGCTTACTAATAATAATTCTGACTTTAATTATGCCCTTTGGGTTTGAGGTCCTTTTTTTCCAGTCCGTTCTGTTTGTTGACTGTTTGTTCCACATTTCTGGATTGTGTGTTACTGAAACTGCACCTGTGTCTACAAAGTAAAGACAAGTGAAAAATGACTAACAGTAGCATGATGGATAACATGGCAATGAAGGTGCTGTCTGGATGAATAGGATTCCTGCATCAGTTGCATCAGTGATGGAAAATTTATACATTCTTCTCTGGTTTTCCTATTACGTTTAACAATTCCATTCATCCATCCCTCTAGGAACCTCTCTTGGAGACCAATGGTGACTATTGTATTAATTCCCATTTTTCGACCTCCAGTCAACATTCGTACACTACGGGCAATTTGGGAACGTCAATTAACCTAATCTTCATGTCTTTGCATGTGGGAAGAAACTTTATGCACACAGACCCTGGAGGTACATGGTGATGTTGCTAACTATTAAGCCACCAATGTACAAATTGCACTTAGCATGCTGAAGTGATGAATGCCTTATGCAAGAGAAGAGAAACAAAGATGCTATTTAGCTCAGGAATAGTTATGGTAGAGACAGAAAGACCTTATAAGGTATAAAATTGCCACTAAAGCACTATGACTTCCTTGTAGAGGCATGTACCAAGAGACTGGAAGGCAAAGTAATGTTTAGTAAACTAAAGTAAGTTAATTTATTCTAGAAATATATTCTATATATCCATCAAATGGTCAAAAGTGACTTTAGAGAAAATGTTTCATCTGTCCCCCTTTTTTCCCTCCAAATTACCAGTTACTGATTTATTTTTTCTGAATCGTTTGGACATTTCCAAATACTTAAAACTAAAATTATTAAATACAGTGGAACCTTGGATTACGAGCATAATTCATTCCGGAAGTGGGCTCGTGTTCCAAAACACTCGTAAACCAAATCATCATTTCCCATAAGAAATAATGAAAACCCAAATTATTCGTTCCACAGCCCCAAAAAATAAATACATAAAAATAATTAATACAATCTATAAAATGAAAATAAAACAAATTAATCTGCACTTTACCTTTAAAAAAAGTAAAAATAAATAAATCCCGACAGATAAGTGTTTTCGTTGGTGCGCGCAGGCGCTGTGCGTGTGTGTGTGTGTGTGGAATTAGCCCCTTCCCTCGCCTCGTTTTACACAGTAACACTCCTCCTCCCTCTCCCCACCTCGCTTTTTAAGTTTCACAACAAACACCCACACACAAACACAACAGAAACACCGTTTTATCAGAAAAAAAGAAATCTCTCTAATGACACTGGCATGAGCGCATACTAACGGAATCACTTTTTAAGTTTCACAACAAACACCCACACACAAACACAACAGAAACACCGTTTTATCAGAAAAAAAGAAATCTCTCTAATGACACTGGCATGAGCGCATACTAACGGAATCACTTTTTAAGTTTCACAACAAACACCCACACACAAACACAACAGAAACACCGTTTTATCAGAAAAAAAGAAATCTCTCTAATGACACTGGCATGAGCGCATACTAACGGAATCACTTTTTAAGTTTCACAACAAACACCCACACACAAACACAACAGAAACACCGTTTTATCAGAAAAAAAGAAATCTCTCTAATGACACTGGCATGAGCGCATACTAACGGAATCACTTTTTAAGTTTCACAACAAACGCATAAACACAGCGGAAACACCGTTTTAACGGAAAAAAGACATCTCTCTGACCTGGCGTGAGCGCATACTAAAGGAATCACTGCTGTAAAGTAAAAAAACACAAAAAACAAATGAACCAGCACCTTACCTTACAGAGCAGAGTTTCTGTGTGTTTGTGAAGCCGGGGAGGGGGTGAAAAGGTGAAAGTGTCTGTGCATGTGTCAGGGTGTGTGTGTGTGTGTGTGTCGGTGTCAAATTACGTGTGCACACGCATAAGAGACTAAAAGAAAGAGGGAGATGTTGATTATACAAGTAAGAGACGAGCAGAGTTTGTGTGTTTGCGAAGCCGTGGGGGTGAAAAGGTGAGAGAGTGACGCTCGGTGTCAAAATAAGAGTCACATGCGTGATACATGATACTCGGCGCTCGTAAACTAATACTTGCTCGGTTTCCGATTAAAAATGTATTAAAACTCTTTGGTCGGTTTGCGGAACACTCGTAACCCACGTTACTCGCGATCCGAGGTTCCACTGTATTAATTTAAAGCATATGTCAGTAGTTAAGTAGCATATATGGAAAAGTTTGGGCTTCTTTAAAGTGACGACTTCCAAGGGTCCTCAGTGTCCCTAAATACAGCAGCTTCAGCGTATGGCTGTTGAGACAGTTAAAATTGAACATAATAAAAAGAAGGGTAAATAAAATATGAAGAAAATGTCTAAGATGGAAAAGAAAAAGCTTAGACCATTTGTGACAGACTGAAATGTTTATTCTAAATGGTAAGAATCAAAAGCCAGGGACTGAAAAACAAGTCAAGAAGGAACAGTGAGTACTAAGGAGAATGTTTAGCATATTTGGGTATAAAGTTCAATAAAGCACAATGTAAATGTAGATTTCTGCGATCATTCTGCTGGGTGAGAACCGACGTGTAGCCTTGACACGATCTTGACTTGCGGCAAAGTAGGCAGATATTTAGACAGCAGGAAACTTAACACTACAATTAACTACATAATTACACAAGACCAGTTTACAGTATGTGTGCGAATTGACACACAGACACATCGCCTACTGCAGAACATTACTTTAACTTGGCACATGTTGCACAAGACTTGAATTTATGACAGGTGACAATTTACACTGCATTTCCATGTCTAATATGATTATACAGTAGGAGCACACACAAGGTATAAAAAGATGTGGTTTAGGGAACATAGGGGTATAATGAAACTTAACAGGATAAATATATTAAAAGTGGAGATGGTTTACTTAATAATAAAGGAATTGTAGGGATAACGGGTTTTAGGCCCTAGGCCCTTAGGCAAACAAATGTGCATAAGATCACTCATAAATCAGGCAATGTTAAAATTAAACAAAGTGACCAAACCATATCTGTTTTCATTACCGAATACCTGCAGAGTGATGATTTAGCTTTGACCTTTTTATCCCACCCCCCTTCTCCGCCCACCGCCATTTTGCCTAAAAAACATTAATCAAAGGCTACCCAGCATACTGTAGCTTAGCCCCCCCCCCCCCTTGAAAGGAAACTTCAAAAGAAACAGAAGTGCAATTTTAATTATTTTCATTTATTCTCGCTAAAGCTACAACATGCTTCTAAAGTTCTGGCAGCAAAGGGCCACAAAGTTAGCTTGGTGTAAATTGTAATGTGCTTAAGACAAGGTGACCTTCCTGGAGTAGGTGAGCACAGAAAAAAGTAAAGCTTTATCCACAAAGAGAAAAAAAAGGCATTCAAAAAGCAAGGCCCTTTTTAGGAATGACATCCTATTGCTTATTGTAGGCAGCGGAGACCTTGATGTTACTAACTGAATTAGTGTAAAACAAGCGGCGGACTGCATAACAGAACGTTACATGTACGGAAGGTTCAGAAAAAGCCATAATAGATTTAAAGACGGCCTTAAAAAAAATGACACCCACATTAAGCCTACCACACACGACTTTCCATTTCATGCTAATAAAAAAAAATTATTGCTCATTTTATTCCAAACTTATTTCACAAAGTGCAGGATTTTATACAGTAAATGCCTAATTTCCTAACAGTTGCTGCAGCAGAAAAAGCAGACTTGACATCCACAGACCTGGTAGGTTACAACTAATTACTCCCTTAGTCTCACATGCGGTTTTCACTATTATATTATAATATATTTATATATATATATATATTAAAAAAAAAAAAAAACAGCCCTCTTTACTGTCTCTACTAGTAGGTGGCTAAGACACCACACAGTCTGAATGGAAATACTCAATGTTTCAGTAAGAATATGTACTACAGTATATGGTCTTCCAAAAGTTGATGGAGAACTGCACAGTTGTGTTGCTGCAGCAAGTGATGTTCTAATGATCTAAAAATCTAATGAACGACTCTCAGACGCCATCTTACCATCTCCAAATGGACTTGATTGAGTTATTATTGAGTAACATTGTCTGGTAATTGTTGATGATTGTTTTTTTTTTTTAAATTGGTTGACGTTTTCCAATTGGTTGGGCCTTAACCTGTATGAAATCCTATTTGGAAGACATTTGACTTGTGAGCTCTAGTTGAGATATATTTTCACAACTGAGGAATACACTGATGATATGTTGCAGTATTGCCTTAAGAGCTTGCCTGTTAATACTATCGACAGAATAGCCCTTCCGAGAGAGGTGAAAGACAAACTCCACAACTTGAGCACAGATAAATTGATTTTTTTTTGTTGTGTTCTCCAGACAACAGCATCAGTGGCAACCGTTTCTGAGGGATTAATGTGGGTGCAAGAAACTTAGTGAAGTAGGATCGATGATCCTCAGTGCCCAGCGACAACTAAGACTAGGCAAGGGAGGGGTGGTGTTCTTATAGTTTTCTTACTTTTCCTTAGAACAGGATTGATGGGGAATGGCCAATATCTCCCTTCTAATGATACTGATGGTTGATGCTTGTTGTGGTGAGAACTCTAGCAGAACCAGTTGGCATGATAAAAGGCCTTCACGCCACAGGATTCAACAAAACCTAACCAAATCACGGGCATCGTAAAAGCTCTTTTTAACAGACATATGGCAGACACCTTCAAGTTGTTGTTTTGTTGTTTCCTATGGATTGGAGGGCCGTTCCAATTGGAGTAGGCACGCTACTATTTTAAGTAATATTGTGACTGATGTTGTCATGTTGTTTGACACAATTGCTGCTTTATTAAATGTATAACAACTCCATCCATGTGTTTAATTACCTATCTGTGAAGAAGAGGAACTCCATACCTGGTCTCCAACTCCAGACTGGATCCCACAATTTCATTATGATGATGACCTACAGTTTATTACATGTTTATAGTATATAGTATATAATAGTTGCTATAATGCTAAATTTATATCATAAATATAAGTGGTGTTTATGTCCAGCAGGTAAGACGAATATTTTTTCTACCTAAATAGACCAGGGAATTAAAAGGAGGTATTTTTCACCCATCGTCATCCATCATGATGAGTACATAAATTCTGCTTTATTTAATTAGTATAAAATACTAAATGCCCTGAATGTCCTTCATCACAGACCGCACAATCACCTTGTGAGAGAATTAGCCTTTTATCACTCGGTAATAGTGAGTCACACTGAATTATTTTATCCTCCCAGTCTTACCATAAAAGTACAGATTAGACACTCAGAAGGTCTCTCTGTCTCTAATTTCAGCCCTAATTTCTTTTCATCGCTACAACCACAAAGTTCCCCTCCATCATCCTTGATTTTCCCCTATATGCACATCCTCCTGGATGGAGAGTAAAATCACCCACTGGTCCCGTCACTCTAATGTTGAATGTCCCTAAACCCCACAGATTCTGATTGCAATAACCTCCATCAAGAGTTGCCAAACTACTGTAGAACTTGTATGGAGATTCCTGCTCGTCACGATGAGTTCCAGGATATTGTAGGGGTAGGGTAAAGATAGCTCAGTGTTTAAGACATTGTACCACTAAACTACCACTGTTGGTACCACCCTTGACTGATCAGACAAAATGTAGGTTGTTCTGGATAAGGGCATCAGGCAAATGCCATAAATTATAAATGTTAAGTAAAGTCAAAGCCAGATTCTTACCCCAGAGGTGAAGGTTTTGAAGACGAAGAGAATAAACCATGATGGTGGTGGACAGTTGTAAATCTCCTAAGTTTCTCTTTATGTCTCTACTTATTCCACTTCAGAACAGCCACAGTTAACTAGAGTTAAATACTAGGGCTGAATCTCCAATAAAACAAAGTGGAAAGCTAGTGCACTTTTTAGGCTGTAAAATCCCTTGTTCCAAAAAATATATATATATATATATATATATATATATATATCTTTAAAATACTTTGGTATTCCAGAGGACAGTGACAAAGGTGCACAATTAATGTTCCAAGTTCAAACCTGGAGATCACACTGAATCCAGTGTTCAAGTGGAACGGGCCAATATAGAAAATGGCTTGTTTATAGGGGTTATGTTAGAAGACTGGCCTTGCTTTCTATCTTGGGCTGAGTATTCCAAGAACACTTTACCTAACAGCTGACCCCATTGCAGTGTATATTTTGTTAACAATGCCCCGTGATCCTCTGAAATGTAACCAAAACAGACTCACCAACGGTGTTATAATGGTCCCAAAAAGTTAACAGTTCAAGGAGGATGCTCAATAGAGGTTTGAACAAGCAGCACACACATGCAGTTCTCTGGAGAGATCTAAAGCTGGAATCCAGGTGATTTTGTGGTTGCAGAAAACTCACATACTTCTACTAAAAGGACCATACTGGCTTCTACAACAAATTAATCAAGTGGCCTACTGGAGTTTTCCCAGTCACTGCTAATTAAAACCTATGTTTGTTGGTTTTCCACCTCCAGCACCAAACTGAGGGGCAAATAGTTCAGACTGCTGATTACACACACCTGGTTGTATTCACTCCATTATCTCTACCAAGAGACACACCAAGCATTATTCTAATAAATTCAGTGTTTTGATCCTGATGTGCCAATCCTTATTCACAATATTTCTGTCTGTTTTGAGATTTTGGTTTGGCTTCAAACTTCTTCTTTTTTTTTTTTTTTTAACTACTGATCAGGGTATTTCTCACACATTTCTGGATTGTATGATGGTGTTCAAGTCAAAGCAGGATTTTTGATTGTGCAGGATAACAAAATAGAGTTAAAAACTCCCTTTTTTTCTCTATATAATCCCCTGCTACACTAGTACACTCATCCCAGTGTTTCACTAGTGCTTGGACACCATCAAAGTAGAAAGCAATCAGACTGCCTGCCCTCAAGTCTCAAGGAACTCCTTTAAAGGCCCAAACATGTGAAATTGGTTTGCAGCGAGGTAAGGACTGTATGGGGGTGTGGCAAGAACTCCCAGCCAAGCTGGCGACAAGTTGTCTGTCGATTTTCAAAGATCAGGCGTCCCACTCACTGAATGTTCACAGAAACGGCTGCAGTCGACTCCGAGCCCCCTCCTTTAAAACGTTTACACTATTCAAATGTTTTACTGCGGCTAAAAGTCTCATCACTGTACTGTGCTTGATGCCTTCTGTAAATGTCAATCAGAACATTTTCATTAAGTCCCAGCCCAATAGTTTAATAAACACATATTTTTACAACTGCATGACACATTCATCTGTTTTCTGTGACTGTTTTATCCTGATGATTTTGGATATTTTACCATTCACACTGGACCAATAAATTGAAAACATATTTAATCAGACAAAAATGATCAATATATTTTGCTTGATAAAATGATTACACACATATTTAACTGTTTTTCTGCACTTTTCATTGGGTTCAGCTTTCCTCGGAACAAAGTAACTTGGCATTCCATCAGTTACTAAGAGGGAACTGGATTTGGAGCAAACTATGAATGTCTCTTGTGCTTTCTTTTTTGTCTGCGTGTCGCAGCTGCTGACACTCAAAATGCAAGACTTTGTGAGTGATGGACAAGGCTCCGAAAAGCTTGCTTACCGAATGCTGCTGAGTTTTACAGGGTGAAGTTGTTGGCAGGACTGCCTGGCTTGCCAGTCTCACTTTCAATTAGGTCGGCAGTTCGGGGACCTCCAGAACAATCCCACCACAGCCATGACTGACAGACACAGCAGGGGCCGTAAAAGACTACAGACAAAACCACAAAGGGTAATCAATAAGTCATCAGAGACTTGGGGAGAAGCATGGAGGAAGGGAAAGATGGAAAGGGATAAGAAGAGAAAAAAAATGAAAGAAATAACACCAGAAAATTAAGAATATAGGAGAACCAAAGGACAAAGACAGTGAGCTAAAATACTGCAGGGATAGAAATCTCAGAAAGATTGAAAAAGACAGAGACAAAAGGGCAAGACAAAGAAGATAGGTGACCTTTTCTGAATTATTCTCAAAGTGGTACTATAAATATAAACCCCTGGACCCACAAGCATCCTAATATAGTAATGAACCAACTTTACCAACTACCCCTTACAGCCATGATGGTTGGCATGGAGTCATATGTCATGGCAACCAAGCACTGCCTGCTATGTCATATTAAATCCATAGGAAAATAAATTATTCCCTGGTCATTTTGCGGTCTTGACATATTTTGATAAAGTTGCGATAAACTGGTGATCTATAGAAGAACACATTTTCTCTATAGAAGAGCAAAAATGAAACAAAATGTTGCAAAACACAAAATAGACAATTAAGAGCACAGTTTACTTTTACACACAAAAACAGCAAAATATTGGTTAAGGTCAGTGGTTGAATTGTAAAAAAAAAAAAAATGGTGTGATCATGTATTTTATTTTTTATTTATTTATTTATTTATTTGGCTTGGGGGGGGACTATAACTAAGCGTACAAAATTATTGCAAAATATGTAAAACTTTTAAGAACAGTTTTATTAACAAAATATAAGCTTAATTAAATCAACTTGGATCCATCAAAAACAAAACACATGCACTTAAACATGCAATTGTCAAAACTATCATTTGATCCTTTCCATCATTTGATCCTTCCCATTATAGGAGTACAATAAAAATCTAAATAATCATTACTAATCACACACACACAAAATCATCAAATTACAGTTATGCTTAAGTTAAACCTACATTTTTGACCCTTTTGCACCCAGGCATGTAGCTGAAGTCACAAAGTCTTATGACAAAACCAAACCTCTTCTTTAAGTTTAAAATGAAATTACACAAATTGGGAAAAGAACTTGCCTTTTTATAATCTTTAAAGCTGTCAGTCATTTCGAAAACTCCCGTGTTAAACTGAAACCTTGTTTTTCATCGTGCCTCCGTTGAGAGGATTTGTGCGTATGTACAGTATCATACCTTCGGTCTTCTTCTTTAGAAATATGTCAAACTGTGCTTTAATTACGAAAACTTGCGTAAGCTTGTGAGATTGGCTATTCGCCATTATTAGCCTGAAAATGATCATACATACAATATACAGTTCTACTATTTAACTTTCATGACAGATTTTACATAATAAACAGCATTATTAATCTAAATCGGATGGTGGTTTCACAGAGGGGATGGTTTTTGTCATTTTTTTCAACAGGAGAGGATGTCATCCCCTTGCATCCCCCCTCAAATCGAGCCCTGGTTAAGGATTAACATGGGAGGTGTTGGAATTCTGACTAGAAAAGAGATTTGCAGTTTCAGTGAATGTATAAAAGGAATATGTTCTTTTGAAAATATTATGAAAACTAAATTTCATGGCAGCACGCCAGCTCAATATATGAATCTCAGGGGAAGGAGATGAAGGGCAAAGATCCTTTTCAATTTGTGAAAGTCCTTGTCAGTTTGTTTTTTTTTTCTAAAAAAAAAGTAAATACAAAATGTACTGTATGTGCACATGTTTAGTAGCACAAATAGGCCTGAAATAATGTTAAGGCTATCTATCTATCTATCTATCTATCTATCTATCTATCTATCTATCTATCTATCTGTCTGTCTGTCTGTCTGTCTATCTATCTATCTATCTATCTATCTATCTATCTATCTATCTATCTATCTATCTATCTAGTGGGTATAGAAACAAATCATCCCCCTCAAGGTTTACTTATCCAATCACAACACATTTAAAACTAATTTTTAACTTGTCTTGCTTTGTAGGTAGACAGTTTATCTATACAGTTTATATATTTTGTTTATTTAGTTGCATTTACTCACTGTAACTTTTAACATCCAAGTGAAAAATTTAACACCAACAGAAAAAACAGTGAGTTGTCAAAGGATCCCCCCTTCTGTTAGTATTTTGTCAAACCAACCTTTTGCTTGAATTACATATTTTACGTCTCTATTAACTTTGCACATCTAGACTTTGCAATGTTTCCCCACTCTTCCTTGTAGAACGGCTCGAGGTTCGTTAAAGCTGATTGTGACTGTTTGTAGTCTTTCAGTTATTTCACAGATTTACAATGGTGTTTAAGTTCGATTCAATTAAATTCAATTTTATTTGTATATTGCGTATAACAATAGTCATTGTTGTAAAAAGCTTTACAGATTTAAAAGAAAATTATGGAAATGTGTATGAAAAAGGAAACAAACTCCCTAAGGTGGCAGTATGAAGAAACCTTGAGAGGAGCCAGAATCAACAGGGAATCCATCCTCATTTGCAGTGGCGGCTGGTGCAAAAAATTTGGGGGGGGGGGGGGGGGGGGGGGTGCAAACAGAATTAAAATTAAACTTTTAATACCTTGCCTGTTAATAGCCATTCATCAGGTGATTATGCATCATTACTACTAGTATAAAATAAAGGCATGACTCACATCGCATCCAGTCAACAGCTCCGCTTGCCATAAGAAGCGCTGGAAAAGACTCGTTGAGAATAGTCCAATCACATGAGCCCAAATATTTAAAAACAATATTGATTCGCTAAGAACAAAAGTGGGAGGGTTCAGGGCGCACAGAGCTGCTCCCGAAGGATGATTTGAAAAGATCCAATCAGAGCTCAGCCTCAAGTCACATGCTTTTCAAAGATTTACGTGCCTACATAGACTCGTTTGTCCGGCGCCCCGCATACACGAACACAAATGAACATAATACAGTTTAGATTTTTTTAAAATTGCAAATAAATCATATTAAGAAATACAGTGGAACCTCGGATAGCGAGTAATGTGGTTTACGAGTGTTCCGCAAACCGAGCAAAGATTTTTAATAAATTTTTTAATCGGACACCGAGCAAGTATTAGTTTACGAGCGCCGAGTATCATGTATCACGCATGCGACTCTTATTTTGACACCAAGCGTCACACTCTCACCTTTTCACCATTCCGCCCCCACGGCTTCGCAAACACACAGAAACTCTGCTCGTCTCACACACACATGCACAGACGCTCTCTCGCCTTTTCACCCCCTCGCCGGCTTCACAAACACACAGAAACTCTGCTCTGTCGCGATTCTTTTCAAAGCCAAGGTGCTGGTTCATTTGTTGTTGTTTTTTTTACTTTACAGCAGTGATTCCCTTAGTATGCGCTCATGCCAGTGTCAGAGAGATTTATTTTTTTCTCTGTTAAAACAGTGTTTCCGTGGTGTGTGTGTTTGTTGTGAAACTTAAAAAGCAAGGTGGGGAGAGGGAGGAGGAGTGTTACTGTGTAAAACAAGGCGAGGGAAGGGGCTAATTCGTGTGTGTGGAATTAGCCCCTTCCCTCGCCTCGTTTTACACAGTAACAGACTGCGCGCACAAACGGAAACACTTATCTGTCGGGATTTATTTTTACTTTTTTTAAAAGTAAAGTGCAGATTAATTTGTTTTATTTTCATTTTATAGATTGTATTAATTATTTTTATGTATTTATTTTTTGGGGCTGTGGAAAGAATAATTTGAGTTTTCATTATTTCTTATGGGGAATGATGATTTGGTTTACGAGTGTTTTGGAACACGAGCCCACTTCCAGAACGGTTCCACTGTACAGCGGAATATTGTGACTAAATGACTTTATTTCATTATTAAAGTTATGAATTATTATGTTAAATAATTACATGTTAAAGGAGCATTCTTCTCTGCCTAACTTTAAGGGGGCGGCGCCCCTGCGCCCCATATTGACCGGCCGCCACTGCTCATTTGTGTAGCAGGTCTTGTTAGGCAGTCATACTGTGTGTTAGGCAGCTGGAAGTTAAATATAACAGATGATGTCTTTAACTTAATATGGAGTCCAGTTCGTTATTGGAGGCTCAGGTAGAATGTAGGAAATTCCAGTCCTGACTATGGAGCGACTGCAGTCACAAGACCTCAGAGAACAGCTGTCTGCATCAGCTGAGGCCAGGACTGTCTTCATGGTAAAGTCGAACCGTCCGCAGTTACCACACACATCCCAAGCCGACCACACGGGGCCTCGCTGCGACAAGGCGACATTTTTATTGAAAATTTCAAGTTACAATTTCATTAAATGCCTTGTGATTTGTGTAATAATCATGAGTGAGTATACTGTATTACAAACAATGTGGTTTCACTATGAGTCTATATAACTAGTGTAAATGCAGAAAACTCCAAGAGACTACAGTGCTGTCAGAGCATTGTGAATCAGGAGATTTAGAGACTCGTTTGCACATTTGCACCTGTACGTTGTTGTCTGTTTGTCTGTTATCTATTGTTGTCTCTTTTTTGTATAGAAATTGAAAAATGTAAATCTGTCATATCTGAGCCAGTCAGCTAATTAGATCTCTTAATTAGCTAGTATAGTATAGGACCATAATAGTAAAAAAATATTCAATGGGTTAACTGTTCACCGTTTTCCTGCTGTGCTGTGAGTGCATGTTTATTCCGACGGTTGAAGTACGGGCTGGCTACAGCCCAATCCGTATACTTGACAGCTGACATTAATTTGCTTTTTACAGTTACTGTAGCAATTACTGTCTGCAAAGCAAGTATGTTTCTGATGCTATAAAGATTGCATGGATTGTAAGAATTATTTTCATACTAATAGTCTAAAAGTATACTTGTGTTCAGTTTAGCCATATTCACACAGGATTAGTATTATCTAGTGTGATTTAGAATCATGCACATCAACCCACACCTGAATTTCATGCGGGACGTTCGACCGGGATAAGCAAAGTCTGCGAATTAAATTTCCTGACTTATCGCGCAGATATGATGTCAAAGGCTTTCGCGCAATATCCACTTTCAATCTTCTGATGGTTTTCAGCTTTCTCTTTCTGCACATTTTATTGTTTTAATGGTGTATAGCACCATTATACCCAGCACGCAAATACTTTCAAAGCACTCAAATGCCGCTTTTTCGCGGAAAATGGATAAAAAAGCGCGCAGAAAACAAAAACCTTAAAAAATATATATTATACACAACCCCGCCAAATCACAGACATGCTGATTCGCACCAGACTAATATTATCATAGGGCTTCGGTGTTCAGTGAAATATTCTAGGACATTTGCAGGGGAATTTTTACTTTACAAAAAAAAAGTGGGTTTAAGATCATACACAACATCCGCAATTATTACAAATGACTGAAGGTCACCAGCTAATAATAACTCCATAAAAATAGGGTTTTTTAAGTGTTTTGTGATCATATCAGCAACAACAACAAAAAACCTGTTAGTAACACATTAGTTAAAAAATAAAAAATAAAACATCATATTCAACAGTTCAACATTCTTATTCAATTGCCTTTTGCTAAGCTTTGCTCAGAGTGACCAAGGCAGCAAGCATTTTTTTCCCCACCCGATGCTAAAGGCAGTCCCAGATAATTCTCTGGTATTCATCATGCTTTTACATTTAGCCTTAACACACAATCCACAGAATCAACCTAGGCCTGTGAAGCAAATCTGACTTAAAAAAGAGAGAAGATTAAGCACGCATTAGTTATATTTCAACTGAATGCTCCCCCCTTCAAACAGCCATGGGGAAGTGCTTAGGTGCACCTTAATTGGCTCTTTCTGAAGGTAATGGGTGAGGTAATTGTTTTAAACTTGTCTAGAGATGCTGTTTTGTCTGTATCTGCTGTGCATATTCTACCAAAGAAGAGATCAGATTCTTCTGCTGTTCATTATAACCTGAGGATGTTTTTGTACATGAGTAAAATTAGGTTTTGGAGGCACCCAAAAATAAATCTGCTTTAAACAGGTGTAAGAGCTAAGTTCAAATTCTTTTGTCACTTTTACATTTTGGATTTGTGTCCTTAATTAAAACAACTTGGGGCTCAAACTATGCTAAGACCTGGAAGGAGCGAGGCATTGGGGGCCTTTTTTTTTTTTTTGGACAGCAGTTCAAATGTCTGGTAAGCATGGTAGGAGTGGCTCAAATCCATGGGCATTAACAAAAAGAAAGTCTGTATTTTGCTCTTATAAAGCCTTATAGACACATAGAAACACTTATATTGCTCTTTTAAACTCTTATGGAAAGGTATCCTACTAATTGTTGCTGTGGGAATGTGGGGATTTATGTTTATCCAGACATAACAACATTTATGAGGTAGGACAATGTCGTCAGGTAAGGGGACCTGGTGTTCTGCAGGCATTCCAATTCATCTCCATGGGGTTAAATTTCAAGATTTGAGTATTTCCACATCAATCATGACTGACTATTTATAGATCTTGTTTTGGGCACAGGGGCATTGTCATGTTGAAACTTCTTTTCAGTGAAACAAAATCCTAATGCTGCATGATGTTAATGTTATGGCTGATCATTGCATGTGAGAAATGGGATGGTTCTTCCTTCCTGTCGTAATACCTATACTGACCATCTGGCTTCCCTACTGCATCAAATACTCTTCAACAGGTAGTCCTTTGAAAGGAGTTTCTGGTCCACCTGAAGAGTGTCACAGGACTACAGGGCAAACAGGTCAGTGTATGATACATACACCACACTCTAGCCCCTTTTTCACCAAGTTGGTTCCGGAGCTACTGTAGTTTGGAGCTAACGATCAATTTCGAACCATTTTTTTTGCTTTCCGACAGCCAAAGCACCGGCCCTCAGACAGAAAAACTGGTTCCATGGTGGAAGCAACACTTGTGCTGGGTCAGAACAAATAACTGCTTATGTCAGGGGCTGGGGGTGGGATTATCACATCCAACTGAAAGTTGCAATTGGCATCTCAAATGCTTTCTAGCAATGGTAAAGCCAGAAGCACTGCTTGCAAAGACATGTTGAAAAAGCCATTTTTTTGCCGCAAGCATTGCCACTATTATTGCTGCTGGTATTGCTGCTAACATTGCTGGGAAAGTAGAGACATACACAGGCATATTTGGTGATGTAATGACGTGATTCTCTAGTCCATGAAGAAACAAAGCTAGTTCTTAGGAAGTCCTCTACTGAACTGGAACGGGTTCATTTTGGTGGAAAAGGGGCTTTTGACTGCCCAGGTACTTATTCAAGGGCCCTGTTTGTAGGCTTTAGCTTGACATTTAAATTCATCGTTACAAAAATCCTAATCTCCAAAGACCCCAGCTTGCTTTATTATGTGTCACCTGTCAGTGGACCACCAGATTGCTTACAGGCAGAAACCAGCAGGTAGACCAATGGGAAGTCACTTCCAGTGTAGCAAAGGTGAAGTTGATATGTTATCAAGTTGTGACAGATAAATCATATAATTAATAAATAAAATAAAAATCACAATGCTCAATATTTGAAACATGCACAAATTGTATGTACTCAGTCCAAGATAATTTACATTGCATCAGTAGGTGAATGGAGGCGGTGCATTGGGATATGTAATCCAGTCATGGGCTACTGAGATAGACAGATCTGTGATACTTATCTTTATTTGTACTGTATGTCTATGTATTGCTGGTTGGTGCTGCAATCTAAATTCTCCTGGTAGTTTTTTTTTCCTTTTCTATCTCTTTCCTTGGCTAACTTATTTAAACAATTTAAACAACATTTTAGCCAAAACCAAAGGCGTGCAGATAACCATTATAGCAGATACCGGTAAACAGAGCTCATACCTCTCAAGATGATACCCTGTTCCAAGGTGCAACACAGCATGACGTAGCTTCATCTTCTCTATACGGAAAGTCAGCACAGGCGCCTTCCACAGACGTGTCCTCTACCCACTGCTTTTCTCCAAAAACACCAACAACTGCGCATCTACGTACCCAGCTATAAAACTCCTAAAGTCTGTAGATTACACTACAGCTATTGGAAACATAAATAATAACATCGTATAATTGAACATTCTCAAGACTCTCAGAACAGCTCCCACTTACAATATCCAACAGTTCTATGTCTTCTGTGGAGACAAGTTTCCAGACCTGAGGCCGCACAACTGTTTAACCACAATTGTGTGTGCATTCTCATCACATTGTGCATGTGAAAATCACAGCTTATTAAACATAGCCAGGCTTTCGACGGTAGAGTTTTTATGATGCAACTTCACCAAGCATTTAAAGAATTTCCATTCATGGTCATCCATGATTTCTGACCACATTTACTTAACAAATTTGACAGTCCAGCACTATACAGTACGTCCAGTCATTTCAGGAATATGCTTAGTTGTAGTCCTAGCTTGATACAGGCCCATTTAAAACATGATGGCATCTTTTCCATGACCACAGGATACATCATCTGATCATGTTTATGCTTGTTTCATCTTATTATTAGATATGGTGATCTATTTTCATGATAATGTACTGTATGTGTGTAATCTGTGGGTTAACTTTCGATTGTGCACTGTTTTTGTTTCATGGTCCGAAATGAATGTGCTGTGTTGAACTAGTTGGGACAGAGCAAAAAGGTGACATTCAAGAAGTGCATTGGGATTTTCAAACTCATTTGGCTTCAAATATGTGCATGCATTACCGCTTGAGACCAGCTTCTTAGATACTTGAATAAGACAGCATTTGTCTAATTAGTGTGGGCATGAATGTCTAACTATGCAGCTTTGTGGACAGTTACTTTTTATATCACCTCGCTGCAACATAAATTGGCAATAAAAGCTGAACACCTACAGAATTTTAGGCACAGCTTAAATCCACACTTGCTATGAATTAAATAAAGGATGTCCCAAAAGTCTCCATACACAGAGGAGATAGCATCAAGGATGTTGGGCCTTTTGTCAGTGGATGTTCAAACCTAATTTCAACATTGCGAGAGCTTCATTTTGCACAAACGCATTCTTAAAGAAAACAAATGAAAGGAGATAGAAGCCAGACACTTCAGCCAGCTGGGTTTTTTTTCTGGTTGTTTCCAGACATTTCTGCCAGCTGGGTATTCGTAATTCATATGAAATGTGAACATGAAATTTAATTGTATGTCCTTATATAAATGCTATTGTGCAAGCATTTGGTTCTAAATGGAGAGAAGCTCATTTGATAACACAGCTAACGCATGTCTAACCAGATGTCTTTAAAACATGTATTCAAATTCAAATCCTGTTTTATTTTTTATCTTATCTTTTATTCTTTATTGAATTGTTTTTACTGCATGACAATAGCAAAGATAAATAGAAAATATGCATTTCTGTGATCTCAAGCATTGTTTTCAGACATGACTTCGCAAAATCGCAAAAATAGTTTCAAACATTCTGTAAGGTATTTTAACCCCCCCCCCCCCCCCCCCCCCAAAAAAAAATAGCACTAAAGTATATTCTTTCTTATAATTTCATTTGACTTTTCCATGTATTTTACAAGCTTGTCAACTCATCGGCATGGTTGTGCAAAAGCACTGACTTACTGTAAAAGTTTAGAACAAGATTTGTAATAGGGAAGGAGCCAGACATTCAGTAGAGTAACTGGAGGCCTATTGGCTAACAATAAAGGCAATAGCTTGATCAGGCTTCATGTGACCTAATGTTAATTTGTTCTTGTTCTTGTTAATCTTTCTATAAACAATGATAAATTAATTAAATAAAGCCGTTCTTGGGAGACAGGCAACTTCCACCTTTTTCCTATGTCAACTCTGTGGCTGAAAAGTAATTGGCAAAAAAGGAGCATTAAATTGTGTGGAATTCATCATTTGTAAACGGCTCAATTAGTTATATTATTAAATCAATTGTAATGAGCCCTGATAAAGACAGTGGTGGACAGTAATAAAGTTAATATAATCCATTACAGTTAAACCTTGGAATGTGAGCATAATGCGCTCCGGAGCCGTGCTTGTATATGAGAGCACTCGTATATCAAAGTGAATTTCCCTCATAAGAAATAATGGAAACTCATGTGATTCGTTCCACAGCCCAGCAATATTCACATAAAAATAATTAATAGAAACTATAAAAGAAAATAAAACAAATTAACTTGCACTTTACCTTTGAAAAAGAATCATGACTGATGTTAGACAAGAGAAGAAGCAGGAGTACGAGTCATCATGATGACTTTCACACACACACATGCACACACACGGAATCACTCCTTTCTGAGTCTCTGGTTACTGGAATCTTCTTTTTGCATGCCTTTGACAAGGAACCTCTAATGACACTTGATTTTGCCTCCTTTTGAGGATTTCACGGAAATGTGACGTTGCATTGTCATTAAACAGACCTCGTTATCCCCCACTGCGACAGACGGCTTTTTTAGTTTTATTTTTTACCTCTCTCTTCACCAGGGCCGTTGTTACTAAAGAATAGTCACTACACTTGAACACACACAAAAAATGGTGGTCACAATGTTATAGCAAACAGTACACGCGCAAATGGATGTTGACTATACAAGTGATGCACACGCTCCTGGGAGGTAATTCCCCACAATTCCACAGCGCAAGAGAGAGAAGAACCATTGGCTTAGTTGTGATCACGTGATGCTTTGCAGACAAAGCGTATATGTACTACAGTACTCGTATATCAAGACCTTACTCGTTTAACAAGTTAAAATTTATTTAAAAATTTTGCTCTTCTTGCAAAACACTCGCAATCCACTGTTTTTTACTAAAGTATTCAAATTGGGGGAATGCCAAAATGTAAATGTAAAGTAAAATATCATACCTGCCACTTTGAATGAAGGAATATTAGGTACACACGAATCAGTGTACAGTGCAAACTTTGTTTTGGCTAATTTTGTTTACAATAATGAACACTTCCCGACTCTGACTTGGCACTTTAACACCCATGTTTCTCTCTCTCTCTCTTTTTTTTGTGGGAAAAAATGTTTTCAATTTTTACATGCTTTCTCTGTCTGCCTCATTCCTGTTTGATTTCCTCTTTTACAAAAATATTTCCAATCTAGCCCATTTTGTGCTAGTGGTCATTTGCTTTAATAGTACAGTACATCTAATGTTAACCTGCAGCAGTGAAATCTTTCATTGTGTACATAATTAAAATAAATCCATTATTACCATGACTGTGTTGTGGGTACGGCTAGCTAGCTGTACTAGCTATAAGGTGCCAGTTTTTTCTTTTATTGTTAAATGGTAAACATTCAGTGTTAACACTGGTAAAAAATAGCTTTGAATGCTAAAACAGTTGGCTGGTGGATGAGAGTTGTTCTTAAGTTGTTCACAAATAGTAGTGCTATTTTTACAAATTCTGGCTTTGAGCCATGCAGAGTTGTTGTGCCATGTTTTGCCCGAGTCATGCCCTGCTCTGCCTGAACTAAACACTGATTTGCTCAAACAGTGCTCAGACTCAGCCTTGGCTAAATTTGTCCAGTCTGGTCAAGGAGTGTTAGATGCGTAGGTGCATGCCATTCGTAAACCTTTCAGTTTTTGGAGTGAATCCTTCAATCTTGTCCATTCTGACCCCATTACCTCTGGGAATGGTGAATCCCAATCGTCTGCAAACACATATACCTTCATAAAGAGGAGCCTGCTTTGTATGGTTACTGTGGCTTAAAACCCAATAGGGTCATGAAAGCTGTACACTGTGAAAATCCCATATGTGGCAGCTTTCACAATAGACAATTTACTTCTTCAAAAAGTTGTCAAGGTACATTAACTCATGTAAGTAACCAACTTGTTGATCTGCTTCCAGTGTGAACAAAGGGCAACAATATTATATAATTTCTTAGGATCTTTGTTGGTTTTCCTGGAGAAGATCTTGTAAAAAGAGCCCTCTCAATCGCTTTAGAGCATCAAGCCATTTTCAGGCACATCGATGTCCAACCTTTACAGACTTTGCGTTCTCTCTGAAAACTGCTTCACCAGCCACTTGATAAGCAGTGTTGGGTGTAACGCGTTACAAAGTAACGCGTTAGAGTACTCGGATTACTTTTTTGATGAACGCGTCAGGTCCGCCATTCAAGTAAGTACTCAGTTACTTTTTCAAAAATGTAATCCGTTATTCAGACAATTTATGTAATCCGTGAGCCAGAAAGCAGTCATTCTCAATCCATTAGTGTGTATGTGTGTGAGAAAGTCATCCTACAAGCCCCGCCCCCTCTGTCATTCCTGCTGTTATACCCCTATCCACCTATGCGTTTTGACTATGCGAGGACCGACCGCGCGGAAAGATGGAAACAATCACAGTGCTGAAACTCGCGGTGAAAAATGATGAATGTTACTTACGGCCAACGTGTGAAACCACGTAGGTGAAACAGGGGTATTAGTAGTTAACAAGTTATGGGCCAAACTTTGCAGAGTGATGATGGTTGAAGAATAATGATAAATGTCTTGACTATAACAACATGCATGAGGAATCACAAAGGAGTTTTCATTTTCTGCAATGGAAAAGTATTCGAACTAGTTACTTTTATCAGAAAGTAACGCAGTAATGTAACGAATTACTTTTTGAAGACAGTAATTTTGTAATGTAATTAGTTACTTTAAAAAGTAACACCCTCCAACACTGTTGATAAGTAGGATTAACTTTTCACTTTCAGTTAGATTTGAGCAAGATATGACTCGGTTACAGGCAGCTTAGTGGTTAGCACTGTCACCTTGCATTTCCAGGGTCTGAGTTTGATTCCCAGCCAGCTTCGATTTCCACCTCTGTGTGCATGGAGTTTGCATATTCTTCACATGTTTGGTGGGTTTCCTTCAGCTATTCTGGTTTCCTCTCACCATCGGAAGACATGCACATTAGACTAATTGGCATTCCCAAATTGCCTGTATGGCCCTGCGATGGATTGGTACCCTGTCCAGGGTGTCCCCTGTCATGTGCTCAAAGTCTCGCTGGATTTGCTCCATTTCAACATCTTACACCACCTGATGCTTAGTTGTGGGGAATGTAAAAGGAGAGTTTGTTCAAATGTGCAAACCGCCTCTATTTGCAGGAGTCTGCACTGTCACAATAACCATTGTTAAAAGCACTATATAAGTAATACTTAATTTAAATTGAATTAAATTAAGTGTTTGGAGCAGAGTGGGAATGCAAATTACAGTACAGTTACACTTGCAGGAGGAGTTTGATTGGGAGGAACAGCCTGAATAATGAAATGTTATCAGACATCGGCAGTAACAAACAACCCAAATCCAAAGTAATTATACTTGTGGTCAATTTATTCGATTTTGTGACTGTATAATCAGATCCTAGGCCATATGTTTTGGAAACTGAGTTAAAGAAACAGGCATACAGGCAGGATATATAGGCATACCATGACCATCTTTCTTTAACAGTCATGCCCAGTGGTGGCTGATCCTAAGAGATGTCTTCTCCTATAGACAAATAATGAATTGTTGGAAATGTGGTCAAGTAATTAGACTGTAATGTTGTGGGGATAAGAATGAAATGTTTTCTAAAAGAAAGCAGTAGAAAGACCGAGTCTGACCAGGTTGTTTACCCCTGCAGCATGGACCACCTTTCACACTTGGAATGCATTGAGCATAAGATTTACATTGGAGGAAAGGTTACATATAAAGTCTGTAAAATACTGTGACTCTGATTCTGTTTCTCTTTGTGTACACTGTCATGGTTGTCTGACCTGCTCATGAGAGCTGTAGAAATAGGTGTGGGAAAGAATATTGTGTGCGCTAAGAAAACTGGCAGAGGTACCCACAGATCATCTACACTGTAGGCAGAATGTGTCCCGTTACACTGGCAGCCCTCCAGGGCTTTCACTCCTCTCTCTCTCTCTCTCTCTCTCTCACACACACACACACACACACACACACAAGCACACAATCTCAATTACTGTATCTAACACGTTGGGTCAGCTTCTTCCCTGCCTCTTTCACTTACATATAAGGCAAACCACAGTGTATCAAAAACCTATGAAAGCATCCTACGGAAGAACCTACTGCTCTACTTCACTATACACTGTTTTACCCTTACACTGCTTTCTTTTTAACTACTTCTAGCTACAGGACATTTTACCCTTACAATAGCGAACAGCAAGCAGTTGGTCTTTTCTTGTTTTTTTAGACCGTGTGGGCAGCAGCATCCCTCTAGAAAGAAGAAACCTGCTTCCACTTTGAGATGGCTAAAAACAGAACAAATCTGATGAGCTGCAGGACCACAGAGACATCAAAAACTACAACAAAGACTTGTGTGTTTTCAAGGACACTCACCCCTTAAGGCATTTTCCCCCCTTTGATTGTTTGTTTGAATTTGAAAAAAGTGATTGCATCATTTTTCAGAAAGGTTTTCATATTGTTATAGAAGGAGGTGATGAAAGCGCAGTCAATAACGAGCAAACTCGAAGCACAGATTTAATGCCGAAAGCATGAACGTATTGTATACGTCTGGAGGCACGTGGTGTTGTCCACAGCCCCTGTTATCACCTACAGTTAATGGCGAGCTCTGTTTCAATGTAAGAGCATTCATTAGAGAAAGGGGGCACTGCTCTCAGTGCCATAACAAGCTTCTGCCAAGAGCATGCTTTCTGTCTCTATGGCAATAATGGGCACCCTTAGAAGCTGGCTGGCTTCTCAGCACTACCGCGATTCATTGATGCTTATAATGACTGCCCGGCGATGATGATCTTACGCACTCTGGCAATCCTGCTGGCCCAGGCATAGAGAATTAAAATGGTCAATTAGGAGTTTGCCCACGAAGCTCCATTACTAGCACGCTGTCATCAGCATTCATTAAGACACCCGTGCCACTCAGAACAGCCAATTAGAACATCTCCCATGGACTCAGGTATTTGCTCTTGAAAAGGGTGTTTGAGAGAGATGAGTCACACGCTCTTATTGTTTAGTGGAAACAGGAAATTAGGGGAAAGATAGAGGTATAAAAGAATGATGAGATGAAATGTAAAATGAACCAGTAAACATATGCAGGCAGGTAAGAGAAAGAATGATTTTTTTCCTAGCTAAATTGGTCGCAACCTCCAGTTCCTCCTTCTGAAATACAGTAAGTGCAAGTCAAGACTGAGATCTTAAGAAACTATGACTGCAAATGTACAGTAGCAACTAGCTCATTAGATGAGCGGGTTATCCCGTAAATCATTCAAACATTATATCAGTTGAGATTGCTTTTTTTTCGCAATAAATGGCCATATGCCCATGTTAATCAAATGCTGGATAAAATCATACAGTAATGATCACAACAGTTATATTTCATTATATATTTTTTTTCTGTTCCACTGGGCAAATTTTAACATTACGACAATAAGGTATTTACTGGCTGCGTCCGTGTGTTGAATTGCCCTGAAGGTTCAGTTTTCAATCTTATACAAACTGTGCCTGCTGTTCTTCTTGGAACTGAATCAAGCTTTAATCATTTCGTTGGTCAGACAATGCCCCCACAAAGCTGCTCCGTTGGACGTCCACTGTGTCACCGCATCAGAGGGCACTGTCGATTAAGAAAAGCAGAGCAGGCTAAACTGCACTAATGACTTATTATACAGTATGTCCTGACCACTTGCTGTTTACACTAATGTGGGTCACTGTCTTAGAGTACGCCCATCAATTTAGACATCCTAATTGTGTTATCCCAAAGCCGATTGTACCAGGAAGATGTAAGTAATTAAGAAAGAGATCAAAGCTTTTAAAAGGCCTCTAGAAATTTACATGGTTGTTAATTACAGAAAGAATGTTGGTCAAGTTGTATGAGCAAGGCCAGGGGTCAGCAACTACTCAAAGAGCCATTTGGAAAAAGAGAAAAGAGAACACCGAGTGCCACAAAACCTTTTTGACATGTAAAATGGAGATAATACTGCCTATATCATTTTTTTTTTTATCTTTATGCCATGTGTATATATAACTATGGCATGTTGCATTTATGAAATCAATATACTGCTACAGAGAAAACAAAATTTTATTTCTGCATGCAACAAAAAACTTTTTTTTTAGAAATCCGGGGAAAAAAAAAAAAAGACGCTGGGTTGAAGGTTACTTTCAAATAAAATACTCAATGTCTATTTGAGTCTCCTTCATATGTATGAAATAAAAAGCCGAACTTAAATTATTCACCTGCAGCAAATCAAAAATGCCGTCTGCGTCCGCGTGCCGTCATTCTTTTATCGCGTCTACTGGAGCGTGCAGTCAGCTGTCAACCTGAATGAGAACGTGGCTCGAAAAGCTCAATAAATCGCGCGCCGGCGGGAGTCACACATCGGCGGTTGTGACGCGTATTTTGAGCGACAAAAAATAAAACACGTTTTATTTTAATGTTACAAGATCACCATAATCTTCAAATTTAGAATTACATTTAAAAAACGAACTAAAATTAAATAAATTTAAATGAAATACTCTTAATTTATTTTCAAAAGCCACAGGGAGCCGCAGCAGAGAATTGAAAGCAGCCACATGCGTCTCCGGAGTCGTGGGTTACCGGCCCCTGAGCTAAAGCGTGTCATAGTAATAATGTATGCACAGCACCATGCTACCGCCTTAAATGTACATTTACATCAAATACCACACAGGCCTTTATCAATAATCTTCCAGAGTTATCAACTTTGATTGGATCGCCATCTGACTTCACAGAACTTGAACAGGCGAATGAATATCTAGAGTCAGCACTTCGTTATAGCTTAGATAATGTAGCTCCAGTTAAAAGGAAAATGATTAGAGATAAGAAACTCGCTCCTTGGTATAATAAACACACACACGCTTTAAAACAAACCGCTCGAAAATTTGAATGTAAATGGCGCCAAACTAACTTGTTAGTATTTCAAATGGCTTGGAAGGAGAGCATCCTGAACTATAAAAAAGCTCTCAGCGATGCTAGATCAACGTATCTCTCCACTCTTATAGAAAATAACAAAAACAACCCGAGATTTTTATTTAATACCGTAGCCAAATTAACTAAAAACAAGACCACTGCAGAAATCTCCACAACAACATCATGCAGTAGTGAGGATTTCATGAACTTTTTCAATAACAAAATCATAAATATTAGGCAAAAAATTCAGGCTTTGAAACCAGACAATTTAAGTAATTCAGATGATCTAACCACTCACATCAGAACTTAGAACACTTTACTCCCCTTGAAGCGAGGGAACTAATTTCACTCATCTCTTCTTCAAAATCGTCAACCTGTATATTAGATCCTATACCGACACATTTTCTCAAACAGGATAGTACCAGCAATAATAGAACCCCTGTTGAAAGTAATTAACTGTTCACTCAGTAGTGGGTATGTCCCCAAAGTCCTTTAAATTAGCCGTTATTAAACCGCTCATCAAGAAACCTGACCTTGACCCCTGTCTGCTTTCTAATTACAGGCCGATATCAAACCTTCCTTTTATCTCCAAGATTCTGGAAAAGGTAGTATCACAGCAGCTATGTTCACATCTACACAGAAATAGCATAAATGAACTGTATCAGTCAGGATTTAGGCCTCATCACAGCACAGAGACAGCACTTGTTAAAGTAGTAAACGACCTCCTATTGACCTCTGATCAGGGTTGCGTCACTATGCTTGTGTTACTGGACCTCAGTGCAGCTTTTGACACCATTGATCATAGTATTCTCCTTCACAGATTAGAAAAGGTAGTAGGAATTAAGGGAACTGCCCTCTTGTGGCTCAGATCCTTTTTGACTGATCGTTATCAGTTTGTAGATTTAGATGGTGACCATTCCTCATGTTCTCAAGTGAAGTTTGGTGTTCCACAGGGTTCAGTTTTAGGCCCACTGATTTTTTCCCTTTACATGCTTCCTCTGGGCAACATAATTCGTAAACATGGTATTAGTTTTCATTGTTATGCTGATGACACACAATTATATGTCTCAGCAAAACCAGATGGGAAAAACCAGTTTGCTAAAATTGAGCAGTGTGTGCAGGACATAAGAGATTGGATGTTAATTAATTTTCTTCTGCTTAATCCTGATAAGACAGAAGTTCTAGTCATAGGACCACAAGTAGCTAGAAGTAAGCTTTCTGAGCTGATCACACTGTAACTTTAGATGACCTTTCTGTTCCATCAAATGCAACAGTAAAAGACCTTGGTGTGATTATAGATTCCAGCCTTTCGTTTGAAGCACATGTAGATAATATCACCAGGATAGCTTTCTTTCACCTTAGAAATATTGCCAAAATTAGAAACATATTGTCACTAAATGATGCAGAAAAACTAGTTCATGCCTTTATCACCTCTAGGTTGGACTATTGTAACGCCTTACTGTCTGGTTGTTCAACTAAGTGTATAAACAAGCTTCAGTTAGTACAGAATGCAGCAGCGAGAGTCCTCACTAAAACCAGAAGATACAAGCACATCACCCCTCTCTTATCTACACTGCATTGGCTCCCTGTGAAATTTCGCATCAATTTTAAGATACTACTTTTGACATTTAAAGCACTAAATGGTCTCGCGCCACAGTATTTGAGTGAACTGTTAGTGTCTTACGATACTTCGATCAAAGAATGCAGGCTGCCTGTCAGTACCACGTATTATTAAAACTACAGCAGGGGGCGGAGCTTTTTCCTACAAAGCCCCAAAGTTATGGAATAGTCTTCCTATTAATGTTCAGGACTCAGACACAGTCTTAGTGTTTAAGTCTAGACTAAAAACCTATTTATTTAGCCAAGCATTTTTGTAAATAGATTAACCTTAGGTAAAGGAGCAGATCTGGGGGACTCATGGACGTAGAGTATTCTGGTGAACTGGTATGTTTAGATGCTGTCCTCCCCACTCTCATTGATCACTCAGGTTTGTTGACGGTGAGGTGATTGGTTGCTTTACATCACAGGGAGCCCTCATGTCTGTGTTTCCTTCTGGTTCTCCCTTTTAGTTATGCTGTTATAGTTAGTCCTGCCGGAGTCCCTGCTTGCACTTTGCACTAAAGGTACATTCACCTTATAAATGTTGACTGTGACCATACCTAACTGCCATCTCTCCTTATTTTCTGCTCTCTCCTCTTCTGTTCTCTCCTCGCTCTCTCCTTTTCCCTCTCCCTGTCTCTCTGTCGAGCTATACATGTCGCTCCTGAGTTGCCAGTGATCCAGACCCCTCTGCCCTCTGGACCCGTCTAACCCGTCCTGGATTCCTGCTTCTGGTTGGAGATCTCGTCGCATGGATGCCCCGTGTGGTCTGCCTGGATTCATGTGATGGCTGGGGATGGTTTCCACGAAGACTGTACTGTCCTCGATTGATGCAGACAGCTGTTCTCTGGGGACCTGTGACTTCAGTTGTTCGATAGCTCAGGACTGGAATCCCCTACAGTCTACCTGAGCCTCCAGGAACAAACTGGACTCACTTTTAATTTTAACACATCTCCTGTTATACTGAACTTCCAGTCTTACACATTATTATGCTGATCAATCCCTGCTATCCGTTATCACCCAGATGAGGATGGGTTCCCTGTGGAGTCCGGTTCCTCTCAACGGTTTCTTCTATTACCATCTCAGGGAGTTTTTCCCTGCCCCCTTCGCCCTCGGCTTGCTCATCAGGGACAATCTTATCATTTTGATTCATACACATCATTGCATACAAACTTACTTCTTTTGTTTGTGTAAAGCTGCTTTGCGACAATGTCAATTGTTAAAAGCGCTATATAAATAAAACTGACTTGACTTGAGCTAGACAGTACATAATGTAAATAATTCTCATTATAATGGGTGTTCAAGTCAAACCGGGACAAATCACAGTACAGTGATGAGACTCTTAGCTGCATCTTTGAAAATCAACGGCTAACGTCTCACGAACTTGAAGAAGAGACACATCTGTCTGTAAGAACTGTATAAACAATATTTAATGAACACCACTTACACATTAACTGGAACTCAGCTACCAGTTATTGCCACATAATATAATATATTATATTAGCATCATTTACTGTATATATACGTACGTCTTAATGCCAAATGCTAATTAAATGATTAACAACCGTTCACTGATTACAGATACCAACTGAGCACTACACTCCTGTACTTCAGTAGGTCAGTGCTGTGCCAGATCAGCAACAGATGGCACGTCTCAGTTTCACAGACTACAGCTACAGTATGACTGCCAAGAAGTACAACATCCGGAGGCTCGTTCTAGTCCACCGGCTAGAAATGAAGCCTGGCAGGTTAATGACACCTGACCTCAATTCCTTACCAACTATTTCAAGACTTACTCTTCATCTCACTCAGTGCACAATATTACACTCGGTCTACTTGTTTAGATGTTACAAAGCCTGTATATTCTGATTTTCTGCTCTTCTGGTTTTGATCCGGCTATGGTTTACTTTTTGAGTTTTACTTTTCTCTGTCTTTGTCTGTGATCTGTTCTGTTTCTGACTTTGCTACAGATGCTTAATTTGTTGCCCAAGTTTTTTATTTTTTTTAAAGCGCAGTTAAACTGCGCTTGCATGCAACTGCTTTTACACACAGAAGCATCGTTTAATATTAATGCTATACTGAATTATTTACTATAGCAGCCTTGAAGGGAAAGTTACAGTAAAAAGAGAAATTACGTATTTCTAAATAAAATCTTCCTTTTCCGTTATTGTTCCATGGAGCCCAAAGTAAACATTGTGATATTTCATGGTTTTTGGCCGTCAACCTATAATTTTGTTTTCACATTACCATCCCAGTTAAACTTACTGGCAAGAGTAAAAGTGCATCAAGCTAAGAGAACAACCGAGGAGCTTGCTGGTATTCATGAGATTACAACTGTCCAGTGCATTGTTAAAACCTGGAAGGAGGGTGAGAAACTGTTAACTTTACAAAACGACCTGAATGTACTCAATGACCAGGTTCTGTACATGTGACACATAATGTAATTATATTATTACTATATAGTGAATTCATAATTGCTGTTGTCAGAAATGCGTAGTAACAAGTTGCATTTACTTCGTTACGTTTACTTGAGTAACTTAAAAAAAATAAAAAAAAAAAAAGACTTCTATGAGTAGTTTTACTGCACCATCCATTTACTTTTACTTGAGTAGATTTGTGAAGAAGAAACACTACTCTTACTCCGCTACATTCGGCTCCATTCGACTCGTTACTTCGACTATTTATTATACACATGCCGCCGGTAGATCTTCCACATGACTATTTCACCAATCAGACGCAGCGACAATAATCCCATGAGTCCGTTTGAACATTCAGCCACAATAACAATAACCACATGTAGTCAGACGGTTCGCTTACAAAAGAACAGCTTCATACTGCGGGGTCTTCTCGATCCGCCAAAACAGACACACACTTCAGCATATAAAAACTAGACTTCTAACCTGAGGAAACATGTCACAGTAAGTGTAGCTGTTTCATTGGATGTTGCATTTTGCAATGTTGGCGCATATAATTATTGTAATTATACTGTGTGTATACACACACAGACACACACACACACTAACATAGAATTATTATAATTTCTAAAAAAAAATAATCAGACGTTACTCAGTACTTTTCACCGAATACGTTTTCTACTCTTACTTGAGTAATATTATTTTGAAGTACAGCTACTCTTACTTGAGTATATTTTTTGGCTGCTCTACCCACCTCTGGTTGTTGTTTAGTAATCTCAAAAATAATATATTGAAAAAGCAACAACATTTTAATTACTAACACAATATAATTTCACCCCACATACTATTAGATATGTACTGTATAAAATAACACATATTATTATTATTGTTATGATCTTGAAACAATCACACTATGTTAAATATCGCCTGTTTTTAAATGTAACTGCACTCATGTCTTACCGCATTATAACTCATGCAATTTCACTTTTAGCACTTAAATAAATAAATAATTCAAATGAAGCATTTGTTAACTTGTTCCATCAGCGCCTGCTTCACACCGGGGCTGTGACTCCTAGACTTCAGCCACACCTACAGTGACGATGTGTTTTCACCACTTTAGATCTGATTTAAACAAGCAGTTTTCAACAGTCATGGCAAATGTGTCTCTGTTTATGCTCACTCACTGTAAGATTGCACGAGTTTGACGCTATATGTGAGTATACAGGCTTTTAGAATGGTTAACTTTTACCTTCTATTTTAACAAAAACACAGTTTATGCTTTAGAAATTTTTCTCCTTTATGCATATCTCAATACCTATCCACAACTATTTATTGAGGTAATAAGAACATTTTCGGGTGGTACTTTGAAAATCAACTATTACCATAACCAAGTCAGCAGGTGGGACTTGTGTGCTTGCAGTTACATGGAGACCACTCACTGCTGCTGACGATGGCCGCCCATATCGTCTACTTCAAGATACATGTGACTACTGAGGATGGTTTAACGTAGAAACCAGAGAGATTGCTTTGGACTGCAGCAATACTAACAGTTTTGCTATGATGTATTCTGACTGCAACTGTTCTGGTAGTTTTAGGAATTAAATTGCTAAAAACAGTTTTGAACCAATGCTTCCATTAGCCAACAGCATGTACAGTAACCTTAAAAAAAGCAGACTTCTTGTTAACTAAGCATCAGAAAGGGCATCCGACATTAAACCTGTGCCAAGTTGTTTGCAGATCAGATGATTCGCTGTGGCGACCCCGTGACAGAAGCAGCCGGAAGACTAAACAACACTTTCTTGAGAGTCTCGTTCCTCTCAAGGCTGCTTCCCCATGATATCTCAACAACCACCACCACCTCCAACTTGCTCATTACATACAATGATAAAGCTATTCATCTATTGATCTATGCTTTTTACATTTTAATGTTCTATCCAGATTTTTTTTTTTCCAGACAATGGTCACCACATCCTCCCCAAGCTGTTGCCCCAACTCTGGAATGGGATGTGATACAAGATGTTCAACAAGCATGTACAGTATGGGATGGTCAGGTGTTCACCCACACTGCCTGTCATGTAAGTAATTATGTAAGTAAGTACACTATCAAGTTTAATCTGCTTATTTATTTACATTAGGATGTACAGTATTTTGCACAAGCCCTTATCCACAGCGACTAACAGATGGGCTTTTAAGTTTCTGTCATATTCGCCTACTTGTTCACTTGTCCTGGGACTAAAAATATCATTTAGACCAAACAAAAACAAAACAAAACAAAAAAAACAGTTGAATGTTGTGAAATATAATTGTTTCTAAATATCTGCATGGCCTGGAACCTATCCCAGGAGACTTGGGGCACAGCGTTGGATACACCCTGGACAGGGTGCCAATCCATCACAGAGCCGCCCACATACAGACACTGACATGCTCATTCACAAACTAGGGCCAATTTGGGAACGCCAAATGTCTTTGGACTGTGAGAGAAAACCAGAGGAAACCCACCAAGCACAGGGGGAACATGAGAACTCCATGTACAATCCCCGCAATTTCCTTGGGAATCGAACCCGGACCATGGAGGTGCCAGGAGACAGTGCTAACCACTAAGCCATCGTGTCGAATGTTCTTATATAATTCAAACAAAATAAATATAAAACAAACATTCAAACTTCATTTGAGTCATTATTTATATTTATTTATTTTTATATTGGCAGTTTTGGCCATCCAAACACATGCAGTACTCAATGGAAATGATAAAACAGAAGCCAACAAATGGGGATTTACATTTATAACACACACACACACACACACACACACGAGTCAAATACAATGAGACCCATTGTCAAACAATGCTAAAAAAAAAAAAAAAGTATAGTCCATAGCTTTAATTTCTTTTCGATATCTAAAAATATCTAAAGATATTCCCACTGGAAGATGAAAACAAGCAACAACTAAAATTTCGGAGATGGTTTAGGCTCCAGGTAGAGTTTTAATAAAACTACCTACAATCCAAGCAGCGATGTTGATTAACAGACCAGAAGCTCAGAACACAAACACACAAAGCCAGGGGAAATCCAGTCAGAGATTTAAAGTAAAGATAAAACACAGGAATATCAGGAATGTCAGGAACAACGATCTAAATGTGGTAGGAAGGCATTGAAAAATACCTGTTTGACATGATTGGCCTTATTGTTCCTCGTTCAAAAACCGACTCCAGTACAGGAACAGGAAGTGGAAGTTTGTGCTCTGGGAAGGGCGCCTTCTGCTGGTGTGGACATGCCATGACATTAGACGCTTTGCTTTCATCAGCAGTTTTCAGCCCGTGCATAAGCCCTATGATTTTGTGTATTTTCATCCTGGTTAGGAAGTTTGTGATATTTTAGTTAGCAACAATATGTGCTCTGCATCCAAGTGTTCTAGATCAGAGGTTTGGAATCCTAGCTCCTGAGGACCACTCCCCTGCACGTTGTAGTGTTTTCTCAACTCACCTGATTTAACAAATAAACTAATTAACAGCCTTTTCTTTCACCAATTGAATTTGATGTGGCAGAGCAGGAAAAACACTATAATATCCAGGGCGGTGGTACTCCTGTACTAGGATAGAGAACCACTGTTCTAGATTAGCTTTAATGTAACAACCCAATCATAAGGAATATATATTAAACTTATCTGTATCAGTTACTGTATATGTTTAGGAATTATACGAAACACTGCAGGATTTAATGGATTTTATTACATTTAAGCAGACACTATTATAGCTGATGTCGTCGTCACTCATCGTCTATACCGCTTAATCATGTAAACAGGCATCACAGGGGGGGCATGGAGCTTATCCCTGGAGACTTAGGGCATGAGGCAGGGCACAACCTGGACAGGGTGCCACTCAATCATAGGATACACACACAAACATACTCACACCATTTGGGAACGACAATTAGACTAATCTGCATGTTTTTGAACTGTGGGATGAAACCGAAGTACCCGGAGGAAACCCACTAAGCACAGGGAGAACATGCAAACTCAGGGGCTGCCCATTGTCTGTCATCTATAATCTCTATTATATGTTTTAGTCATATCCATAAAGCACAGTTTTAGGCTTCAATTTTCAAGCAAGGGTTTGCAGTTTCAGCTATACATTCTAAGTGTACATTTGTGCGTCTATTTCTAGAGCAGGTCAAATATCACTACAGTGATGAATGTCTTTTCTGGTTCCTAAGAAGTAGAGATGAGGAAAGAAAATCGATCCGGTTACCAGTCATGATTTTTTGGGTGGCAATTAATACATAGCCAGACTAACTCCAAAATATATATATATTTTTTCCAAATTATTTTTAATTTAATTATGTTTGAATTCGAAGTGCATTTTAATTTATTTATGTTTGCATTGGGGGGGGGGGGGGGGGGGGTAAATGACAGCATTCCTCTAATTTGATATTTATAAAATATTGATACCAACAAAATCACAATACAAATCAAATTAAGTTAACAGTTTATTTCTGCAAAACAAAAGGCAAGAAGGTAAAAAGATTCGGGGTAAATATTCAGATATGGCATATGAGGTATGAAATTCCAGTGACACAGTGGTGTAGGATTTAGCACAGTGGCTACACAACCTACCAGCACATCCTACCAGCCTCCAGGGTCGAGCGTCTGATTCCTGTCTCTGGTGTGTGCGTATGGACTTTGCATGTTCTCCCAGTGCTTGATAGGTTTCCTCAGGATCTCACGTACCAGTTTTTTTTTTTTTTTTTGTCTCACTCAGTCTCACTAATTTTCAATGCGCCTATCCTCAGGGAACAAGGCATACATTCAAAGGCATACAGACTTACTGCCATTTTCAAGTTGGCTATGGTGTGAGTGTGTGCTTGTGGCCTGCAAGAGACTGGCACCCTATCTAGCGTATATGTCTTGTGCCCTGAGGATAGGTTCATTCTTAGAAGTCTCTTAGATAGCTCCTAGCTTAGCCTAAAAAGTCCGAGACTAAAAGTGATTGAGGAAACGTCTCAAAGCAACTCTGTAAGGAAAGCACAAAAACCTTTTATCTTAGTGAGGAGGTGTGGTTGACACTGTTGCAGGGATGACGCAGCAATTCGAGGACTGTGATTGGTTAATAAAAAATCTGTAAAGGTCTTAAAATGGGCTCTTTGTGAAAACAGAATATGTGATAATAGGATAGACAGTGAAGTCATAATGTTTGTATATAAAGAAATTGTATAATCATGACTACAGGCTACTTTATGCAAAGCTTTTTGTTATAGGCTCAATATCTTAAAGAGAATTAAACAGCCAAATGTTGAAAATGTGTCTACTTTTAAAGCAACCAAATTTCCATACAGTAGTTAGTATATTAAAACCGTACTGATTTTATTACTTCGTTATCCATTTTAGCTTGATGGGAGCAAAATGTCTCAACTTTCACCAGTTTACATGATGGCAGGACAGTCTGTTTAAGTTGCACTTTTGGACGGTATGTAGCCAACAATCCAAGTGAGATGGAAGGAAGTAAAATAACAAGAAAACCAAATTGGACAGAAGAGCAGTGTTTACCGCCCTGTAAACTTTCCCTTTCATTCTTGCGTGTCGCAGATCTATGGACCTAATTATCCATAATTCTATATCTGAATATCATTTCAACTTTTGGGAAACTAGAAATCTCGCTAGACCAAAACCACATTTTTGTACAGTAACAGGCTGCAAATATTTATGGACATTATAGCATGTGGTGATTGACATAGTGTACTTTTGGTGTCTAGTGGTCATTCAAGGAACTGCACACTTTGGCTCTTCTGCGTAGGCCTAAGTTTTCAGAATCGGAGGTTGCCTCTTGGTTCTAATTTAATCACAAACAGAGTAGGGTGGTACGGTCTACCCGGGAACAGAATGAATACCTGCATCATGAAAAATTTGGAGGCAAATAAGTGACAAAATTATGCATACTCCTTTCTTTTTCCAAGAAATCTTAAGCTCAGCTACTTAATAGAAAACTCCAGAAGCACAGCTGCGATATAAAATATAATTTAAGTCGGCCATGAAAGGCATGGTAACTGCAACCACTAACCGAGTCAGTGACAGAGAAAATTAATCCCCCATTTTACCTGCATGAGTACTAATTAAGCCATAAGTCCATGGTTTGTCTCTGCACTATATTATGCATTAAGTAATTTCCGTGTCGCTCATGCTGTTGTTTTAGTAAGGCCCTGTCACACTGTGACGAAGACCATTAAATTCCCACTGTGTCCTAAAAATGTGGAAGAATTGAGCAGGAATTGGGTCAACATGGGAAAATCTGCATTTATCAAGTTAAATATTTCTTCCTAGCCACACTTCCTAGCCAGAACTTCATTGACGTAGCAACAACGTAGTGACATCCCAATGGCAACTCAATCAAAAAACTTTCCTGTCTGCACAATGCTTGTACTACACATCAATGACGCCCCTAATAGGCATTAGCTATGCGGTTAACTGGTCAATGTCAACATTATTACATCCTTATTAATTTCTTCCTGCATCTTGCTTTGACTATTTTGCAAACCAGGTTTTTTTTTTTTTTTTTTTAACACGTCCATGTTAATAATACTTCATTCTTACCAGTTTTTACTGTGTTCCTACTTTTACAAATTGTACATGTTCTCACCCAGTTTTTTGTGGACGTTGTGTGGGCATGTGGCTCCGTATAACTGGGACGGGGGGAAGGGGGGATGGGGTAAGACCCAGCTCATTGAGACCACGGCAGTGACTGAGTCACAACTGAACATTTGTCATTTCCCACTTATCTTGTGGAAATGATCACTCTATTGGTTTAACTCTGTTTGTCTGCCCTGTTAGTTCAGCTGAAAAGCTCCAGCAACCTTCCCAAAAAGGGAAGAATTTCAAATACCAAGAAAAACTGCCTTCATTATTTTTGCCCCTAGCTCGCCACGCTTAGAGCAGGGGGGAGACAGCAGATGTAATGTAATCAGAGCTTGGACAAAATTGAATTCTTCTGACCATAAAATTCATGAACTGCATTTTCAACATCCACTATCAAAAGCAATTCCGTTTATTTATGGCAGGCTTTTACACAGCGGTTTACACTGAATCAGCCTCTAATTTATGAGCGAGGAGATATGGAGAAAGAATACCATCAAAACAAAAAATGATGTAGGTTAAATCCATTCTATTTACCTGGAG